>MU868335.1:0-57645 GCA_036418205.1 Ostertagia ostertagi | reverse complement strand
GAAGTGGGGGGACAACGTATCCATCCTCCTGCGGTTTATAAGTAGGCAGATGAACATGGCTATCGAAGAGATCCGAGTAGAAGTCGTGGATGTCTTTCTCCATTGCCCTTCGGGATGCAGGAACTGTTCCATCCGGACGTCGGAGGCAGGTCATCTTGGTCTTGTAGCTGGCAAAGCTTCGGCGGGCATTGCGGATTCCTTCGGTGATTTGCAAACTCTCTGCCTTCCTGCCACTCTCATGAAGGTGTTCAACGAGCCGATGATATTCCTCGTCGATGTTCTCGATAACGGAATCCTCCCATGAGTTGACAAGAGAAGTGGAGTGATGACTGTCCTGCGGCTTCGCTTCCTGAACTTCGAGGCTCTCCCAACACGCGTCGAACTGTGGAACTTTGCGCGGAGGAGACGATGGTCCGATCCCGTGTCGAACTTCGGAATAACAGCAACGTCGGTCAGGCAAAACCTTCGACTGAAGATGATGTGGTCTGTCTCGTTATGGAACTGTTCATCAGGTGACTCCCAAGTCCAACGAAGGTGAGAGGGCTTCTGGAACTTCGAGTTACCATAGATGGTGTTGGTCGACATGATAAACTCAGACAGTCTTTCGCCCTGCTCTCCAATCCATTCCGTGAGTACCTATGTGAAGTTCTTCAGCCGTTCTTCTCGGGCCAATTTTGGCGTTGAAGTCGCCGACGATGGCCTTGAAGAAGGTATGGTCTTTCTTGTAGAACTTCTCCAATTCCATATAAAATGCTTCGTGTTCCTCCTCGTCGTAGCTCGATGTTGGTGAATAGAAGTTAATAATAACCAAACAGTTCCGCCAGAAACAACTGATTTCAAACAAGAAGCAAGTGGTGGCTTTATAATTTTGCAAAATCGGCAAAGTGACCATTTTCCAGGAAATAAGGAGGGAAAATTTTTGTGTCTCCGAAAGGGAACTAAAAGTTGGTCTCCTACTTGTATTTTGACTAACTTTTTTCTTCAGAGACTTTTCCGAAACATTCAATAATGTTAGAGAACCTTTTTTTAAGAACTTTTCCGGTACACTTATAATTATTGCAGCAGTGCATGTCTTTGCTGTAAACAGGATTAATGATCAAATTATGGCCATGATGATAGACAGGATGGAGGATACTATACTGTACGCACCGCAATCTGGCTGCTCCGAAAGTGAGAAGCCCTGACCCATCATCAGATCTCATCTAGAAGGCAACTATCTCACTACATATAGCAGCAGGTGACTTGAATGACCACGTCGGTGGTTATAGAAAGGGCCTCGAAAGGGTTCACGGAGGTGGAATGATAGGAAGAAGGAACGCTGAAGGAGAGGTTCTGGACATGACTACAGTTCGCGATCTGGCAGTGTGCAGCACGTATTCGCGAAAACGGAGGCTCAAAAAGTTCCACAATAATGGAGGAAGATAAACAGCAATCGACAATGTACTCACAAGGAGATCCCTCAGAGCTGCGGCGAGAGCCGGCCCCGGCACAATCCCCTCCTTGCAGACATTGACATGGACCTTTTCAAGATGGCATGAGCAAGAACCGAGTAAAAAAGCGAGTAGCGAGCATGAGAAGTCGAAATGAAGCATGAGAAGAGAAGCAGAAATGTAGGAAAGATCGTCTTCAGGCTGGCTATGGACCGGCATTGGGCTGCTCAAGACATTAGGATGGTGAATAATTTGAAATGCAGCGATGGTATCATTCTGAAGAAGCCAGCCGAAGTCAAAGGAGGTAGGAAGAGTGTTTGAGGGGTTTCTGAAAGAGGAATACCTTTAAAAGAACAACCCGCAAGCAGATGCGACGATTGGTCTCATCGCACTCTGGGCTGAGGATGACGTTAGACGGGAATACAAAAGGTGAAAGTCGGGAGGGCGGCAGTTCCAGATGGGGCGCTAATCGAGGTTTGGAGGTCCTTGGACAATGTGCATAAGGTGGCTCACTAGATTCCTAAACAACGTAACTGGGGAAGGAAGGAAGATGACAAGCACTATCGTATCCACCTCCATACAGAAAGAAGTCGTGATGGACCGCTCTACCCACCGCGGTATCAAAATGGCTGCGCTTAACATGAAACTGTTCTAGCGGCTGATCGACTCCAAGCTGAGGGAGCCGGTCCCGATATCCCAGGAACAGCTCGGCTTCATGACCGAAAGGTCCACAACAGATGCCCTCGATCGCCAGGCGAGTGATGGAGAAGTGTCGAGAAGAGCCCTAGCATGCTACCTAACGTTTCTCGATCTGGAGAAGGTGTCGATCATTTACCGCAATCAGTGCTTCAGAAGGCGCCTAAAGGGACGAACGTCAACGAACACCTAATCTCTCCGTTCTGGTATATGGGGCTAAGGCAATAGTAGGCATCCGCACGGCTTGAGGAGATAAGGAGATAGATATCACTGTTGAGGTGTACCAAGAATCACCTCACAGTAATTTCCTCCTCTTTCTGACACTAGATGTTCTAGTGAAGGAGCTCATGGAGAGGCCACTGGAGACCGATCTCTGACGCTGACGACCTCGCCATGATAGAGAATAGCAAAGACGAAGTACAAGCCATGTGCAGAAATGGCAGAAAGTCCTGACAAAAGATGGTCCCAGCTGAATTTCAAGAAGACGAAGTTCTGGGCTCTGGTACGGGTACAGAGCCGATCTCGAACAGCCACGGTGAAGCCATCGAATGAGTGGAGTGCTTCCGATACCTTAGAAGCAATTTGGCTGCTAACAGTAATGTGGATCAGGCGGTGAAGGTCCTCATCATGGGTGAAATGGAGCGAGTCCACTGGAAATCTCTGCGATCGAAAATGCTCCAGACACCCGAAGGAAAGTGTTTCGGACAGTGTGAGGCCTGCGATACTATACGGCAGCGAGTGCTAGCCTCTGAACAAGAATCACGAAGGCAGCTCACTCCGCTGGAATGAGGATGCCGGGGTGGGCCTGCGGCTAGGCATAAGGACAGGATCGGAAGCGAAGCTGTCAGGTCAGTCATGCACTGCCGCTGTCCAGTTAAAGGTGCGGGAGCAACGTTTGTGATGGCATGGAAGTGTGCTGAGGGGGTCACCCGATAAGAAGAGCGATGAACCCCGAAGGCCAGGGCAAGCGACCACGAAGAGCTCCAAGAAAAGGTGAGAGACGCTGTGAAGAAGGACTTCACTGAAGTCAGTGCCACGGCAGAAGATGCTGAATTTTTAATTGCCTTGCTCATCGTCACATCAAAGTTCGATTCAAATTCACACACACTGCTCTGGGGACAGTTCCAAGTAGAATCGCTCGAATGAACATTTGTGACGCATTGCGCAACCACTTCACAATGAATACATGGTCTCATTCTAACCTGAAGGAATCCTTCACGGAAAAATGATGATTTTATTTCAGCTATAATTCACTGGCCTGGGGCTAGTTCACGATAGAACCAAAAAGAGTTGAAAAATTGCATTTGTTTTGGTAAAAATTCGAAAAACCGGAAAGGCTGCTACGCGTTCGGAGTACCGCCGCACATCTGTCACAAATGCTGGCGACGGGAGCGCTTCCACTTGGTTGTTAGAGTGCCTTCATTTAAATCTCTTCTTGACCTTTTGGCTTACTGCATTAACATCTCACCCTTCCACCGTATTCTATTCTATCGATCGATTTGTCTTGCACGCTTCAATCCGATTCCTTCATTGTGTCGCTTGACACGTAGCTGCCCCAAGGCGTACTTCTTTTCACCCGCCTTTGGCTCCACGCCTTTTTCCTTCGATTGTCCATAGAGTGTGGTTTTTTGTACGTTCATTTCTCTTCAGAAATTGAACCTTCATGCGTGAGACTTTGTGTGCTGTTTCCAGTGATCACATCTGATACATTCATGCTGAGAAAGAATGCAAGAATTATCCGCGTAGGATTCCTTTAAGGGGGTTGTGAAAATCATTTTGCCTATGGCACACATAAACAAACTTTTCGTCGCACACTTTTGGGCTTACAGGCAGTGGTCACTAGCTCGACCCATTGCCGAGCTTGCTCTTGCGTTCTTGTCAGCAACATAACTAAAGAGCCTTTACATCACTGCTCCATCAACGCTTACCTACAGCTGCCTGTATGCAGTATTTGTAAGTACTTAAAGGCAGCGGTGACATTGGCTGAGAGTGGGAGACAAGTTGTAGAGGTTACTGGTAGAAGAGCATGGTCATTGGTGGAAAGGTGTCGAGAGGCGATCCAAGGACACCGGTCCACTAATGGTGTGTTCTACTCGTCTCCGCCTCTCAGCATTGCAACCACTGCCTTCTAGGACATTTTCCGTAGGAATAACTTGCGAGGCGGCTAAGCGAAAACGTCCATCTTTCATTCCGAAAACGTTTATCGCGGTGGGGAAATTGTGAGTGTGTCCGAGCAAGTGCAACGTATTCTCTTTATTTCAGCTGGCCGAGTTGACTTGCTGGCCTTAGCTGGTGATAGCAATCAGAATGACTTGCTCGCAGTTTCAAGGCCAGTGTTCTCCTTTCGTTGGACCTGTGGTATGTTTTATTTATGAAGCAGCTTCCACATGATTATATCAAGCAGCGAAAGATCATAATGTTACCCGATTTATTTGACATTTTTCAATGCTCCCGAAGCGTTTGCACTCATGCAAAGAAACAGCAAGTACGATCACTGATAAAAGTGTTGATAAATTAATGATGATTCGTTCATAAAAACATAATAAAGATATGGAGGCCCTCGTATAACGGCGGTTCGCAATGTGTTAAAGGCAAAGTTCGGGCTCAGACCCACCTCAGAAGCCCTTACCATGGCTAGAAATGCTGGGTACGCAAGTGCAAAGGTAGCGCTACCTTTCTACATCGAAACGCGTCACTAGGACCCTAGGCGCTATGGACTTCTAACGGACTCCACCCAACTTAACATGGTCTGCCCACCGTTCAATATCTTGTCTGCGTCGCCACGTTGATCTGCTATGCTCTCTCTTCTCCGACTTCTCTACCACTCTCCGCGCTCACATTGTCTCTCATCTCCCTGCCTTTCTTTTGAACTTCTCCACAGCATAGAGCAAAAAGCTCGGATTTCCTATGTATTCCAGGATTTTATTTCCTTTTTCTCCATTGGCGGTCCACCTACGATCCCTGGTTCCACATTTGAATAGTATCAACCCATCAATTTGATCCTGATTCTTGCCTGTGAAGGGTGTAAAGGTAAAATGCCGAAGTTTTAGCTAATCAGATTTTCAATTACACATGGTTGTTTTGATTGTCACTCTGATGGATCAAACATCTGTTTGTAGACATTACAAGCATCATGTAATGAAAATGCAGAAATGCGAGTCGTATCAGCGAATATGCTCCCACAGTTTATATTACGTCTGCCGTCAGAACATTCATTGAGGAGTGCAACAGAAGTAGTATGCCAGGTACTGCGTGTGATAACCAATTAACGGCAATGATATAAGCGTAGCTGAAAGGAAGCCTATCACATGAGCGAATTATCGCATTAGCTGACGCGAGACTACGTTAATCTCCCATTGCATATTGACTGTATCGGCTTCTTCCCTTCCCTCTGGTCATGCTCTGAGAATTGTGAAGACTGCGGAGCCAACTTTTAACGTATTTCCAATGGAGTCTTCGGAAAGGTTCGTCGCTTCCGTTTTGCACTCACAACACTTTTAATACATTCACGACACCCATTGTATGCACGTACGCCCATATTTTTTTACCATCTTTCATCAGTTATTATTAATCCATCATTTACTTCTTTATTGAAGTGTACTGTATTCCATGTCCGATAGTTCACAAGGACACTTTTGGAATATGAAAGCTGAAGCACATACTAGGCAAATCGGGTCTACTGCGCATGAAAATGCGGGACGTATGTGTCCCGCGCTGTCGTCACTGTATTTAAACCGTTTTTGAATCACCATTATTTGCGGCATATAAGCTCTTAAGCTCGTGCTGAAGTCACGTAAGAACACCTCTGCGGCAGCACGATTAGGTACACCTAGAGACCATCGTAACTTTGCCCATAGGGCAATTCAATGACCCGATTGAAAGATTGTCACTTATTGTGAGCATTATTTGACGGCTATTTTTGTGTCTGTGTCTGTACCCTCCTTCTGGTTAAATTAGGAAATGGGCGTTGAACAGCCAATGCCAAAAACGAATGTTGTTTTCTTGTTTACACCAAATTTGGTGAAAACAAGGGTCATGACAAAGTGATACCAACTGACGCCACCGTTAAGGATGAATATCATTTTCGTAATCAAGGCATCGAAGTACCTCTATAGGCAAAACTACGTTGGTCTCTAGATGTAAACAATTACACTGCGCGAGCGGAGGTGTTCTTACGTGATATCGCTCGGGCTTTTCTACCGGAAATTGGAGTACCCTTTCGTAACCAAACTGAAAGAACGACATCCGAAGAGATTTAGTTGAAATCACCGTGGGGGGGGGGGCGAAAATTCGGCCCTTTTTTCTTCGCAGAGATTGCCGTCCTTGACGAGAATCTTCAGCAGAGTATTCCCTGGGCGTCTTTCTTTAAGTGAACGCAGTCCCTCTTTACTGCCCTCACTGGTCTTCAGACTATTGAGGTCATCTGCAGCCGCGGTCGTCAGGCCTGCAGGAGGTCTACCGTAAGATGCTTCAGCCTGGTCTTACGCATTTCGTGAATCGATCAAGTTGGATGGGTTTTATTAGAGGCATTAGCTCCTCCAAATCCCTCTGGACACTGGAGCTTTCCAGTATGAAGGTCGTTATAGTACGATCTTTTGAAGACCACATTGAGCTCGACCGTGACGGTGTTTCCAGGGCAAATTCTTCTGTGCCGTCCACGTAGGTGCCACCATGCTGATTTTCTTATAGAATGAAATGTGCTCTTTAGTACTAATTTGGGATCATTCGGCTCTGAAATTGAACAAATGTGCTCAATCATCTGAAAGTGGAGAGAAAATGTTTTTTTTTATTGCCCCCCCCGCCTGTAGTATCTTCCCTGTATTATTTCCACGATTCATTCATATTCTATCCCAATGGAAGATGTAGTAGTGCGGGAGTCACGAAGAACCTTGGTATCATAGTTTGTTTATTATCACAAAAAATAACAAAATTGCAATGAAGACCCTGTATTTCGATGCTCACAGATCGGCGTCGGTTCCTAGCGATCAACTTCATTTATTATTCCTTACTATGTTTTTTTTGTTTACATACTCTCAAAGAACAGAGAGCCCAAATGAAGCGACTTCAAACTTACTGATGTGTTTTGTTCTAACGGATCTGCAGAATGTAAGGCTTCTACACCGCAACAATTCGATGATAGAGTCTAACGTCACATTCTTTTCTGTGTCGAACATTGGTAACTTTTTTGTTACTTTGTTGGGCTTCATTAGCCGTCCATGCGGATTTCTACTAAATTCGGTAGTCATTGTTTTTGTCATTTTCTGCTGAAAAACTTTTGAGTCAGTGAAACATCAGCAAAATTATCGCATTCAATATTTATCCTTTATTCGATTTTCATCTGTCTAGAGAATAGTGATATGCGCAGCTTAACTTTGATTTGGTTTATTCTGAACTTTTTTTCATTTCTTTTTTTTTCGACTTTCTTGCAACCAAGTAGGCTGCGCTGCTCGATTGACCATATAGCAATCAGGCTGGATTTTCTTAAACAATTCACAGTGAAAAAATATTCGCTGGCACCAGATATTTTGTATTCACTCGTTAATTACTTATTATCTGTAACATTTTATATCCAACTTGAGCACCAAATATGAAAATCTAGTTCTAAATTTGTAGGAAAACACGATTTTTACTGCCACATGTTTTGAATGTTTATTTGAAAGCTTTCTTTAGTTAGACCTGTGATGGTTGTTCTAGACGAATTGATCACAAAGGCGGTCAGAGGCCTGAATTGTTAGGGAGGGCTACCTAACTATCGAAAATTCAGTTTCGGATTCGTCGTATGCTCTTGAGTCGTCTCAGGAGTGGCGTTATCCAAGCGCATCCGCCTATCTAGATCGTGGGAACACGTGGTCTACTGAATGCTCCAAAATTTCACGTTCCTCTGGTCGTACTAGCTTCTTTCCTACAAGTCAAGGTCAATCAAACTTGATTTGTCACATTCACATACATTAATTCCATATTGGTTATGATATAGGCGCAGCCTATGCGTGCTCAATAATGATCATATAAATAAATGTGCCTCGAAGGACGACGTTTAAAGGCAAATTTCGGGCTCAGACCCACTTAATGAGCCTTTACAGTGGCTAGAAGCGCTAGGTAAGCAACTGTAGGGGTCGCGTCACTTCCTTACCGAAAACCGTTATTTAGACGCTAGGCGCTAAGAACTTTGACACACTCCACCTGCTGCGACACGCCCCGCCCACCGCTCGATATCTTGTCTGCGTCGGAATGTTGATCTGCTATGCTCTCTCTACTTAGACTTCTCTAGTGCTCTCTGCGCCCACATTATCTCTCATTTCTCTGCCGGCCTTTTGAACTTCTCCGCACCGTAGAGGAAATGGCTCCTATTTCCTAAGCATTTCACGATTTCTGTTTCTCTTTTCTGCACTGGCGGTCCAATAGCTACCCTACCTTCACATTTGAGGAGAATTACCTCATAATTCAGTCCTGAATCTTGCCTTCAAGCACGCGTCTACACGCGCACTCGTCTACATATGTACAAACAGCTTGATGTGTTAGGGGCAAGGATAGGGATCAGCCTCACTAAAGAAGTCCCTGCCATGGATGAAAGTGCTAGGTCAACCACGTCGGTGGCTATACCACTTTCGCGCCTCTAAACGCATCACTAAAACGTTAGGCGCTCAAGGCCTTGACCATCGTTCGCCTGGTATGGTCAGTACCAGCCCTCCGTTCTGTATATTATCTGTGTGAGTTGGCCGGCTATGCTGTCGCGACACGGACTTCTTTACCCTCACTGCAACTGGCATTATCTCTTACCCCACTGTCTGCTCCTTAGACTTCTTCGCAGCCCAGAGCAAAGAAATCCGTTTTTCCTATATTTTTGACGATTTTTTTCCTCCTCTCCACTTGCAGTTCACTTCACATCCCTGGTTTCATATTCGAGGGAGAGTATCACAGCATCTTGTTCCTGATCATTGCCCCTAGGCGATTTGCTGCGATATATTGGCTACCCAGTGGCAGTGACGAAATGCGAAATTCACGAAGAAGCGAATGCTGGGTTGTGATGTAACTTCTGGGAGCTGAGTCATTCGTCGGGTACAGAATCCCTTCGACCAATGCACGCAACAAGTTGCAAAGATCACCCAGCGAGGAATCGACGACCTGTTCTGAGGATTTTCGTCATCTCCACTCTACCGTGCGCTACAAAATATGCTGTCAGTGCTGTAGTTCTGAAGAGCTCCGAGAATCGACCTAAGATGGCCGTTTTCTTCGACGCACAGTTTTTCCAACTCTCAGGAAGAATATTAGTCCCTTGATTGGGAAATGACGTGACGTGACAGTGCGATCATAAGAATATCCTATTGTGAGCGTGAAACAAATGTTGTTTTGACATTACCACTTAACATTTATCTCCAATGGGACCTTCATGTTGCAAGACACAATAGGAACGTGAACTTGTTTGACTTGCGTACGCTATCGCCTGTGCGTATTACGTTCTGAACCTCTGCTTGAAGGGCTGCTGAAAAAAATTCACTGAGATGTAAGTGAAGCGTAATATCATTTTTGACTGTCGCAGTGTTCTCACAACAAGCGCTTGCCATTTTTGTGGCCACGGGGTAAGAAACTGGCTTCTGCAGCAAGCTCACCATTCGCTAAAGAGTTAAACCTCATCAACGAGAACATCTGCTTTTTTTACCTGATGCTATCCATCGTTTTTGCTACTTGTTTTCGGCTTTAGGAAAAACACGGACTACAGCTAAAGCACCACTAACCTTAAAACATGCTTAGACTATCGTTGGCATTTTTTGTTTTCTATTTACACTAAAAAAATGCGGCTCTTGCCTGATATTTTCGATTGTCTCAAGAGTCTGCGGAGGTTCTTATTCGTGGTGTATTCGAGGGTTTCTCTTGCTTTCTTTTTCTTCTCCTGACGACATCTCACCTCCAGCTTCATTACTGGACGCTCTAAAACACCCATTCTATCCGGGGCTTCACTATAAAGTGCAAATCGTCACGCATTTCGCAACGAAAATAACGTCCTGGCCTCCCCGCGCCCCTAGCGCCGCGGCACGCCCACCTTCTCGCCGTGTGAGCGTCAGCTGTTTAACAGGGATCGTTGGCGTCGAAGGGCAGCACTTACCATAGTCAGATGAATGCGGAAATCAAATCGCAAATAAGGAATCCAGTTTTGTGTTGGGCCGTTTCTCATGTTCTTTCATTGCTGCTGACTATCTGTAACTTGATGTGAAGGGGTGTCTTCCCATTGAAAACTTGGTCATATTTAGCAAAACAGATGATTTCTTCTGCCAATATAGCCCTCCATCCCGGTTATATTTGAACTTTAATTTGAAGTGCAAGCTTCACACATCTTGGTGCACACTTTGGTATACTATACTGATTTTGCAACAATGTTCTGTCGTGAAGCGGAATCACGGACATCGGATGTGAACTCCATTTGCCTTTCTACGCAATGTGAGTTTTGACTCGGCTTCGCCGGAACTGTTTAGCACCACAGTAAGCTTTCACCAACTTTTGAAGGTGATCAGTTAGCGGTCTCAGAACTGAATAGCAGATCTTAGTTTCGAGCGCCGTCTTCTGCTCTTTCGTAATGTGATTCGCACATCTTTATCCATGCGAGATGCCCCTACAGCCCTCCTTGTTTTTTTCCCATGACGCACCTTTGTAGTTTACGCCCCTTTTGGACTTCTTCTAGATGAAAATGAGTTAACGACTTGTACACTAGTAACTCAGAAAAGCCATGCTGCAAGGGGCAAAGATTATTTAGTGGCAGTTTCAATGACTGGACTTGAAGGTGTACCTTTAGGGCGGAAGTGGTGTAGTGGCAAGTGGCCACCACACAAGCGGTCCGGGGATCAATTCCAGACAATAACGGGGTACTCCACACAATAGTTTGACCACTACTAGTGTCAACAAACTTCGCAAAGGTGAAATTCACCCGCTAAAAAGGGGTCGAGTCTTTTTTGTGATGTGCCTCGGTTGCCCACTGCAACCAACCACGCAAATTTTGAACTATTTGGACATGCTGTGAACATCGTTTTCGTGAGACCTCTTGCCTAACCCGGCCAATTTTCACGCGTATGGATTACAGCCATCCAATATAGGAATCAGGAGTTGATCAGAGCAGTTTGTGGCAGGAAGTGGAGGAAAGTCTGATGTACTACTAAATGGGAGGATGGTACGACAATCGGATGTGAAAGAAGGGTAGGGATGCGTTCTGCAAAAGGACGACTGGCCCCTCAGAAGAGTATAAAGATATGGCGGGCACACGGCTCCCATGGGCACGTAGCTAATCCTATTCTGGCAAGCGCCACCTTCCGTGGCGCGGTTCGACTCCAGGTGCGGTACTCTTGCTATTATATTAGGTCGGTCCATAATTTTTGAAACCTTTGGTGTTTTCGATTCTATCAGTTTTCTTATCTCTCTATTGTAATTATTCAGCTCAGTATACATCGCCATTATTACCATCTTCAAATAAAGGGAGGGAACCCTGAATAGAGGTAACCACCGATGCATCGTGGAATGAGGGTGTGTGCCCTCAACTATTTTATGGAGAGAGAGTTTGAGAAGTAGGTTTCGAAGAAACTGGAATTCTAGCTAAAGAAAGAAACAAGCAAAGGTGAGCTTGTGTGCTAGGTTGCAGGACATCATGGAAAGCTTCAGTACTTATCAAAAGATTTTTTACCGCAAAACATGTTGAGTATCTCAAAGTTATGGACCGACCTAATACATACAATTGATTGGATGTTGATACTGTTATCGCCGTACTTTGCCCCTCATTTCGAGGAGTCATCTCGTATTAAGCGGCCGTACCTACGTTTTTCTGTGTAATAAGTAACACTTTCTTAGCGAAAAGCTGATGTTTATTGGCGTGATACCGATTATAGGGATTAACATTTGCCAACGAGCTGGAGGTGGTCAGTGGCTCGTTCAAAGCCGGAATCAATGGGGATTAGAAGATCTCATTTTGCGGATTCTAAGTCATTTTTTCTGGGATTTTCTTGACCACTGTACACTACACAACTTCTCGTTTTAGCTCTAGTTTGAGGGAACTTTTTGTAAGATCCGACTCTATGAATTTCTCTGGGAACAGTGTACAAGCCGCCATCAGGTCGCTGAAATCGGCGATATCGCGAACTTTGACATCTACCACACAAAAACGTACCAAGTAGAAGCATACCCTGAAAAAATGGCATGCATTCGTAGCGTGAAATGCAGCGATGCTGCAAAAAGTCTTAGTTAATTGCATGAGGGTGAGCCAAGGTCCACGTAGGAACTGTACTGAGATAAGCCGCTTAGCCAGAGTGAGCACCCGAAGCAAGCGTAAATTACGATGTTCCTACCGTAGTCTCGTACAATGCGCGTCGCATCGACGCGATTTCCGCAGTCACAATGCTATGGGTTATGCTCACAATGAGGCTCCACTCGCTGGGCAGCAATCCAAAAGTAGATGAGCGTGCTCGCTCTGTCTAAACGGCCTAATCCAACTGTACTACCGAGGTTCAAATTGCGGCATGTTGGCACTCTGATGCGTACCTTAGCATCAGAATTAGCTCCATCGAAGTGAAGCTCCTTTTCATGTTAAGGGATAAACTGTGTGTAGTCGAGGAGGAGCTTTTATAGCCCAAAAATGTGATGAGTACAATTTCTTCATGGAGCAGATGTGGGTTGGCTTGAGGGTCGAACAGTGTAGCATTAACATAAAAGTTGGGACAGTCTTCAAATAAAGCCTTTATGGTAAGTTATAATTGTACATTCTCCAGGTACCTCTTCGGGTATGCAGCAGAGCTGAAAAGTAGAGGAGAGCTCTCTGGAAGTACTGCAAAACGGCTCCGCAAGCGATTACAACGGCAACAAAGTGGACAGTCAGGTGAGGATCATTTTAAAAGTTTTATTAGGTCGCAGCGATCGTTGTGAGATAAAAAACGCTACAAAGCTCTTGCGATTGTATGAATTAGAGGAGAACATTAAGTGCTCGAGCGCATCGAGTTTTCGGGTACCCGACAAGAGGTCCTTTGTGCAGCGAAAAGGAAAGGAAGCAGACGACTCATTGGACCCGTCGCAACATGTAGTGCAGTGATTTCGCGTCAAGTTAAATATCTGGAATGTACTGTGGAACGCTCCACGTCACAGAGACACGCTGCGACTCGTCCGCTGACCTGCCTGGGTATGTGCGTTCTCTCTGCGCCGCTCGACGAGCCTCCTGACGGGGACGCGGATTTTCGGACAACAAGAGGACTTAGCGAGAGATGTTCTGCAATATTAATGGTTAACGCATTCTGCCAAGTATTTGTCGACTTTTCCCAGTGCATGTCGATCCTACTTCAGCAACCGACCAAGCCGACCATTCTTGAAATAGTTGGCATGAAAAAAAAATGATGGCCCATTAGAACCGATAAGATTTCTATCGAGAATAAATGGGAAATCAGGTTCAGTGTTCTTTCGCATACCGGAAACATTTTTTCGAAGGGACGGAAGGGAGAATCGGTTTTCGAATGTGTCAAAAACTTGTATAGGGAACGTTCCCTTTGCACGATCTTGAAAATAATGGAAAAATTACCGGTTAGTGTTGACAGCCGTACTCTCTAACTACTGGTAAATAGGGCAGCTTGGTGAGCTTCGTGCGATTATCACAATCAATTTGCATAACGTTACGTGTACGGCTACTCAAAGAATCACTGCAAGTGCGCGAACCTGCTCGCAAGAAAGCCTAAGTGCACTCTGGCAAACGTTTTCGTGCCAGAACGAGTGTGGTATTTGTGCTAATCGTAAGTGAGAAATATGTTCCCGAAAATAAATCTTCATGCAATTTGAAAGTGTGGCCCCCTACATAATTTCTCACTCATTCAGTTTACCCAATTCTCGTAAGCAGGATTACATACACATCATATGCAAGCAACTATTTTTTGTGATGAAAGTTGAGTGCCCGGCGCAATCCAAGATTGTCCCATTAGGGAATTGAGGATAGCCTTTGGAAGAGCTCAACGAGCTGGACTCAACAACATTTCCGTAGTTTGGAAAGCTCAATTTTGAACAGAGTTATAACAGGAAAACGAAAAAACGCGAAAACGCATTTTTCGCGTGAATTTTGCAGTTCTTACGGCGAGTACCGTACGGAAATCGTTCCATCTTTCCGAGATTTCGTTCGCGCTTCAGAGATACTGAGAAACAATTTTGCATGCGTTTCGAACATCACAGTATAATTTGTTCTGATGTTTTTGAAAAATTAATTCATACTGAAAAACTATTCATTCTGGAAATTGGGAGTTTTCTAAAACACTAGTTTCATTAAGGCAGTGTTCGCAAGGGTAACCCCATAGATGTTAAAGCCTGCATGGCTTATAGCAGCAGTCCCTTCACAAAAAAACGTAGGTGGAATTCCGCAAGGACTATGATGGTACTACTATAAAATTTAAGCTCTCCATCACTTTTGGTAACAAAGAAAGTGGCTATGATTGATAACCTTCCTGAAGTGAGATGAGAATGGAAAGAATGAATGCATACATAAATTTTTCAAGGGCGGCGTCATACAGGCGAGAGCAGTGAAGGTTCTTCACTAGTTGGGACGCCAACCGACACTGGGCGATCGTTTACTTTTGGAGCAGCGCAAAGGATAATGAGAGACAGGTACATAGAGTTGCTTTGTTGTGCTAAAACTATCAAAGTTACTGATTCCTTTTTTCTTCTTCTAAGATCTTAGTATCATACCCTCTAGAAAAGCTATGAACAAAGTCCGAAACTTTGTTCTCATCCGTTCACAATGTTGAGTGACAGAATATCAAAGCAAAAAACCCATTAGATGATGTGTATACGCCAGAACAGGGAATTTAGTTCGTAAAAGTGTGTCTGTTTTTGTCCTTTGTGCGCTCTCTAGCGAATGAAAAAAGCAAATGGGCATTGATCTTACAAATTCGCTACACTAATAACGACTACCCGTACCGTATACTACTGGGTTAGTCCTGTTTACATGCTGCCACCCATTTCTCACTGTGTTGAAACAATTAGACCCAGCGTGCTTTCCGTGCCAGCCCTCTAACAAAATATCAGCCAGAAGTACGGAAGCTCCACGGTGAGTCGCTGAAAATCATTCAGGCGTGGTCCTCAAAGGAGGATTCTACCATAAAAACGAAAGTCGAAGAATGGAAAACCTACGCAGTGGAGAGACAGGCGGACCTCGTAAGGGTGCTGACGAACACGCAGTTCGCACCGAAGGTTATGTCCTGACAATCTGGCATGGCCTTCGGTTTGGCGCAGTTGGCCTAGGAGGCCTACTGATCTAGCAGAGAGTATTAGCGTCGAAGAGGGCAGGATGAGAGCCGCATCAATGCGAAAATCAACGAGCAAGGAAGAAGTCCCGTTTCTCGGGTTCTGCGCTGTTTCGCATGGTTCTTCCTCATCCCTAGTTCACTGTTCACCTCTACCCTTATTTCCAATAAGATATTTTCCAACGTAAAATTCGTCTTTAAAGAGGGTTTCATGGTAAGGTCAAGCGAAGGAAAATAAGCTCAGTAGGAACGCAGCCGGGCTCTCTGAGGGCGCGTGTGGGTTCCGCAGCGAATGGTGTGCCCGCAATGGCCTAGTATAGCCATACCTGCGCCGCTCGCAGTGCTGCCCGCCCACCCCTCGTCGTCTGACTTTAGGCGTTCGGCAGAGAGAGCATTAGCGTTGATAAGGTCAGCACCGTTGACCCGCCTAACGCTCAAATCAACAGGAAGAAGTTCTCTTGTTTCTTGGGTTCTAGGCCTTTCCTTATTTTTTCTTCAATCCTGCATCACAGCCCACCTCTACCCTGGCTTTTGGTGAGCTGTCCTACGTACTACGACTTTTTTAGAATCGAGTTATAAATGTGTTCTGCGTTGCAATTATTCCTCCCAGCAACGGGCAACCAGCTATAGATTTGCCTGATGTACGTTAGCTGCGACCTGGGATTTGATCTAGGGACCATGCGCGCGGTAGCGGCCCGTCTTTTCACAACACCATTTCCGCTCGGATGATTTTTTTGTTCAATAAATTGGCAATTCTACAACCACACATTTTTTTTACAATATTGAAGTCTTTAATGACCCGAAAATTTTTACAAAAAAAAGTTCGAAAGGTTCAATATTATATGGTCTATGAATGGTATGAAGTAAAACATATACACAAGGGCACATTGCAAGCAGCACACATTATTTTTGTTCGAAATTCTTTCTTTGACATCGCGCAGTATCTACATCGCCGACGCGTTTTTAACTGTAGTGGCATATGGACCCCAACGTTGATGATCCTCCTGAAATTTTTTTGGTGGCCTCCCCATGCCGGGCTTGCGCCTGTTTCCTGTTTTCCCTCCCCTGCGCAATCATTTGCTGAGCAAGAGGAACAGGAATTTGATCAGCTTCGTTTTCTCCTGATGGATTTCATAATATATTATCCATGCGTTTACAACCGCCACCTGTAGTATTCTATAGTACACCTTACCACCATTTTCTGGGACGTCTATGGAAGTCGTAAAGTGCACATTTCTGATCCGACAGATATACTCCACCCATTATGCTGCTGTAGAAGGAGACAGCTTCAGGGCATTCAACTCTTTTCGCGATCCATCCTTCATTGTGCACAACACATGCTTGTAGTCAGCGTGACAATTGCTGACTACCAGGACCTCCTTGCAGCCTTTCCAACGGGCACACAGCGTTCCAGCTCCATTTACCATAAACTCAAAGCTGCTACGTTCGCCAAGCTTTTGTGAAAACTTGGGGACATAGTAGGAATTAAGAGGCTTCTATATGTGCACAGTTCAGCCATCGAATGAGCCCTCCTGCCTCAGTATTCCCTGGAACTGTGGTAGTGTCTTTGACTACGAAGTGGGACACATGTGTCCCACCAGCAGTCAAAGGGTTAAATTAGCCGCTACCTCGTGACCCACATTGCGTATCATCATTCATGGGATGTGCTCTAGATATCTGTTAGCTCACATTAATCGTCATTAGCTCACTTTCTAAGGCCCTAGCGCCATTGTCGCGCACTTTAGAGCCGCGAGGACGGCACAGCTGTGACACTCGCGTGCTACTCCATTCTACCTAAAGATATGCTTGACATGACTTCATCTAGAGATGTTGCTTTGAAAGTTTTTTGATTGTGAGTGACTTGAAATGTTTGATTAAGTGTTGTTGAATTTTAAGGGAAGACGGAAGACCGGTCAGCTCTCAAAATCTAACTGAAGCCATGCTTGAGGTTTGCTGATTTGCAAGTAGTTTTGAAATATCGTTCCTATATTCTGTTATGCCTTTTTAACAAACAACTCGAACTGTCGGCTTCCCGAAATTCCCATGCATTCAAAAGTTTTCATTCATTTGTCCTCGATATTCACTTTCCATCAGTAAGCGCTACCTCCACACATTGCGTTGACCACATGAGGGTATATTCTCATTTTGTCCGTCCTCTACTGAATGAAGGCGTTTTCCAAGAGTCGAGGAATTGGGGATACTCGTAAGAGGAATTTTTTCGATCCAACTTCCCATTTTTACTGGGCGGTGCGGCAACAGTTGCCCATTTCATACTTTGGAACTTCGCTCTTGTGTAACCCTAATTTCCGGTAGATAAGCCCGTGCCAAGATACGTAAAATTCATTCTTAGCGGTGGCGCCGTCTAGCGCCAGTTGGGGTCACTTGTCATGACCCTAGTTTTCACCGAAATCGGTGTAAACTGTGTGGAGGTTATTTGGTGCTCGATTAGGAATATGACATTCATTTTTAGCTCGTTCGATCCTTACTTCTTGGTTGGAGGGTGAAGGCGAGCAGAAAACCGTAGAAAATAGCGCCAGCGCAAAGAATGAATGTCATATTCGTAATCAGGTCACCAAATAACCCCTATACGAAAGTCTACACCAAATTTGGTGGAAACAGGTGTCGTGACAAGGTGTCGCCAACTGGCACCATATGGCTCCACCGCCAAAAATGAGAGTCATTCTCGTAATCAGAACACTAAATTACCTACATATTCAAATCACGGTAGGTATTCTCTAATTGTAAGGTGTAGAAAACCACACTGCACGAGCGGAGGTGTTTTTACATGATATCGACGCGGGCTCATCTACCGGAAATCAGGGTCTATTTGGAACGATCCCTGAATTTCCTCAAAATTCCATAAGTGACTGTTCTATCAATAACCTTTTCGCATCCCATTCCCTTCCGTTCCCCGTTTGATATTTAGTAACCTTACTCTCCGTAATCACAAGCGCATGAAACATAATGGAAATGGAAACGAGACAGCGCCAAATGAACACCAGTGAGCTCCAATAACACTAATGTTTTCGTCGACGGCATAAATACTTCTCTTTGCTCTGGCTATATTTGCTATCCGTTGTGAATTGATTTGGCTACATTAAGAAATTGAATGATCTATTAAGAATACCCTTACGGCTCTTGTTATCCTATACATAGCGCATGTACAAGAATTTAACTAGAATTCTAGGCAATCCACTGCGAGGACGCTAATCTGATAGAAAGGCTCCTTGCTGCGTATAACATCAACCAGCCCATCTCCGCTTCTCCAAGTATAGGTGAGCACTTATCAAATGAGATAAACAGTGCGTTTCAGTAGTACGTCTACTCTTTATTTCACCAAAAAACTTTTCCTAAATTAGCATAAACGCATTAGCGGATTCGCTGTATTACAAAACATTTTTTTAGACTTTCAAGTTTATAAAGAAATGTTTCAGAAGTATTTTTTTCGAGTTTCGATTGCTTCATCGCGTAGTCCACTTCGTATAACAGTTTATCAAGGCAAATTCAACAATGTTCTTCATGAAAATCAATAATCTATTGGTGCACCCTGTTTGAACGAGAGCTTCGTGAGTAGTCGATGCGACGTACTCACTGTTAGGTTCCTGGCAGTTGAAGTATCGATGCTTCTCCACGCATCCATGACCGCACTTCACTGCTGTCGAAGTGGGGAAACTGCCTGCCATTGGCGTGAACCCGTTGCACAATTGTTTCCCAAATGTCCTCCATTGGGTTAGATCGAGGCTGCATACAGACGACTTCATGACATCTCATAAACGGTCGAAATTTGGAAAAATAATTCTGAAAATTTTCTTGTTAACTTGCCTGTCTGAAAAAATGTTGCTCACTGTTTTTTTTAGTTATCACGATGATAATGTGTGCTGCTAAATTGGGCCAGTTCTTCAAGAATTGGTTAAAATGATGGGTGGACGTATATATACTACTGAAAGGCACCATGTGATTTACATTCTTTCCCCCAGTGACATAGGCTCGAAAAGTATTGCGAGAATAAACAAGGTGGCCATAGAATACCAGGTACAGTAGCGGTCAAAAATGGCCAGTACTGAACAATGTCGCTTCGAATTTACATGGTATGTACAAAAAAGTGCGAAACACGGTGTATATTGTGAACCCATAACATGGAAATTCATGGCTAGAACGGACTAATTTTCCCAAGGAGTGTCAAAAGTGTGGAAGCTTTCTTTTTTTCTGTAATTTTGATTTTTTACATATTTATGCAAAGTCTACGAGAGTATGCCAGAAAACCTTAATTTCTAAATAACCTTACTAAAAGCAAGCCTGTTCGTACTGGCATAGAGTTATACGTAGAGATGGTTCTGCCTTCTTGTGACTTACATCAAACACAATCAATTTTAGCGAACGATACATCCAACAAGAACAGGGAAAAAGCCGCCTTCAGGTGAATCACCCCTTTTGTCCTGTATCGTTCGCCGCCCGCTTGTGCCCGCTCGTTCATCGTGACCCTGGTCACAACACTCCGCCCGGGAGAGTTAGTGCCATAACAAAATTTGTGTTACAAGGGCCCCACTCCTGACCGACCGCGCGACGGTCAGCAACGCGAACATCAGTGTGTTTCCCTACGCGTTTCTATCATTTCGAAGGGAGGAGCGACCACTCCAGTCATCACATGAGGCGTAACGCGCTAAATTACGATTGGCTAGTGCCACTGTTCGGCCGCGAGCGACAACGTGATCATGGACTACGCGTAAACGAGCCGTGAATTGAGCGAACATGCGTTAACTACGCAGGAGATGAGTTCGACTTCTGCTACGTCAGTAATCTTCCGAGGAATGATAAATAAATGACCATAATCAACACTTAGGAATAAACTCAATCGGCCATACTTCCCATCATTGCGTACGAAGGAAATGAAGTGCGCAAATCATTTTTCACTGCGGGAACATGCATGGGCATAATACGGATACATGATGCTCTACTTGACCGAAACGTTTATGGTTGCTACAAAAAAAGCAAGGAACTCCCGCTCATTGTCATGATTTGCTTAAATGCGCAATTGGAAACAGTTGAAGCAAATGCTCAGTTGACGCATTCTATCCTTACGATCAGTGAGGGTAGGGAAGACGTCACAGTCTGCTGCGAAGTGATGAGTTGGAATTGCAAGCAAAATTGCATTTTCCTTTCTCAACATATCGCCCGCAAGAGAAGATTGTGTCCCACACTGTTCCGCGGGTTCTACGGTACATGAAAATTCAGCAGCAACGACAGCTTCCGTGGCACTGGCTGGTTATCCTGGTAGCATCGATGACCCAAGAAATATTGCACGTAGTCGATCCTCGACCTCTTTAACCAGTTCGTGCCTCTTGGACCGCTTTCATTCTACGCTTTCGGTGTCTATTTTTTACGAGACCCGACAGCGATAGAATGACCAAACCCGTTTCTCTTTCAACTTTGCTCCCTGTCGTAGTTTGTCTGACTGTCGAGAAATGTCCAAGATAAGAGGTTGGAGAACATTTGACAAGGTTTCCTGTACTACAGTGTTTTGAGAGTGTCTCACTGTCGTGTACGCTGGGTGTTGCTCCGTCGTTGACCTCCATCCCATCGTTATCCGTGGACGACATTCTAAAATAGTCTTTCGAATAATAGCGTTTAAAATAATTGAAATTTTGCACTTATATGTGCGAAATCGGGCGAATAATAAAGTTACATAGAACTAGTACTATAAAAACTAACTATAACATAGCTCGGAGAACTCGAATCATGCGACAAATGATTTTGAACGAGACATGAATCAAAGATAGTATAGTGCGATAAAAAATCTTAGCATGGAAAAGTTACGATGAAAGTAAAAAGTTGTGAAAATATAGGGAGATGAAAAAAATACTTCGTAAATTTGAGGTGTTCCAAAATTTCACCACATACAAACATGTACAATTTTCGTTTATTCGAGCTTTCTAATAGAAAAAGTGGATTAGGTTCCTTTCCGATTACAGAGCATGGAATTGCGAAAGTTTGTGAAGAGCATTCTACTTTTGCGAGAGCATTATTGATGCTCGAACGGCAGTTTACCGCAGCTGACGCACCTTTCAAACATACATAACATCCTTGCAAAGGCAAGACTAGAACCGAGCATGTGAATTGGTTGACGACGTTTTGAATACGAGATTTAGATATTTTAAGAGCTAATGACACTGACGGATGCTATTTGCGTTTATAAATTGTTTAGGCTATAATCGGAACTCAAACTCGATGCGAGTACGAAAATTGGGTACGTTAGAGGAAGAATTGATTACAAATCACTTCGATAAGATCATCTGTGCAGTAATAATTTACTTCGTTTTGCGCAGGCGTGCAAGGTGGAGTGTCTTTTAATGCACAGTCTTTAAGATGGGTAACATTCAAACCTGCGCAAGCTTACGTAAATTGCATATTTGATGGAATTATCGCTATGCTAGAATTTTTTGGGATAAAAAGAGTGATGGATATTACATCATTAAAAACTTTTTTTTGTTCGCTGGGCTGAAGATTAAGGAAATATTTACGCGTTTTGCTAGTAAAAAGAGAAATTTCGAGGCTTACGTTTACGGTTTCATACCAGGTAGGACATTGGAAAATTTCGTACACTTCCTCAGTAAGAGGTTTCTTATAAACTACAAAAAAGACATCCAGACGAGCGCAAACCACAGTTACATCCCCAGAAAGCACATGATTTCGTGCAGTATCCGAAAGTTCGCTGTGGCGTTTACTGCACCACATTTTCGACCCGTACAACTTCCCTTGGTGAAACATCTCTTGCGAGGTTGAATTTTCGTTATAGTTCTAAGAGTAAAATAGTGGGGTTTCTTTATTGCATGTAAGAGTAACCGTTAAGCGTGATCTTGATTTGCTCAAATGTTGCGTTGCTCGAGGGGATTACGATACACGCTTCACGAGTCAACAGATTGATTTCTAACGAGTGCGTAATTACGGCAGAACAATTGGAGTTCTGTCCCGAACACATAATAGTTTGGACTGAGACAGGAAGTGAGAGCTGACAGGCTTGAATTAGTGGAAACATGGGAACGACGGACGTTAAAGTGACAATGTTAATGAATGATGACCGTTTAAACGGTCTACGAGATCGGTGAATAGGCATCAATGGAACTTCTTGTTGGTAGCGAGTTGCTGCGCCGATTGAAAACAAAGGCGAGAAGCGCGGCAGCATATTTCGATGCGTCTGCAAAGGCAAAGTGCCAGTACGAAGGAGAGAACGATGAAATACAAGAGAATTTCGATCAGTGCGATCGCTGTCTAAGGCCAGAACTCTGGGTTCGCTAACATTGCGAGACAGAAATAGTAATCGATCATCTCGCAAAAAAGACTTGGAGGGCAAAGGATGCTACTCGTCACGACTTCGTTGGCGGATTTAGCTTTAATACGTACATTATGTTCGTGTAAGCATACATCTGCAGGAGACATTATGTTAATCTCGTGTCCGCAAAGACCAGTGCGACATGTGTTGTATGTCTGAAATTTACGTTTTTCCTGGTTGCCTCCGAAGCTGGTCAAGACATAGGAGGAGTGAGATAAACGGGGAAAGCAAAGGCGTTACGCAAGAGAATATGAGATGAGGCTTAGCTGATCTCATGTCGCATTGTCAATAATTAATTCTTGATTTTTGCTTTCTTTCGTTAGCATTTAGTTTAATTATCGAGTATAAATTTTGGCATAGATTCATGTAAAGAGAGAATCACTAGCTCTACAGGGGGATTGATCAGAACACGAATGTGGCAAGATGAAGCTTGTTTCCTAGCAGTCCACTCTCGACGAAGGCGTGATCACTAAAATTTTTCAGCATTATCAGAGCCAGAGAAGGCAGGGGAACGTCTCTCAACGTCTATGCAATAAAACAGCTTAATGCGACATCGTCTTTGAAACTCTGAAGAGTGATCAGCTGGCAACGTTCTCGACATCCTCAACCAAGAAGCAACTTTCCCTGGTTTTCTTTTCAGACAAATTTGAATCATTGTAATGGTCAAGAATTTCAACCAGCTAGATGATATACGATGCACATGTGGCAAAATCCCATTGCCACTTGGCCGAAATATGGCATGTCACCCACTACCAAGTTTTCTTTTCGCTTTCATGCTAAAGATGCAGTGGAAAAATGGCACTCTTCGCTAAAATCGTGATTTTGTTGCTAGGAAGCACGAACACCTTGACTGAGCTGGCTCAAAGACGACATGGTGCTGGAACACATCGTCGCTCTAACGCCAGTAGCACCATGTCAACGCACTCGAACTGTAGGTGAGGAAGAATTTCTATTGTATTATACTTATTCGTATATTTTTCAAGCTATCGAAAAGTAATGACGTAAAGAATCAAACACATTCTTTCTCATACGCTTACATTTGTGTATGCTAGGATTGACAAAAACAACTTACAAGCAAAATGATATTCATACAGTGTATGAGCCTAAGCAGTTGAAAGAAGTTTTGATTTCATTCTAAAAAGGTACGTCGAAAGCGTTGGAAAATTTTCTGAACAACACAAAATAATGACCATCCAACTGAGCATCCGCTCACCCGTATCCATTTCCTGCAATATCTTTCTTGCTGGTTGCCGTAATTATACAAGGATTGGTTTTGCTTAGTTTACTTATTTCGACCTTGAAGTGCGGAGCGATGAAAATTTCGGAGAAGTTGAGGTAGTCTAATAGATGTCTATGGAATTTGTTCATAGAAAAGAAAATCAACTTTAACTCAAAGTAGCAGGGTGACCTTAGGATTAATAGGCACCAGTCGCTTCTTATGAACCCGAGTTGCACTATGTCACATTAAACAACAGGCTTTCTGGACTAAACATCGGAGGCAAAGACAAATGATGAAGCAGAACTCAAATGCAAGTCGAGGAGATGTTATGAAAGGGGAGAAAAAGAATAGCTCCGTATACAACATATTTTATACATTCCAAGAATTTTAGGTCTTCTATGTCTTCTAGTAAAATGCGTAGGTTTTCCATATCCTTCAGTAGAACACCGCTGGCACCTTTCTTCTAGTTTCTTTATTTCTCTCACTGTACAAGGGACGTTGCACTATACATAATACTCAAAGTCCCATGAGTACTGCACAAGAATTTTGTGCGTTAGTTTTGTGGGTGTCTATATATTTCTCCATGGCTTTAATCGCACAATTCCTTTAGAATAATATTGTCAAATTACTTTACTGCAAAGTACCCGAATCGTCGTTACGCTGCCAGAGTGGCTCGCCCATAATTATGATAGACTATAATAATTCAGTAGAAGCACGATTTTAATAATAATAATATTCGAATACGAATAAGCAGAGTGGCTTCAAAAAAGCTGTACGGTAAAAATGTTGCTCCCAAGGCTATGTGAAAATGGGTTAACTTCAAATCTACCTTCATATGCCT
This sequence comes from Ostertagia ostertagi, assembly GCA_036418205.1. Classification (NCBI taxonomy): domain Eukaryota; kingdom Metazoa; phylum Nematoda; class Chromadorea; order Rhabditida; family Trichostrongylidae; genus Ostertagia; species Ostertagia ostertagi. Next base: position 32,888 of record MU868335.1, on the reverse strand, counting down.
TGCACTTTCTTTTGAGACCTTCCAAATCAAGTTAAAAGAAAAATTAGGAGACACATTATGTAGGAATACTATAGACGCTTTCTTGGCTGGAGCTCACTTTTTGGTGGGTTTTATTGTCAATGTGAAGTGAAAATGTAAATACGCATTTTAGGTCCACTTGTGCAGTGATGAATACCCTGCACTTGGCAGTAGCGCACAAACAACGAGAGATTGCTGAGCTGCTTCTTCGATCTGGCTACGATCCGAACTTGCCAGCTACTTGTCACTGCAAGGGCAACTGCACAACGACAGGAAGCATCCCTCTGACGTTAGTAATTTCGTTATTTGCTTTCGATTCAGTCAGTTTATACTGCCTTTCAGTCTGCTGCTGTGCTAATTTCGCTTTTATTAAGAAATCACATACCAGTACAGGGTGCACCGTAATTACTCGCTCAAACTTGGGAAGTGTAATCCATCATCTTCTTTGGCCGTGATCTGCCATTTAGCCACCAACCTCTCAGGCGCTTCCTATTCCCTAAGTTGCTTAAATAATGTTATCTCATGAGTTCGTGCCACTTTCGAACATTTTTTGAGTTAACGTTATCTCAGCAATAAATAATCAATATCTATTATCAATATATAGACCGTCGTTATCAGTGAATTATTGCCTACGGTACATTAGAGTGAGGACGACGTGCTCTTAGAAGGTCGGCAGTCTCAAGCTCGAAAAGGCAGCGAACTCGATTTTGGGCTCCTTTTTTGAATCATTTTGTTTTTTGTCCGTAAACTGATTCTTTCGCAAGAAGTATAGTTTGCATTTGGAAGGAGGATGTTCACTGCTGCACGACGGAGCTGGTGGCACTCCTCAAGCTTCGAGAAGTGCCTTGCCGTTTTCGAAACACGAGGTCTCGGTTGTCGTGGAGCGAACTTTTTTTTTGAATTTTGAGCGTATCAGTTGGACTATTTCAACCAGCTTCAGGCGTTGATTGAAGGAGACCTGGGCTGTTACAAGGCCGAAGCTGGGGATAAGTTGCCAGTGGCTGATTCGAGATTTGCTTCCCATACGTGGATCAGCACGTTTTGCTTTATTTGACAGTTTCTCAGCCCCTTATGATCAATCTAGCCACTGATGCTTAGGCAAGTCTTTAGCACAGGACAACCGCTTCTCATTAGTAGTAGCACCGTTGTTCTTCACCGCGCAGGGATGCAACAGGATAGAAGATGTTGGCAGAACTCGTGTTGCGCTCTTATTATTTCCCGAAGGAGTGCAGACCTCTATTACCTGTGCACCCGAAATATCTGAGTGTGGCAGCCACAGCAAAATAACTCATGCGGGTTGCCTTTAATGGGAGAGCACAGCAGGTCCAAATCGGACCACGATTGCCTCCCCGGGTCAGGATTTTCTCAGGGCTGTAGCCTCCAGAGATAAGCAGGTTTTGCCATTCTGAGACCACATGGAGAACGACGACAAAGAGGAGTATCAAAAAGCAAATGTAGCTCCTGGGCTCGACCAATTTGTGCCTTAGTAGAAGTTCATAAATCAAAGTGTGAAGATAATGGCCCTCTTCGTTCTCGATTTTGAGTTTGAATAAAGCAGCTATGGCGGGCATGGGTTGTTATAGGTTGAACAAACTGGGCTTTACTTAGTCATATTCGAAAGTGTGCTAATATCAGTTGCTTCTTTGTAATAATACAATTTCGGGTCCAGATGTTCATATTTCGACAATTCGGCATCATTCATAGATCGATGATAACGCTGCAGTGGTACAAAGACCCCTCTCAACCTTCATCAGCGCTCAAGAATTATCGCCCAATGGCGTTTCAGACCAGATGGATTGTTCAATACGTTCTTCTTGGAGAAGAGGATCTGCTCTCGAATTAATCGACACACTGAAGATGAACCTGCTCAAAGGATAAATGAGAATTTCCCCGCAGTACTTTTGCACCACGGGGGCCCTCACTTTAGGTTTAGAACCTGATATTCAGGACCAAAAAGGGCATTCCGAAGTATTTCTATGTTTTGAAGTGGCGTTCCATCGATAAGCTGTTGTTTAGAAAGTAGGCCTCAATCTGTGTTTTACTGTTTTCACAACGGTGGACATTAGAGCACGCATAAAAAATTCGACGCACCATGTAGTTCAAAATGTGCCCAACAAAATATGTGTGCTTTAGTCCATGATTAGAAACACTTCATCAGTCATGAAAGGAATACAAAATTATTCACTTTTAGGACACCTTCGATGACACCTGAGCTATGTTCAACGTGCTCTCAACTGCGTGTAGTGCCTATTACCGACCAAACACCGCTAGGTGTAGCTGTGCGAGCTCAAAGCAGCGAGCTTATTGCTTTGCTCATAGCGTACGGTGCAGATGTAAACCTAGGTAAGGCTGCACAATATTCGAGTCAGATCTCGGCAATTGCCAACTTCACTTTCTCATTTTGGCGGGACTGAGCGAAGATCACCATCTCGGCTCTAAATGCTCTTCGCGTCCGCTTATAGCGCCATTCCCAGCTTCTCATAACCTATCATTCTCGCTTGAAATTGAACCGTTGCTCTTTTGAGACACGTTGTCCGAACACTATAATTGTAGTTGGTATTAAAATTCCTTAATTTTTTGACACAGTTTTGTGTGTATTTTGCATTTTTAATATGCACACTTTACCGACCTCTCTTTCGGTAAGCCGAACACGAGCTGCTAATACAGAGCTTTGCACTTCGCTGTACCACATTAAAGACATCCATTGCTTTTTTTGTGATTAATAGACCACGTTTAGGAGATGAAGATGGTAACACACCCTTAATGTTAGCCGTTCGTGACTCACCACTTTGTTGGCCATGTTTGCACACCCTAATTTTTTTCGGAGCTCAGTGAGTCAGGTTTCCTTTGAAAACAAGGTGGAATTGTTCAATTATTACGAAATTCTTCAGAATCGAGCAAAGGAACATGAGAGGGATTTGCCCATTAGATCTTGCTCCTGAACTGAAGAAACTCCAGCACACATGTGTAAAAGAGCTACTCAAAATTGCATGCACGGGTGATAATGAACTCTCTAACAAAGCAACATCCGCTGGACCCGCACTTCGGCACTGGAGCCGGTTACACGTTGATATCGGTAACTTATCTTTTCTACTTTTACTTTTCTTCGTACGGATACTGTCGATGCGACAAAAATATCTCCATCTTCCGATAATAATCTTTCCATATAACTCTTTATAATTTTTCCCGAACAAGCTGTACAAATCTTCCCCTCCAGCAAACAAAACAAATTCGAGTGATGTCTACTATCTAACTAGTTTGTAACTGTATAGATTTTTTGTGGAATTCCCGCGTGCAAATCAGTATATCGGGGGCTGCAAGCCATCGCGAAACATCCACTTCTAATCAAGTAAGATCGAGAATTCCTGAGCCGCATTGTTTCATAAGACTTCTTTGTCTTACACAATAAAATGAAGCTCCAGAAAATTATATACCGACCTTTCGGGCTCTAAGCCCTTTTTTAAGTCTATGAGAGCTTCCAAACATTACGTGCGTATATAGTGGCGTATAAGTGGGAATCATATACAGCATGATATATGAATGAGGAAGCATCCCATACCTCATATTACGGAGTTTACATCCTTGACAAACGATTGGGTTAGGTGAGGTAGCTTCAGTGGGGTAGCCCAACTCGAGGAGGAATGCCTAAATAAAGCGACGCTAATGTGTAAACTTGAGATGGCTTATAATCTGAGAACATAAATAATCAGAACACTCGACTATTCCCCTAGGGAGCACCGCGTGGAAGTCTACTAGTCTTGCTAGAAACCGTCCTGGAGTGACGAGTCGAATAAGTGAGAAATGACGCCATCGTACGTTCGAAAGGGGTTTCACAGGATTGGGCAACTTGTCGCGCCGCTCTCAGGCTCAACGGATTAGGCGCATCGGCGTTTTCCGTGAAGCCTTCGAACGTTGCGACAAAAGGGAGTTTTGAAGGGCCTCCTACGCGAGCTCATTCATCTGCCTTCGGGCAAAAACTATTGAGGCCCTGACGCCCTCTTTTGTGGCTACCGAAAGGAGTTGAGATGCTACTGAGTTTACTAGATTCACCTGGAGTCCTAACGAGCCTGCGACTATAATCTATACAGGACTTAGTGGTTAAAACTTCCATAACATGGTGAATGCAGAAAATCAGTTATCATCAAATTTAATGAGAAAAGTGGCAATTGCGGAATGTGACAATGTAAACGACCTAAGTTAAGGAACGAACCTCTGGCCGCCTTATTAGAGGCCTCAGCTGATCCTCATCCTCGAGGGCATACCGGAGCGCAGCGCCATAGACGTGTGTGATGCAGGGCTGTCTCATTCGACAGCGGACCCAAGAGTTGCTCCAATCCGCGTTGATCCGACGTCTGCAATTGTCCTCGTGTAGACGGGCAATGAAGCAGTACAGGGAATGGAGTGGGAAGAGCGAACCGACCGCTCAGGCGGGAGACTGGCTAGACCAATTTTAGGCCGCTGATATAACGATCTCTTGTACAATACGGTATCAGCTCGTGATGGGACCCCGGTGTGGTGGATCTGAGTTGCTCCTTGAGATGGGAACGGCATTGGTTGAATGAGTCGTACAAAGTCATAACACAACTGCCACATTATTGTTAGCGATTGCTCTTTCTGAGCATCATAGTGGGGCGCGCCGCGTCGCTGTCGATCACCTGTCTGAGTTTTTCCTTCTCGAGGCATCTTATACCGCCAAAACTGGATGTCGCGTTTCGGCTGTAAGCACGACTCGTGCTTGATCGTTACGAAAGTGGGTATGACGAGATGCTGTCGTCACGGTCAGGTCGAGGGAAGGTGATGAGGGAATGATGTGTGGAGTTTGTGAATCGCCTATGTAGAGCGGGGATATGCTATGGTGATCACGAAAGCTTGTGAAGTGGATTGAGCCTGGAGACAACCTCTTTCTGAGAAGGGACGCGAAGATGTGTCAAAGTGGTGCGGCTCTCAGTGACTGTTGAAAACCGCGCGTAGATCCAACCTTATCATAAAATTCCTGCGAGAAGGGGTTCACGCCTCCAGGGGCGACTGAAAATCTTGCGCATCGCCTCCCTTTTGAGGATGAGACCTGTGGTTTGTGAAGGTGACCAAATATTTAACCCAAGTGCGATCATGCGAGATTGCAGGTCAGGAAAAATGCGTGCATGTCACACGAGACGCTGACGCGCTTTCCGCAAGATGAGCATCCTTTTGCTCCACGTGCGTTATATGGAACGAGCATGCTGGCTCTACTAGTGAACCGCATTATGGCACCCTTCAAACGATTGCCGACTTGAGTTCCGACTTGGCCTTCAACCGCGAGAATACTCCGATGCCATTACGTTGTCGCAAAACAGCAAGACGGCATCGTGTACGTGAGGGAGGCAGGGTTTGCACATATTTATCGCTGATGCACGAGCGATTCCGTGACGAGAATTAGCTTCCTGTTCCGTCCAATCCAGCGCTTGAGTGGTAGGGGGGAATGTGATGAAACAATGAGAGCTCTCCATTCCTTTTCTGTTCTGTCTGATCAGAGTGCTGACGCTTATAGGAAACAAATCCGCCCTGCAAGACTTCAGTGCGTATAGTATGTACATATGTGCACTGACGTTTCGTCGCAAAACTAGCTTGCCTTCCAAGTCAGCTAAATATCTTGACGAGATAAGGAGCCGAAGGTGGGGAGGCGTAAACATAGCCACTGCAAGTGAGTGGCCGAATGAAAGGCATTAGTGTGGTGTCCCTCTATACTCACCATTAGAGAACTAGGGAATTACTCGCAACTATCTCTAAATCGTATAACCGATGCTTTTTGTTGTGCTGAACACTGTGATCGAAGCTGTGAAAGTCCTCTTGTATGCACATCAGCCCAGCGACTGTTCTTTTGACTATATACGATAACTGCAGTAAGCTTTCGTACTGCATCTCTATCTATGTATTTACTGTGCTGTTGATGTTGCGTGGTCCTTCTCTCTTTCTTTCTTCTTAATTGACGACAACGCGGGGGATATGTATCCCGCGCATTGCAGGCCATGTCGGACCGTGCGGGATATATATCCCCCGCACCCCTTACACCCATCATTTTTCGCGCACGCCTTATTCTTTCAGAAGTTTCTTGTATTTATCCCTTGGAAGAGACCTTGATGTAGCTGCAAACATAGTGGGACATAGAGTGGTTACGTATGCTCTGATTTAGAGGAGGATTTGTGAACCATACGAAGTCTTCAGTTGAAAAAACCTTTCGTTTACTTTTTCTTTTTATGAATGTGAAGATTTAAATAGTAGTAGAAGTAGATACGGAACCTTATTGATGGCAACATGTGTGTTTCGATTGAAATAATCAACACAAAATTGCTTTTGAGGTCCATTGCAGCTAGTTCTGGCTAATTCCCCTTTTTCATTGTTATTCCACGTCTTTCGATCGGAATTCCACTACTGTACCCCGGGGTAGGTTGTACTCACTGCAATGTACTGATCTGGTTTTGTATTGATCATTATTTACGTATTTATCATTGAAAATCTGCTTGAACGGCCTGGGGCGGCCGCGCCCACAAAATCGCCTCGGTCCCACGTGGCCAAAAAAGCCAAAACTCGTGTTGTCGTCAGTGTGTTAATGATCGCTTGGTTAGCATTAGTCGCCCTAAAGGTAGCATTTACTTTCAACCTTTTATTCAGTGATTTCGAAAGAAGTTATTCCCCAAACAGAATCCATTTTTCTCAGCTTCACAAGGGGACAGATCGAGCAACAAGCTACCACTTTCTCCAAGGCCTTCCGCAGCTCCGTCAGTATCATCTTCTAGCATGCTGGAGACGTGCTCCGCAAAGGATATAGCGCGAAGGAAAAGTCTTGTCAGCCTTCAACTTCACAGAAAACCAAAAACAGCCAAAGAGTGTGAGCTTTGCGGTTTGCCTTTTTTCAGGATTTTTTATTTTTTTTGCTTGCTGCATCAAAGCAACTTATTTAGACATGGTTCTCGACTCAGTTGGCTGGGAACAAGCTTGGGAGCTTCTGAAGAAAATGGCGAACAACCCCGAATGTATAGATTCCATCGTGGTAGGGAGTTATCGCAAAAAAGCATTCCTCTTCATTCTATGCATTCGACAAATTTTCAGTGAGCGTTTTAGAGTTCCGTTACGAAGTTACCTATTCGAGAGGAGAGTACTTCGTCGCATGTTGACCAGGAGGTGTTTGACGGAAACATGGGAGCTCTTCTTCATAGAATGATTCATGTAAGCCTACACTGATTGTTCATCTGTGAATGATTCAAAAATCAAAGCGAGTCCAATTCAAAAGCTCTTTATTCACAAAACTTTAGTGAGAACTTTTCGGACCTAAGCCCTTCTTCAGATCAGCTGAAATACGATAGCACAATCACAACAAATGAAACAGTATCAGGTACATTCTACCAATGTCGTTCTAGTGGAAAGGAGCGGAAGGAGGACGAGGGGGTGATGCAAGAAAATGGGGAGGGAATGTTACGTGGGCTTTTATGTGTGTTGAGGAAAGCGATTGATTTTCTTATGTTCACGACGGCTTTCCTCGCGCACGTAACACTGACTTATCACTTCATTTATATAAACCAGAAGTTTGGGAGGGGGAGATGGGGAACGAGAGACTGAGAAAGAACGACCGTCTTCAAGAGTAAGGTCTATATTCCTGGGGCGACGGACTTTTGGTGCGTGGGGTTGCACGCGGCGAATCGCGCGGCAGGCTGCGCGGCGATCCGGACGAGGCAAGTCTTCACGAGCTCCTGCAGTGGAATTCAAAACGTCAGAACGTGTGCAGATTGCGGACAGAATCCACAAGGTTCTGCGATCCGAATTACACTTGAACGCGTGGATATTCAAAGGCAGCGGCAGGAGGAAAAGAAAATGATAGCAAGGCTGTTATAGTAATCAGAGCGCTTAGATTGTTGGCGCCTGTTGTAAAGGGGAGGGGGGAAATCTCATGAGAGGAAAGATTCAGCCAATTATTGTATTTGGGACTAAGCCTAAGGGGAAGAGTTCCTGGTGGAGGATGTTAGCAATTTCAGTTTTCCCGAGCGTATTTCCCTCCTCATGAGCTTAGTTCTAGTGTCACCTTCCATTGGCCCTATTTCGAAAGTTTCCCCCAAGGACAGGAGCGCCGCGATTAGTAAAGATATAGAGTTGGCAATAAATAACATCTCACTAAATGACTCCACTTTTAGTGCTTCTTATTCATATTTATAATATGATAATAGTGACATTTCTATGAAGTTTCTTTCTCTCATCTCCTTTCGCTTTAAACTCCTAACTGACATCACTGCGTCTTCCTCACTGACACCGGCGCATTTCACCGATTTCCGCGAGTGAGAAAATTCTTTCAAAGCAAAACCTTGTGGATTCTATACTCGATCTGCACACGTTCTGGCGTGCTGGGTTCCATCGCAGAAGCCCTGGGTGCATCACCACTCAATCGCCCCTGTGCGACCGTTTGCTAAACGAAAGATTACGTTCACAGATAGATTTTTTTTGAACTTGTTTTCGAATATTAAAAGTTGATTTTGGTCGCAGTACGCCATGCGAAAGTTTCTCAAGAATGCTAGTTTATAAACAGAATCGGTTCCAGGCGGAACCCGCACAGGACAAGTGCGCTATAAGTGAGGCTACGCTAGTTACGTTCATAACTAACATTCTTGTGGATTTATTTGACCTTAATTTGTGAGTCGAAGTCATCAGTACTGGTTTAAAGACCCGCAAAATAGTGTTTGACGTGATCTGCCTCGTCCGGATCGCCGCGCAGCCTGCCGCGCGATTCGCCGCGTGCAACCCCGGACGCACCAAAAGTCCAGCACCCATATTCATGCTGACGTATTGTCTACTCCGATGCGGTGATTGTGATAACACCAACAATGGCTACAAAAACACCGAACGAGCACGCTCAGCCTCATCCTACATGATGTTGCCGGGACAGCCGTAGTCGGCGGGCGGTAGAGGGGAGGGGGGATGAAAGCAGAAGGGGAGGGGGAGAGGAGAAAGGGAGGGAGAAAATGGTGCTGCCATGCGCCGGAGAGGAGGGGGATGAGGAGGTTTAACACATATAATAGTGAGGTGGTTAATGCAGTACGTCATGCTGCTATTCCGTGCTTCCTCCCTACCCTGTGATGCGCGCGATAGTGGGCGCAGCAAAGCCGGTATCTCTATAAGCTTCATCGTCATCTACATTTCCTCCTCATTGTTAATCGGTGGAGCACACTGCTTTATTTCCAATGCTTCCCTTATCTTTCGTTCGACCGGGTCAATCACATTCCTGTGGAAGATAACAACACGAAGTTCTGGGGACATTTCTTGCGCGTGTCCTAGTGTGTTTTGAGAATGGACTCTCTGCGTAGTTTTGAGGACTACGCAGGGCTCCTATGTGCTCGCCCATTCTCTTGTAGATAAAGTACTAAGGCAAAATGGATATAAAAGAGGGAAACATCGGAGTTGGAAACCGTGTGGATCACCATCTGGCACCCCTCTCGTGTTACCGTTTGTCACTGAAGATTTGGCAGTGGACATCGACCACGTCGTAAGAAGGTCAGGACTGCCAATAAATGATGATCTTCCGACCGCCACCTTCACTGCGACGCTTTCTAACATCATCGCGTCCATACGAAAACCTTTGCGGAAGAACAAATTGTACGATATGTGGAGAACAGAAGGTATGCCACATGAGGTGTGTAGTGTATAAAGTAGAGTGCCACGGGTGTGGAGAACTTTACATTGGAGAAACGGCAAGACCAGCTGCACATCTTGTTTGTGATTTATTTGCCCTCCATGCTTGGTTAGTGCTTCCTTGTGGAATGCGTGCTCCTTCTCGTCTTGAGCGGGAAGCTTGCTTTAAGAAGGAGACCGTTGATATCACATGTTGAGTTGAAGTTGGCGTTATGTCGTCTGGCAAGCGAATTCGTTGAGACACGTCTGCTTTTGGGAGCGGTGCACAGTAAAGAGTGGTGATCCTCATTGCACTTTGGGCACTGTCCCATTAAAGTGCAGAAATTTTGATCCATGGCTTCTGTCAAAACATTTCCAGCACACTCTTTGACGTCTAGCTTCTGCCCGGCACTCCTCTGGTGATGCGAACTTGTAGCACTGTTGTGGGAGATGCGTTCCTCCAAAGGGACATGTGGCTCCCTCTTTTGAACAAATGCTGTTCCGATATTAGAGAACTCTTCCTGGTGGCATCGGTAATTTGGCCTCTCTTCGGGTTGATCGAATCCCAATAATGTCCTTGTTGTGTTGTCTCCTGCACGATGATTACTTCATCGATGGATTCCATAATCTCATTCACGTTTATAGAGTTTCCAGTATCGTTTTCCTTCCTTATAGCTTGGTCACAGATCGATTCTGTAAAATTACACAGGATAAGGCGTCTCCACATTCGATCTGCATTCATTTTTAGTCCCGTTTGCTCCAGATGTGTGATGCGAGAAGGGTTTCACGGCAACTCCTCGGACCTCCTCGACCGTAATAATGCACTCAATTGGGTTTATATACAGAATATGTGGGCGGTCTTCAGATACCGTATCGCCATTGGACCGTAGGCGGCCAATGGCGGTACTCAAGCTTGAGGCATGAAAGGGCGAACCGAGCCAACAGCAATGTTTAAGTTACCTATTTAAGCACACTTATGATTCCACCAGGTCATGCCTCTGGTATCGTTTCAAGAGATACTTATTTGGAACGTCCTAGGGTAAATAGTTCGAACTAGCACGTTATCATTCATTTCTATGAATCTTAGTTCTACTAGGAACGTAACGTACTCGGTTGTGCATCCACAATATTAAGTGACACTTTTAACCTCTCCGAGAAATTACTAATGAGAAAATCACAATCAGTTTTCTGCAAAGATTCACGATGGTTCTTCACCAGTTGATGTCAGCGTTGTTGCAGACTGCTATCAAGGAGTATGAGTCATCGACTCCTTCTTACAAGAAGCAGAAAAATCTCCATCTCATATGGTTTCTGGGCCAAATAACTACATTTTGTTATTCATTCGTTCAAAAAGGCAGCACGGTTAGACAATTTTCCGCTCTCAGCACATTGAACAAGGTAAGTTACCATCCTTTTACAATCGTTTGCTAGATTGTTACTAATATATGAAGATATTGTTACACATAATATCAGAAGATATTAAGTGGGTCCATATAGAAGAAAATTTTTCTGTTATTTCTGGTACATTTGTTAAAAGTAAAGTAATATGCTTAAGCTATCTTTACAACTCAAGTAGATGTCAGTTGGCACGAGGCCAGCGATGTCACTCGAAAAGAAAGAGCTCTCCGCTTGAAAGCCTTTGATTTTTCACGAGTTGTCTTTGCCATGTAGGTCTAAAAAGGCTGGCTCATTTAATTATAATCTTGAAATCGCTGCTATCATGCTGCCGACGTCTAACTTCCTCATTGTAACATAGCAGGTAGGAGTTTCCAGTGCACAACTTTATTTGTATCTCAGCAATAAAGGAAAGGATGTCGGGAAACTAAATGAAACATGGGGAAGTTACACAGTTTGAGGTTGCGCCTGCTCAACATGTTAAATTCATAAAACCTTTTTGGATCTTTCGAGTTATGTGAAGATGTTTCGCTATAGTAATCTTGCCAATCCACAAACGTTCTGCGGAACGAGTTTGCTTGTCCAATTTCCTTTCCTGCCTGTTCAAACTCCTTTTTGTAGAGCCTGATACCGAGAGTTAATGGATGTCCTATGTGTTGGTCTTTCTTTGATATGGAAATTCGCCCCCAAAGATTATGTCAGTCAAAAAGAATTCGCCGTTTTGCACTTCTGTGTAGTAGTTCCCTGCAATTTTTTGGTAATTTCTTCCGCAACAATTCATGGAATTTGGGTATCATCTTTTAGGAAGAAGCTTGCTCTTCCATAAGCATACGGATGTTTAAGGTGAATTTGAAAATCTTTGCCGTTCTAGAATTTTCTTCATACCACGGAAATCGTGATTTTTCACTCTCGGCAGTTCATGACTTCAGACTCGGAAGAAGCACTCCAGAGGCGGCCGGCTGCTCTAGTTGGAAAACCCATAGAATATGCACTGCGCAAATTTACATCGCCAGGCTTGGTCGCGAAGGAATAAAGCGCAAAGTGATGCAAGTAGTCAGAGGATGCCCCCAAAATACCGGACTGTGCAAAAGAAACAAAAGGAGCTTATCAGAGGGGCTCAGCTGCAGATAGAGCAGGAGAGGTTGAAGTCTCTAACGACATCGTGCTCAGCCGCCTGAACGCTATGAGCAAGGAGCAGAAAAGTCGTCAGTCTGTCCATCGGGATGACCCGTGCTGGCAGCTGGACTCGTTGCAACGCGCATGGAGGTGCGCACTTGGACTCTATATTGTACAAGGAAGGAGCTGCTTCAAAGATTGGCAATAGTGCAGGATGAAACTATGAATCTGGACGATGATAATGTAAAGGTTGCTCAATGGGCGAGCGAGATTGTGTTGCCTTGGAGCATCCCGAAACCCAGAGCGCTTCCAACAGCGATTTTCCTCAGTGTGTGATGGCGCAGCTCATTGGCGATCTGAGAATTGGCCAGTCATCGACGGTTGGGACTTGCTGTAGAGAATAGAACATAATGCATACGAAATTGCGGTGATGATAGTATAGTTGCCTGAACAAATGAGGTTCGATCTGTCACTACGATAGCGCAGGACGGTCCAAAGCAAAATGCGCTATTGGCCATCCAGCGCAAAATTCATTCAAAAATGAATTCATGCTTGTTCTGCAATCGTTCCTATAGTCCAGGTATAATATCAGCTTATCAACGCATTCTTGGAGGCTGAAATTGCTTTGAGAGCAGAAATCTGTCAAAATTGCCTTCCAACAGCTTTTGCCCCTAATTTAAATTTTATCATAAGGGGACAGAGCAATTGTATGATTAGCAACGGTATGGCGAATATGATGGTTTTCAATACTTTGACGACAGCGCGGGACACATACGTCCCGCACTCTCACACGAAAGAGACTTGTTTTTCCTAAATTGTGCTTCCATTTCTATGATTCAAGACTGGCTTCCTAATGTTGGATACAAAAAATAGTTCTCTCGTTACCACTAATGAAATTACTGGTAATGTAGTAACTGTTAATGCAAATTTCTAAAACAAGGTGAGTAGGTTTGCGCACAAGGGCGTGTCGTCAACGTGTTAAACAACTTAGAAGTCAGTGTTTCAGCAGAGCTGTGATGCTTCAAAGTCAGGCGTGCGAAACGACCGATCTTAGAGAGTGTAACAGCGGTGCACCATGATTTGGGAGGGCTTGCCCATAGCAATCTTGAGGTAAAACCTTTGGTCACCCTGGTTTATGGAAGTTTGTATTGGGTACTCATAAAAAGTGAGGCACTGGAATGGGTTCCCGTGAAATTGAACTCTTAGCCTCGGAAGCTAACGTGCTGGCTTTCAGATTGGCCAAAGGGGTTATGGAGCATGCCATGTTCCGAGCCCCGAGATTTTTCTGGGACTTTTCATGGCGTTAGATAATAAGTGCCCCAGAATTTATGAGCCGACCTAATACAGTTGGGTGAAGCACCGCTAGTGATTGTGTATGGAGCGTTGATCAGATTCCGTTTTGGCTGTCGCATAAGGTAATCAGGTTTTTCAATACGGAAGGAGTACGGACAGCTACTAGCTAACATTGCTCTTGGATGTTTCGCAGGCCATTTGCCTCTTAAAGCGAATGCATATTCCAGATACAGAATGATGAAGCCTTCTAACGAACAGTAATGCCGAAAGCTAGTCTATGAAAATAATGCGTATCTCTTCCATAAGATTGCAGAAAAGCGCGTAAATGCAGTGCGGTCAAAGCACGAACTTTTCCGGCATTTGCTTCTTCGGCGATGCACACATGAGATCGTCGAGTTTAGCAAAACGTGCTGCATGGCCGCTTCTAGTAAGACGCGAAATGGTTTTTCCTTTAGTCGTGGGCAATTCAGAGTCAGTATGTTTAACAACAACGGATTGGCAACGTTTACGTTTCCACGTTCATATCTTTGGGTGAAACACTGAACACGATCAAATAGAATGTCCAACGGCTTCATTCTATAAAAAGTGGAAAATCTCATATTTCAGATAATTGATGCTGGTTTGGTGTATGGTTTGTTTTCCTGTGATGATATTGTTTTCCATTCGTCTCGAATTCTCAATCGCTGGCATACTTTCGATACGGAACAGTCGCCTTCATTCTGTGCGTCTTTTCTCTCATAGAGCTTTAAATGCGTGTTTAGGGAACTATTTTAGCGTAGCTAGAATAAAGCGTTTTCGTGAACAAAAGATTCGATCAATCAAAATGCATAGAGTAACTATGCGTGAACGATAGCGATAACGAAACCGCTCAGAGGCAGAGCTCGCATTGGGTGCGTGGGCAACCCCCATTGCAGTACTTCTCATGTACTCTGGTGTGCAAAACTACTACTTGTACAGTGCAGTGCAAAATTACGGGCAGGGTTTAGGCTCAAGACCTACTCAGTGAGCCTTTACTGTGGCTAGGAGCGCTGGGTACGCAAGTGCAGAGGCCGCTTCACTTCCTTACTTTGAAAAACGTTACTTAGTCGCTGGGCGCTAAGAACTTTGACACCCTCCACCAGTTGAGACATGCCCCGCCCACCGATTGACATCTTGTCTGCGTCGCTAATTTGATCTGCTAAGTTCTCTCTACTCGAACGTCTCTAGCGCTCTCCGCGCTCACATTATCTCTTATCTGCCTGCCGGCCTTCTGACCTTCTCCGCAGCATAGAGCAAAGGGCTCGTATTTCCCATGACTTCACTATTTTTTCCTTTTTCTCCACTGGTGGTCCATCTCCTATCCCCTGCTTTCGCATTTGAGTGGAATCATCAGTTTGATTCTGAGTCTTGCCTTTGACGACTAGTTGATAAAATAACACAAATTATTAACTTAATAATGGAATTGAATAAAACCGTGTTAGCACGACGCCAAAGGTCTTGCAGCCATGCACGGTTTTTTACCCTCACATATCGCGGTGCTTCAAATGGGACTCCCCACACAACACGAGGGTTCGATTGAACAGGAAAAAGACAGTGACATGGAGTGATGGTTCTTTATTACAGCAAGTCTACACTGGGTACACTATATTGACTTCATACGAGGTTGAATAATCGGAAAATCATCGGGAAATGGGAAAAGGAAGATTTGTTACGAGCGTTGACCGGAAATTTCTATTGCCCGCAGAATTGCTTTACATGCATGGGGAGCGATATGAATTACAGCCACTGCTGCTCAAAGAAGATGAGTGAGGGATCATGATATGGTAGGTTACGCTAGGCTTTGCAATAGGTAAGGATAGACCCAAGTCCGTCGCCGTATGCAGTTGCAAAAACTTTTAGCCGGATCATAATGCACGTAGTCCCAGCCTAAACAGCGTCACTGTTACAAACGGGGGTGGTCTCTCTATCCTGTGAAGAGTACCTGGTATTCCTTCAAAACCCCCGTGCATCGGCGAGGGCATTTGTTAGGTGCCGAGACATTGGTACCAGCGATTAGCAGGATTGAGTGGTCTTCTAAGTTAAGAGCACAATGAGTTTGAGTGGTGATTCTGAACTCACCAGCACATTACAAAACGTAGGATCACACAATGCGTCTAAGGCCGCCCCGCCATCGAACATGATTGTTTTGATAGTCGAGGCGAAGTGGTGAGGTGTAGTTGCCGTGGCGTGCCTACCTCCAGATTCGTGATCGGGTTACATTTCCCTGTCAACATTGTCATAATAGTGAACTCCTAACTGATGTGTGTCTCTTCGTGGAGCGTTCCACCAACTTAGTTTGTGTGGTGGACAAGCTGCAAGCGCACTCAAAACCAGGGTTGGTAACCGTTGAAACGAGAGGATACTCGGCGATTGGTTAGGCTTGCCCGCAACTCACACTCAAATTCTATCGATCACATGTTGGGTGATATTTTTGAGATATTGCAGCACATCCACATACGCCAATAACTGTCAGAACAAAAAAATGTCGATCGTAGTATCAAGGAATGCAACGCTCCTCCTAAAGAAGTCGTTACCAACCTTTCGTGGCCAGTTGGGAGTACGTGGCAGGACATGTTCTGAAGTCCGTAGCTCTCACACACTCTATTGAAAACAGTGTCCTGTCTGTTAAGGTTTCATACGAATTTGCTTCACCCATCAACCGCTTTGAGCCTATCATAATTGAACGTCCTCATTGCTGTTCTCCCCAGTGCGTGTTTCTGTCAGTAACCCCCTGTAATGTGCTGTAGCAATTCCTTCTAGGTATGCTTCAAATTTCACCGAGCTAGGTTACCTGGCTTAAGGGTCACCCACGCGCACAGTGCGTTGCTTCTCAACATTCTCAGAACTCGTTGCTGAACCTCACATTTCGATTGATTGGAGCCTTTATTCTTTGATATAGTTTCTGGCTTGGCAACACTATACATGCGCGAGGCTGGAAAAGTTTTTTGATAATACGCAACGGAGTCCGCCCAAACTTCTGTATGCTACCACCTCTTGCTGGGTAAGAAGAATTATGTTCAAGTGACGTATGCACTGGTATATCCGTTGGTCCCGTGTTCACTAGACCCTGTAATAATGTTGTTTTCTTCTAGAACTGTACAAGACTGTCAAAAACATGGCAGCAGAGGAACTATAAAACAGAAATTAAACTTCGACTTGAACACGATGAAAATCTAAAAGCATTCACCATAACAATGGGCCATCATTGCCACTGGCACGAACTACGGGTCGCTCGGAAGCTTGTTACACTTAATCGGCGACACGTAGCTTTGTTAGAAAATTTCAGATAGCTCTTATTCGTAGGATTTTTCAGGGTTCTAGTTGTGATCAAGTTAACACGGATACTTCACACCTCATGACATGTGTCCGATGGTTATGTTGTCGTTAAGCGAATTTTCCATCCAATGAAATCCAGGAATATTTCCGGGCTCAACGCCGGTACACACTGGGCTAGAAAACCATCATTTCCGACCACTAGTTCCGTCAGATTAAATGAGTTAACATGTTACAGAATTTTTCTTTCTTGAAGTGTGTCATGTTTGGTGCGCCACCATGGAACTGCATAAAAACACACGCTTTGCAGTTCATGTATGAGGCACCAAAATGCAATGATTTTGCAGCTGTCTCGTTGCTACCGCGCAACGTGAATACGCGAAGAGTTTTCTCGCGTTCCATTTTGAACAGTTCTGTGCCGTCACTTCGCTTGTTGATTTGTTACTATGCTTATGGTGCACCCTGTAGCTAATTTGTTTGAATCCATGATTACAGATGAGTCCTTCGATTCCGATGGCGACCAGAATTCAACGGTGGATCATGTATTCGTCTACGGATTGGGACACGGGTACCTTTTAATGAATTCATGATATTGGGTTGATGGAAAAGTTCATGAAATTTTCACCTCAAAAAATAATATCATTGGGCCTCAATATGTGACACAGCTCCCTTCATGATTACTTATATGTGTAAGGGCGAAACACAACGTTCGATTCTTGAGGCCCAGAAGTTTTGCAGCTGCAAAAAAGTGAACTCACAGTCCCAACATCGAGTACCATTGGATTTTTATTGTCGCGCAAATTAAGCTAGGACAGGAAACCGATAGTAGTCGGACGGCCAACTGTCTCCACAGAATCTCGTAGTTTTGTGCAAACGAAATCACCGACCAATCCCAGCAGTTTTCACTATTATAATAAATTTCATTTACCATCGAAATAGACAGATTCATTTTTGACTCGTGGCAGCCAGTAAAGGACGAGACTGCCTCAAGTTGATAGAGCACATACAAAATCAAGTGGAAGCGCAACATGTAGAGCAATTTTTAGGCCGAAAGCTAGTAGGGATATGCCATTCTTCTGCCATGTGTCAAAAATTTGGAAACTCTTCAGTACCGGCTGGCATTCACAAGTCTTGGATACATAGAATGTATCAGTAATTTGTCAGATAGCTAGATAATCGCTGGCATTTTTTTCTGGTACTGGATCGATTGGAACATCGTTTTGAGCTCTGTTGTGGGGACTTACAGTTTGACATTAGATAAATTCTTCCAGGAGAATTCTTGACTGGAATGTTACGAAGTTCTGTGTCGGCGGCCTTACTCAGTCATAGTCTAGACTTCACTTGACCGCTTCATTACATTACCAGGAAGTGAACTTCGGTAATGAGATGAGAGGTTTGCACCATTCCGTCGTTTCCGGCGGGTTAAGAAAGAACTGCATTCTGAAGAACATCCTGGTATTTGTGCGAGTCGAAAGTTTGCTGGTTAGGAAGAGAGGAAGAAATATTGAATGGGCATACTTTATAAAAAAAAAGTCTAAGTAACATGAACTATCGGGAAGAACTGTTTTTGAACGAACCTCTACAATCTACAATACATATTGAAGTAACTGGGAGCAATTGTGGGGGTTAAAAACAAAATAAGCATAACAGTAATTGATTCTATGGAATAATTATTAGAGCATCAATTTTGTAAAGAAACGTACAAGTTGTGATAGAAATTCATATATGGGCGTGCGAGCGTGTTTGCGTGATTGGCCGAGAAATATTATTGCTATCGCTCACAGTCACTCCAAAACCAGACGTTTACTCCGAGTTACATTCGAAACTTATATGAAGTATTGAATGGCGAAATTTCTTCGAGATTACTTTTATCAAGCTCGCAATTAAGTTTTTGTTGGGGAATAATAGTATTCTATACGATAGTTTATCAATTGTTGTGTATAAAAGGGTCTCTATCTGAGTATGGTTCTATTTTCTTAATTGGTTCAAGAGACGACTGGATTGGCTGCCTGTAAGTGTACGTGACAATTAGGACCCATATCAAAAGATCTACAGGAGTCAAGGAATCGGCCGCCCAAGACTTCAAAGCAACTCAAATATAATATGGCGATGTTGTCCGTTTGGAGAAATACAGTTTTCTCATCATATGAATTTGCTACCTTGGATTCATAACAAAAAAGACGGACGTCGTCCTGATCCAGAGAAAATTGAGGTCGTTCGCCAGACATCTATCTGTACCGCGGAATATTGCCGAATTTCGTTTGTTCCTAGGTATAATCAGTTACTATGGATCATTTGGGGCTGAAATGCGCTAATACGCGCCCCGCTCAATGACCTGCTGAAGAAGAATACTAATTTCTGTTGGACACGCTAATGTGAGGAAGCTTCTCAAGGCGCCAAAAAAGGTGCTTACATCGATTCCGCTTCTGACATATTTCAACCCCGGCCGAAATAATAATTGCTACTGATGCATCGGACAATGGTATAGAGCTCTTATTATTCACAAGATGGCTGATAGGAAAACCTTCGTCGCGCCAGTAGAAGTCTCACCGCTGCCGAACGGAATTATGATCAATTAGAAAAAAGAGGAACTCCATTCAAGTTGCTCACAGATTAGAAGCCGTTGCTGCACATTTTTAGATCCATAAACGTCCACATCACCCTTTCCAATAAGGCAAACGTGACTCTTCGTCAAGCGCTAGCTTCCTTGTCGCCTTCGTCACAAGCTAGTTGGCAACGGGAGCCAACCGGATTGATGTTCCCAGACTCAACAGGCTTCATATTGAGGTCGTTGTTGCCATTTACTATATTCAACAGGTCCTTGCCGGTGTTGAACAGCAGGCACTTCGACTTCCATTCAACTAAGGAAAACCTGACGACGTTTTTCTCGGTTTAGGTTGTCGTGTGAGGAGGTAACCGACCACACTTCCGAATTACAAGAAGAGCTAGTATTTTCGTAAAGCTGTTTTTGGGTGCTGGATTTTCTCTCTGTTCAACCTCAACTGTATTAATGCTAGAAAACCGATAGGAGCACCCTCATCTAAAACAAATTACAATAAACAAATTCAACAACACAATAAGTAAATTCGAGACGACTTTTTTAGATTTTGGGCTGTATTTTTCTCGTGAAATGTTTATGCTGTAGAATTGTTGTTCTTCTTTCTATTCACATTACTTTTGCATCCACGTAAACAACAGTTCAGCTGAAAATTAACAAAAACGTGCAGGCATAGAGAGCAGGAGTTTTAATGATGAAGCAGACAACCTTCTAACTTTTGGCGCCTATTTTTGACAAAAAAACGGATTTTTCTTCGCGGTTCTTGGTTAAGGTAAAGAATGTTGCACATGGTATATTTCACTTAACCTCGTATTAATCTGTGGAGTCGAGGCAATATCGTTGTTTACTGGCCGCGCGAGGTAAAAATTACAAATCTCAGCCTTCGAGCAATGATATCCAATTTGATCTCAGGGTCTACTCTCCTCCTTCGTCACCAACAACTAACGTTCCATCTCCACAGAAACCAGATTTGATAAAATCGTTCACCGAAATGGATCCTTGCTCAGGTAAATTTTTTAATTGAAAATTCCTATTATCATTATTTTATTCAATGGTAAGGGTAAATAGCTTCGCTTGCTTGAAATGGATTAAGTAATGGGTTTCAGCAAATTTGGTGAAAGTAGGTGGCTGTATGTAGTGTACAAGGTGATGATCGATTGCAGGACCGATTATTCATACGTAGAGAAATTCTAGCTCTCTGCAGCCATGTCAGCACTGTAATACAAATATGTCAACATATGCGCTATTTTCGTGGGAAATTCCTGATGTGATTGTCTTCGTAGAGGTTGCAGATTACTCATGTCCAAAAATTCACGAGTATGTGGATTATGGCGCGAAACGGAACAGTGTGGTTTGAAAGAGTGAGAAATGCTTACTGGTGTTGAAGGAAGTAGCAGTGATGCAGCGTTGGAAACAGATGCCTGTTTTAAAGGCAGTGCGTGCGATGGCGGGAGGCTGAGCTTATTCGGAGGCGTCACTAGTGGAAGGAAGGGCGTTGAAGGTTGTCCGACCACAAACACCACGGCGATAGGGGATGCGCTTGAAGCACCTTCCAGCGCCCTTCTACCAGCAATGAGTGCTTGAGTGGAGCTTTTATTAGGTTGCTGCATTATAAATGTCCAGAGGTACCTGAGCATTCATTTGAAAGAGGAAATCTAGGAGTATAAAAGCGACTACTCATTGCCCATATCATTTTGTTTTTTACATAAGTTTTCTTTTTTTGAAGGACGGCTGACCGGAATTTACGTCGTAACCGTGGATGTTCTATGACATCTTGAGGGGATGAATTTAGCTTACGCGGTCACGGCAGATCCTCGAAAACAAAAATCCACCTACATCAAACCGTGCACTGGCTCGGCGAAAAAGGAGAAGAACGATCTCATAAACTCGCTTCACGACGAAACAGCTGCATTTCACGAAAAAATCACCAGCAAAAAAGTGCAAGACGAGGCTGAAACATTTCAGTTCACCTCCAAACAGCTCTGGTCACACCGCAACTATGTGCTGTGCATCCGCGTCAAGCGGCACGTTTCGAAGGAGAAACGGTTCAGAGAGTACAGAAAATTGGAATTTGGGTGTCTTTGTTTAGCTGCGCACAGCTACTACAATTCTTCACGAAGGACGTCGAGTCTCTGCGTGAGTAATGGCGAAGCCCGGCACAATAAGGTAGTACTCATCACTCCATCTGAGATGCCGAAGTGTTGCTCTCCCAACAAATTTTGTGGCACGTGCAAAAGCGACATTTGTAATGCAACAACCTAATATATACAGGGTGGCGAAAGATTATGTGCGCCATAAAACACGTTCAAACTTTATTTGTTGACCACAAGAACTCGAAAGTTATTGATTTATAGAACAACAGACAATGACATTTTATAACTGTAAAAAAGATTTGGAGTAGCTGCCAGCAATTATGATACAGGCCTCAATTTGTTCCTTCACCCAGTCAATTATGTGGCGGAGGTGTTCAACGCAAATTTCATTCCGAATTTTGGCAGTTCTTTTCACAACCAACAAACTTTTTGCGTTTTGATTCCTTGGTGCTTCTTCAATAAAATCCCAAACGGAGAAGTCTAGTGGATCTGAATTCGGACTGCGAGCAGACCATGAAGGTACGACACTGTCGCGACGCAAAAGTGCGAGGCACGGCGCTAAGATCGTTAGGCAAGGAGTGCAATGAGGAATAGGGGTGAGGGAGAACGCGAGATAGTACGTCATACGCGAGAGGGCGCAGACCGCGTATGCCGTTGTCAGTAAGGATGTAGCACGGCAGCACACAAGGCACGATCCTAGCGCCTTTGCCTCGCACTTTTAGTCGCGACAGTGTCGTACCTCCCGCCGTTGAAAATTCTCGTTACCACTCTACGAGGAACTGGCTCTTGGAACCTAATCTCGATTCATGGCTTTGATACACTGGTGTGAAAACCTAATTACGGACGTAGTTTTTCCATGACGTGTTACGGGCGAGTAACATAACTCTATAGGACCTAACCATATATAAAAGGAGCTGCTACGAAGCGTTACAGAAAGCAATCAAAAGGAATCAACAAACGGTCCAAAAATCTATCAATAAGTATGTTACTTCATCTGTCTCGTCCCTACGTTTTGCACACCAGTGTGTAGTGTAGTATAGTAGTGTAGTTATTTGTGTCGTACTCCTTCCACGCATGAAAGCACAATGTTTCAATTCTGAGCTCAAAATTTAGTGCAGAAAATTGAGTTCTCGTCAGGAAACAGGTCTTCGAAAACCACGCTTCGCAGACACAGTCAAACACCTGGGCAGAGCCATGACGGCGCACGGGACGAAGTATGTACGTGGTTGGGGCGCCAGCTTCCAACAAATTGTGCTTCGTCGAAAGGAACTTGATCCAATCTTCGGAAATCGCAAAACGCTGAAACGCGCGATAGATGAAATGAAGTAGAAGAGTAAGTCATCACCATCCCCCCATAATTTTCATGTCGACGCATTGTAACTCCAGTTCTCCCTACTCCAAGCCGCTGCTGCTGTCGCATATGGTTGGAGCAGACAGTACTCTTGTTTTCGCCAATGGCCGCATGCCACGGCCCATCGGTGCCGCTGAGCGACGAGAACTACATGTACACATGTCCACCCGCTGAAATCGTGCGGTACCTATTCACCACATTTCCAATACATACCTGTCAAACATCTGAAGAGCCCAGAGGATGGGCTTCTGGAAGCACTCAAGACCCTCCGTCAGCTTGCATGACCGTTGCCCAGAATCACCTTTGATTACAGCGGTGGCGAGGCCAAAATGGGCAGTAGTCGTGTGTTGCGTCGGAAAGATCAAAGTGTTTGCTGCGGAGCGATCGAATCAAGCCGAAACCGCCACGTGAGAGAACGTGCCTAGTCCTATTCCGGGACTGTTCTGAGTGTCTCTCATGGGCAGATCTCTTTAGGCGAAGCTCTCACAGAATGAGCGCTCGGAGTGTCTCGCAGGAAAAGTTGATTTAGTGCGATGCATAGTTATTGGGAAAGCTGATTTGAGCACCATATGCAGCACAGACCACTCCTACTATATATCACCCATGGAAAATTCCAGAGCATTCGGGAGGAATCCAGAAAGAGCGCGAATTGAGTGTCTCAGAATTTTCTTTCCAATCTGATATCTGGGCGCAGTTTCTTTATGGAAAACTCAGATCGTACAGGCCCATCGAGAAGGCATTACGCTTTCGCTAAGCATGTCCACAGGGTTGCGCATGAGTTGGCAGAACTAAGGATTTGTTGGGTTAAGTTGTTACCCAAGATGCCTTTAGATGTACTTCTGAAATAGAGCGCATTATCAAATTTTCCGATATGAAATGGTTGCAGCATATGTCGATCTCCGAAACAGAATATACTTCAGTTTCATAGCGTGCGAAATTCGACCAAGTAGGTAACGAGCCATGAAAGCTCTATCCTAACTAATAGCAGCTTCTTCAAAAGAAGGAATTTTTTTCTAGGACGCACTGCAATAAAGTCCAGTTACTTTAACAGTAAAGCTACCAACGTGGAGGTGTATGTTGAAACTAGAAAAAAACTGCGTTTTTGTAATGATTCTTGCAACGTACCCAGACGGCAATAAATGCACAACGTGACACTCCTTTGGCGCTGAACTTCTTCCACCAGCTTTTAGGACGAAAACTTTCTAGGTGTACTTGTATGTAGTTCCGATTATGGATACTACTTCCGTTACAAAGAATAATGCAGGACAGTGGAGTTTGGATAAAGCTTACATAATGACAGCATGCTTTCGCGCGCATATCATTCCTTTCCAATACGCAGGACATTTGCGCTGTCAGCAGCTCAGATTCATAATACATACTTGATGGGTTATGAAACCAACGGCTGCTATGCTTAGGAAACACAGCAAACGGTGTCTCCAAGCGGTTTTTCGATGACTATCAACCCATTTTTCGGGATTCAAAGCAATTGTCCCAGCAAGATTTCCACCTTCGAAACTAATGGTGTGGAGCGATGCGGTAGCCCTAGTCAAGAATATAATAAGTGTGATTGAACAAAAAAACCTTGGAAAGTCGCTACAAAGGAAGCTGAACTGCGAAAAAGTTGCGAATCAGCGGAGAGGATTGAACCGGCTCGCAACCACGCCCTCTTCGACGTTCAATTCCCTTTCTAGCGGCTTTCTAAGGTGAGTTTTTTGTTCGGTCATACTTTTTATGTTCATGACTAGGGTTACCGCATCGTTCCACACCATTAGTGTCGAAGGTATAAACCCTGCTGGGACTGTTGCTTTAATTAAAAGAATTGTAGAGCATGTGGAAGCGATACGGCTGATACCATGATTGGGAGGTGAGGATTGATTGGCGGGAGCCAGCCTATGTGAAACTCGTGGTTATGTTTTCCCAGGCAAGTATGGTGCCGACTAGCCAGGCACGTATAGCAGAATGGATCGGATGTTGTCGGTTAGGATTCGATCAGTAACTAACTCCAGAGCCTACATAGTAAGCGGCGTCACTCAATAACACCCTCCCCAAAGATGTTATTGAACTTTGCCCAAGCTGGCTTCAGTGATGACATAGCTACTGAAGGCTCTCTGTAATTCACAATGTACGAAGCAGCTTGAAAATGTATCCGCTTAGCAAAGAAGATATAATGGTGGGAAATTACTGTGTCAGTGAAGTTAAAAAGATGATGGTTTGATTTCAGTCATAGTGTCACTACACAATGCAATTACCATGCAAAATCGAGAAGCTGGTGTTCGTTATGTATGCAGTCCTGCCCACCGGTGGCGCCAGTGCTGTGCGCATTGTGTGGAGATTCTGATTGCTCGACTTCTTCTTTTTCTCACCCATTTCAGGTATAACAAATGACAAGTCTTGCTATTTTTTGATTCTTGTTATGCAGAAACACAGCAAGTTGTTTCAACAAAAGATTTACTTACTTAGATACTTGGACGACTCCTCCATCAGCACGAGATTGGCCTTGTGCGGGTCCCCACTTTTTCACTGTTCTTGATCTTGAGCCCTGCTTGTCCAATGCCCCGTCGATAACTTTAATGATTCTGGATCATAGACGTTCTTTCAATGCCCAACAGAATCTGCACACCGTAAGGGAGGTAGGCCTTGCGGCCACTTCTTCTCGCGCGAGTATCATTGCATGTTGCCGAACTACATCGTCTGCCACATCTCCTCTTAAGGTGTCCGGCGAATCCGTGTTTCGTTCACGTGAAGTAGAAAGTTCTTCACAGTTGACATGGCTCTGACGTCAAAAATATGAAGTCTCAATTCTTGTTGGTGACTCAAGATTAGACCCAGAAGATGCCGTTCAGTATATGCCTCTGTGAATATAGATTGCCTCTCCAGGGATTTCGCTAGAGCCCAGGTTTCTAATGCATACCTGAGAACAGACAACATCGTCGAATTAACCCTTTACGATAATGGCACCAAGCGATGGGTGCCATGTTCTTCGCATGGGATAATGGCATCCAATGGTGGGTGCCACCTCAAAATTTCTTTCTTTGCGCATTTAAAACATTTGTAACACTCCAATAATTACACGCAAGTTTCATTATTAGGCAAAAGGTTAACTACCAATTAGGAGTTCTTCGACTTCTCATAGCCTTCAGATGAGGTTTAAAATGTATAGAAGATTTTCTTGGACACCGAAACTTTCTGAAGTTTTGCCCCCTCCCACTTCAAAACTCGAGTTCCCTTACAAAGAATTTTCTTGAAAGTAACATACAGTATCAAAGCCTGAGATTACAGTTTGATCTAGTATACTGCTGAATTCAAAAATTCTATAGAAAAACTGCTTTGAGGGACAATTTTGCTCAATTGTGAGCGAGAGTTGGGCGCGCCAAAAAGAGGCGTGGTCCCATGAGCAAGCTACGTGCAGATCCGCATTGTCGTCAAAGGGGTAAAAAAAGTTTGCTCTGATTCTGGAACTCTTGGTGTTCTCTGTAATGTTTCTTATGGAGTTGAATGCAGCCCGTACCTTTGCGACGTTTTGCTGGCTCTATAGTCGGGTCATTTCTCGTATTAAGCTGGCTCTCGAGGTACTCGTTCTCATCAGCTTTGCTTCAACAACGCGGAGGTCCTGCGTTGGGATGGGTTTCGTACCACTTTGATATTATAGGTACTGATGGTGAAACCGCAGTGGCTCCTTTGCTCCTAGACGATGCAGCATCTCAGTGTGTACTGGAGAGTCAGTGATCAACGCTATGTCGTTGGCCACCTTTCAGAGTACAGTACAGTAAGATAGCGCGATACATCGCTCTATCTTCTTTGTCATCATTCTTGAACAGCAACACGGTAGGGGATTACTACCGCGCCATTTGAACCATATACGGAGTCCGGTAGTCAAGTGAACCTCCCTGCAACTGCTTGACGGAAAGAAGGCCCTATGACTGCAGGGGCTCTACGGTTATGCCTCTCTTCCCCGCCGTTTTGCCTCAGGCATTGTTTCCACTGCATGGCGCACTCAGATGATAGGAGAGGCAGCACTTTCCTTAGAATTGGTCTTCTTTTCCTAGCGAGGGAACTTCTGATCTGAACAGGGCGTAGTAGGATTTGGCCACGATTGTTCTTTTCTTTTCAATTTCCGCCTGTTCTGTGCTTTGTCTAGATTCTTCCACATTTAGTGTAATCTTCAGCAATGCGCTGCCTACAGAACCCATGCAGCGACTCTTCGTGGTTTTCTTGCCAGTCCGTCTTCCTTCGCTTTTCAAGTAGAGCACGACTAGGTGCAGGGATGGTACGGGATTTTCGGTTGGGGGCAGCATTGCGGCAACAGTCTGCGAATACCACTGTGTGGACGGATTCTGGTACTCGGCGTTTGTGCCATCCACCACTTCATACTGCTCTTCATTTGCAAAGCACGAATCATGTTGGCCACACAGTTTACATATGTTTTCTGTGACTTGCTACGGTTGAGCGTTTCAGCGAGTGCTTTCAGCAAGCGCACTCTCAGTGAATATCAAAGAGAAAAGTATCACTTTTCCATAATTGGCACTTCATTACAGGCAATTTCGTTCGCGACTATCTGAGCGACATCAGCTTCGAAGCCTTGTGGCTCTTCTGGAGCCAACGTTAGAGCCGGTTTGAATGCTTCGATTAATTTTTTTGAATTCTACTCATCCAACTTTCTTTAAGCAACTCTTATGTCTACTTCTTCAATGTATAGCATTAATTGCTCTTGACCCTTCTACGCATGCGACATTTGTTGACGTGCAAATCGACGATGTTCTTATTCAAATGCTCCTGCCGGCCGATGATTGGTGGGTTGCAAAATCCCATTGATAGATTCTTAAGCATCACCCATGAGAAATAATGTTCACAATTTCTCTTACGTTTCATAGGAATGCCACTCACATAAGTCGCAGAAAATCAATAATTTGTTACGATCAGAGCACAAAGAAACCCACGGGCACGTCTGTCCGCGGGCAGGCTCGCACGCATACGCTAGCAAGTTTTGCTTGTCTCGAATATTTTATACATAAAACGTGGTCAGATTATCTTCCTTTGTGCGGTCCGGCGGGGCCTACTTGAGTCTGTAGAGCGGGGTTACTGCATTTTAAAAGAATCCTTTCCAAAAATCTCTCATTCTCTTTCAACACGGATATGTCAGTTGTGACAACTAGAGAAAAAATACAAAGTAATACGTACAAGGATTCAGTTTTCGAAGAGAAGCAAATCGCACTCTATGGACAATCGAAGGTAAGTGGTGCGGAGCCAAAGGCGAGGAATGGAAAAAAAGCCCGCCTTGGGGCTTCTTTGTATCAAGTGTCGCAATGGAAAAATCGGGTTGAAGTGTGCGATTTGGGACAGAGACAAATCGATCGGTAGAATAGATGCATTAGAGATGAGATGTCAGTACACTAAGTAATAGCTCGAAAAATTTCTTAGTGACGGCATTCCAAGATAGTGGAAGCGTTCCCGCCGCTAGCATTTGTGACAGTGCCCGGCGGTACTTTGAACGCATAGCAGCGCTTTCAGTTTTTTGAATTTTATGAGGATAAATGTATATTATTGTTCTTTTCGTTCTTATCGTTAACGGCATGTCCCAAGCCAGTGTCCGAGAAGGATTCCTCAAAAGTAACAACCACAGATCAAGCTCGTCGCGCAACAGCGGTCGGTAATGAAATTGTAGATGCCGAGTCGACAGATAAAGGAAAAAGAACCAAAGCAAACCACTAATGAAGCCAATAACAAATATTCCCTCTCTTCCCTCTTGAAATGAAGGAGAGGCGTTTCGGACGAGTTGTCTAAATTGCTTGTTCCATGGCTCCATTAACCTGTGCATATGTGAATTGACCGGTTGTAATCCGCGTACGTAGTAGTGTTCATAGGGTATACAGGGTGGCCGTAAAGTATGGGACGCCATGTTTTTGTGTGTAAAAGCCAAGAAAGAGACAGGTAGCCAACGAAGATGTCGTCCCACCTCTTCTGAAGCACTAACCTCAGAGCACCCACCGAGCTGGAGAAGTCTTATGAGGTCCTGCTCTACAACGTCATCACACAGAGGAGTCCATCGGGTTGAGGGCCTGATAGGAAGAAGGTCACAATTCCTCTCTCCAGAGGCGCGAAAAGTGAGCGCTCAGGGTGGCTTTAGTCAATTGGAAGCATATTAGCTAGCACAGCTTCACTGAAGAGCAAGCGATCATTGAATAAAATGCTCGCAAATGCAGAACAACATACCCTACCTCATTAAAGTCGTTTGCGAGACCTTCGAGCTAATCTTAACATTTGTTGAATTTGAACTCCAATGGATCTGCAATTTTGGATTTCACCCCGTTACAAACTACCACATCTTCGGGAGAATGTCTGTTGTAAAATAGAGGTTATCTCGGAAACTTGATCTCACTTTCTGGCAACAACTGCCTCTGTTTCCGGTGGTCGCGAAGAAGTTTAGTTCGAAAATTCCTAATCAACCCAATCCGTAGGAGAAATGCGGCGCAACTCGAGCTCGTGCAGAAACACTTCGCACTTCATCAGTTGAATCTATTCGGATTGCTCCAATAAAAGCCAGCATAGAAAGAGTCGGTTAGCTCTTCAAATAGTGGCTGTTCCCAAGATTTTCTGGAAGGGGTGATGGCAGATCCTGAGATCAAAAGCGATGCGACTCATGCTGGTTTCATCATTGTGAGCCATCCTCTTCTAAGTGATTGCCCTAATCTTCCGAGTGTCACAGTTCTTGAACTTCCACTTTTCGCAATCCCAGAGACGTGTGCTTGAAACTTAAGAGCACCGAACATGTTCCCAAGAGTTGATGAGGGATTACTGAGTCGCTTTCCAAAGTTGCAATTTCAGAGACCGTCATTGGGCAGCCTCTTGGTAATGGTATCAATGCAAAAAAAAATCTCCGAACCTTCAGGGTTCATAGGAACATTTATACCATACAAGTAATAGTGCTTCTCACATAGTTTCAAAGCGTTCGAAGAGTTTCGAAACACTCTGCAAATACTCCATGGCTCACAGTCAGTGCCAGCAAGCGGTCAAAGCCGCGTCCTATACTTTTCGGCCACCCTGTACAAGGTTTATCTCGTTTGCATGTACCAGTACTGCTTGCTCGCGTCGGTCAGAATGAACCATTTTCTATCCCGAAAGGTCTCACCAGTCGCACGTGGAAACTGTTCAATTTTAATGTTTACACATTCAAATCTCCCTGGAGTTTTTGTGTATTTTGGCGAAGGCTCAATTCGTTGACTTTCTTTAGTGCTTCTTTTCTACATTTACAGGCCAGTATCCAGGCCCTCCGTCACCAATACTTTTAGCTCAGTTCTGGAAACGCTGAAAACGTTTGTCATACTCCTGACTTTTAAGGTACTATACAAATCACAGCACTAAATACGGCGTGTTTGTCAAGTATCATGCAGCGCGGATCTTGGTATACGTCGGCATGGGGGATCGTGTCGGCAGTCGTGTCAATCTGTTTACGATTACTTGTGAGAAATTTCATTAGATGTTCCTATTATATGTTTGGTCTATTCCACTGTTGGTGATACAGCTTCTGAAATTGGTCAAGAAGCTAAGAAGCAATCAGCGCTGCCGAATGAAGACGATTACATATGCGACACTTGCTCAACTCCTCGTAACATGAGCACTTTCTCGCGATCTGCCATGTCTGTGGAAGGTGTCCTTCTCAAAGTGCTTACTGAAGTGGCACAAGTTAGTTGCCCAATCTTTCATAACCTTCAGCTGTAAGAGCAAGCACTGCGATATTTCAGCTCACAAAGCAATCAAATCACATTTCAACAACTGAGCCGATAACTGAAGAGTCACCAGTCGCTAGTTCGCCTCCGAGGTTCCTCGGTGATGAGGACAAGGAAAAAAATGTGAGAAAATGAATTATTTTCACGACACAGTGATGACGACCTTTGTTTCCCAACCTCTCTTTCTATTCATACAAGCTTACCTAGATACACGAGAAGATTGAGGAAAGACTGACTCGACTGGAATGTCAAGTGATCGTCTCTCTGGAACAGCTTGAAGCTCATCTCAGCAAACTAGGCCTCATGCTTGATTCTGTTCTGCTTCTCAGGCTCCTTCTTCATAAAATCTCTTGGGATCTAGGTTTGCAAATATTTCATTCCAAGTTCTTAAAACACCTTTTCTTTAGATATATTTTCTTGAAGGGCTAGTGACGAAGAAGAGAGTGGCAGTAAATGATAACATGCACAAAGCAATTACTGATCCTCGCGCTCATTCGGCTTGCAGCCTTGGAAATAACATATCGTGAGAAATCGTTCGAGAACTGCTTGGTGCCAAGTAGCTTCGTTCATATAAAATTCCAGATGTTTTGGAAAATCAAAATCATTCGATCGCCGTGACGAGAGCAAACGAGACAAAAATTATCTACATGTAGACAACGGACCACGATCATCTGGACGATTCCGAATTCGTAGATCCAGGTATCCATGTTTCACTAGAGCACCAAGGTTATCACTTCGCTTCTTGGGGCCACGTTTAGCGTTCGCTAACATCCCTTTGTTCCTACTCATTCTTTCTCATACGTTCTATAATTTTTGCAGCAATCTCAGTCAGTCCGAGTTTGGTACTGATCTTTTATATACGCGCATTAGCTCGAACGAAAACCTTACGTAATTAATGCCGGGAGCCAAAAAATGACGTTATTTTCCCACTAATTTGTCAAATAACGCTTTGCTGAGAAACGTATGTGACCTGCTAGACAATTAAGTCCGTCTATGAGGTCGGAATTCTGTTCGAACAAAACCTAGGGGTGGCTATCCCCTGAATTACGGCAATCATTTTTGGTGGTGGTCACCTTCCCTTACAACGATGTTCTTTGTGCACTGCAATGCGATCCATATGTGTGTCACGTGTAAGAATCCAATTTTTAGGGCAACTACGTAAGAAAGTAATCAGTAGACCGACAAGCTACCTGCAACCATTGAGCAGTCTCCATATACCTTGCCAACCCATTCTTCCGAGCCCCACAGCTGGAAGTGAATGGGAAGATTTGATGATCAGTTCTAATCAGACACCCAATTTGATTGTGCGTCTACATGATACTTGTGTCGCGCACTAGGTTTCCAGTACATAGATGCAGGACTGGTTCGATAAAGAATGGAAACCCAGAGCCCGTTCGAAACTACCATCTGTCCTTGCGTCTCTGCAGAGCCGATATGTAGCGGTCAAAAGTTTGGAAACTTTTTTATCTTTGATCTAGCGCGATCGACACGTAACGAAATTGTCTCAAATTCATATATCATATACAAAATTGAGTCTAGAATAAGATAGGCAAAATGGATTCCAAATATCCAAAATTATATTCAAGATATAAAATTTTTTTCGAGTAACGGCGCGTCAAAAGTTTGGAAACTTTTTGTTTCCCCATCATTATAAATCCTACTCTTCAGTGTTTACTTGCTTCTATTATTTTTAGTTCAACCACTGAGTAGTTTGTAATTTCAAAATGAATTCCCACAGTAGATATTTTTTAAACCTTACAGTCTGGAATACGAAATCGAAATTGATCCTCTTCAGTTAAATCTTCACGGAAGCATCATTATCTAGAGTTTTTAGCCTTATTGAAGTTGAGCAGGTATAAGGAGAATAGTATTCCACAAAAAACATCCTCACAAGAAAATTAACCGTTCTCGCAGGTTTTGAAGGGTGGTTGGCACGTCTCTTCTCCCGGCGTCCCCAAACAAGGAAGCTTTTACGATTTTTTTTTCTAATCATATGAAAGTCCAAGTGCAACACAACATTGGCGGCGACCTGAGGAATATTATGGAAGGTGTCCCAACAGAATGCCATTGTTGGGCTTTAAGAGCAGGATGACCCAACTAGCTTTCACACATTCGCGGCTTACCTGGATGGAAGGCAAGAAGTAAAAATTCGTGCTCAGCGATGAGTCGAATTTCTGCTTTTTTGGAAATGATGTAGAGAACCTTTTGCAGTGATCTGCTGACAGGAAACCTCATCTTAGGTATCAGATCCCAACAATCGAAAATAGTGGAAGTAGAGTGGTAGGTGAGTATGTTGCGGCTATTCGGCGATTCCCTAGTTCTAAGTGTTCAGCGAAATGTGGGCTGTAATAAATACAAGGATAGTCTGAGGAATACAATGCATCCCTTCGAGAGTCATAACTAGCCGGACAAGATGGGTT
>MU868334.1:772195-783852 GCA_036418205.1 Ostertagia ostertagi | reverse complement strand
GAAATACCGTCAAAATTCCCAAAAGTTTGACAACATCACCATTCCCCCATAGTTGTCAGGTCAAGGCATTGAAACTCCACTTTCCCATATTCCAAACCGCTGCTGCTTTCGCATATGGTTGAAGCAGACGGTCCATTTGTCTTCGCCAATGGCCACATGCCGCGGCCTATCGTTGCTACTGTACGACGAGAAGTAGCTGCTGTGCGACGAGAAGTACATGTGCAGATGTCCACCCGGTGAAATCGTGCGGTACCCATCGACCACATTTCCAAGACTTGTCTAATTCCTGAAGAGCCTCGTGCGGTGAGAGCACTCAAGACGCACTACCATACAGTGTGACGACTGTCTTGAATCATCCTCGATTACAGCGCCGACGACGTCTTGATGGACAGTAGTCGTACGTTGCGTCAGAGGGATCAAAGTTTCCGCTGCGTAGCGTTCAAGCCGTAATGAAGGCGCCACTTGAGAGATCACGCCCCATTCTATCACTGGACAGATTCTGAGCACCTCTCGTGAGCTGATCTCTCCAGGCGAGGTACGCACAAGATGAGCGCTCGGAGTGTCTCGCGGGAAAAGTTGATTTAGTGCGATGCAAACGCCATTATTGGGAAAGCTGATTTGATCACCGTACGTAGCACGGTCCACTCCTACTATATACCACCCATGGAAGATTCCAGAGCATTCGGGAGAAATCCAGAAAGAGCGCGAATTGAGTGTTAAGGAACTTTCCTTCCAACCTAATACTTCGAAGTTAGTATTCGTTGAAGGAAATATTTGTGTCTCTTCAAATTCGAGCTAAGTACGCGAATACGCCAATCGAATCAACACAGCGTTTGACAGAGGAAATACTGCTGTTCAGGATGCTTGATAAATTTTCAAAGGGTTCTGAGGAGGTAGATAAAAAGTTTAATAAATTTGGTGTTTGAAACTCATGACTGAAAACGACCCAGTAATATCGTACTAATATTACATCAACTGTTAAGTTGAGCAGACACTCAATGAACCGCAAATACTGATGTTTGGTGCTTGCAGGGGAATACCCTGTGGCTAAGTTCACTTGACAAACTGAACGGTTCCAATAATTATTTCGAACTTGATGATACGCCAAAAGTGATAACCTTGACATTGTCCGCCGTATTTTTATTTTCATGGCGCAGTCTACAATTAGAAGGCAGCACATTAGAATTAGGAATGGTGGAGGTGATCAGTGGTGCCGGAAAAAATAAAGAAAAAACCATAAGGAAGTAGAACGCGAGGAATGGCACCCTTCTTTGTCCGTTGACTTCTACATTGATGCGACTCTAACCGCTGCTGCCCTCCTCAGCATTAACTTTCTGTTCGCTAAACGGCAAGAGACCTGCCGTGAGTGGTTGACCAGTCGATGGGCGTGCCTCGTCGGTAGCGTCACGGGATGGGCATGCTACTAGGTCTCCGGAGCATATTCTTCGCTACGAATTGCGTGTCTGTCGGCACCCTCAGAGGGTCGGTCTGTCCCTCCACGAAGTACTTATGTATAGGCTTTTAGGATGACAATCTAGGGGAGATTAGGCAGTGCTAACGCTGTCGTTACCAGAACGCGGTTCGCGGATCAAAACTCATCCAGGCTGAAACTCCTTGAACCAGCTAATCGTAGCCGTCTATAGAAAGTTGAAAAGGGTGATTTGAAGACAGAATTTAGTGTTAAATTTTTGGGATGAAGCTACGTGACGGATGGTGAATATCACCTGCTGACATCTTTACCATGATCACCCTCTATCTGGCTGCTCTATTTTTCCCGTTTGAGTAGCAGGAGAGGTTGGTCCCCCTTCACATCGCATCCATTTTCCTTCCACATCTCTATCCCATCATACTTACAGCGATTCACGAACTCAGCGGATCGATCCGCTTCCCTCAACCCGGATTCCCTTTTGTACTTGGTTAGTTGACTTCGTATATCATGTTGTATATGATTACCTCTTTTATGTGTACGTTATGTATGGATGATGTTATAGACCTGAAGAAGGGCTTACGGCCCGAAACGTCGTCAAATAAAGCTTTTTGGAAGAGTTTCATTTCAATCAACAACAAAGAAGTCTTGTGAAACAATGAAGCTCAGGAATCCTCTGATCTTCGTGAACACTTCGTTGTATAAGCAGACGCATACTCATTTCTCTATATTTACAGAGGAATTTCAACACATGACGTGCTACAATGGCTGACCTGTAGTCGTTTTAGGCTTCAGTTCTCGCCTTTTAAAAAGTAGAAATTCATAGTGAAACACCACTTGAATAGCGCACAGTGATAAAATAGTAAAAAAGAAATGGAAAGCCATTAGCAAGATTATACAGTAATGGTTTGCTCACTGCTTGCTCTATCTGTAAGTGCAGTAGATCGTATTAAGACACTCAATAGTCTCCCGCGTTCCTCCTTTTCACACTCGTTTAACATCCGCGATGAATAAGTTACTATTGTACTTGAAGTATTCACGGAACACGCTGGAAGTTGAGAAACCGTGTTTCATCCAGCTATCTCGGATTTGTAGCTGTCTCTTCTCCCTGCTTTCGTAAAAGACGCCCATTCGTCCATACAGTGGTTTTTCCTTTCAGAAAGGTTGATGGTTCTACTGAACATGTCACATCGTACATTACAAAACCACGACACGGGAATTTCTTTAGTTATTCAATCATTCTTAATCGCATTGACATTAGTACGCTTTTTAGTGTAACGTGCTGTCGGCCCAAACGAATGACTTCCGAAGGGTCGAACAAGAGGAGCCACAATTTAGCCAAGAACAATGTCCATAGATTGGACTGTGATGTTTGTCTTGTACTTGGATTTCCTTATGAAAAAACGAACAGACTGTAAATACTCCTCAGTGCCTTCCTTCACATTGTCTCATCTGTGTACCCACCTACATTAGTTCTGCAGCACTGTTACTAGCATGGTTGCCCAAGGGCTCGGATTCATTCCACAACATTCATGAATCTCCGTTGTTACGATTAATTATGACGTGGATTATCATTTTATTGAATTACTTCTCTTGATTTCATCATATCGTGATTTTTGGTGATGTATAAAGCGAAAGTATAATAGTTGTGATGAATAATTACAATGTTTGAAAATCCCTCTCATACCGATGACTTCAACGATAGCACTGTTTTGAAACTTATGTAGGTAGTGGGAACTCTGTCCAAAACTGATTGTTAAACTAAATTAAAGTGATTGTTAATTAATTGATTGATAATTAAATTGCTCTTTCCCTGACCTCATCGGCCGTTATGCCATACGCCTACATACACTCTTTTTCAGAATAGCAGAAGTGCAAGTGCAAGTGCGAGTGCAAACCACACACCACAAGTGAAGTCCAAAGAATCTTGTGTTTAGTGGTTTCTAGATTGTGAAAACTGATAGAATAAAGCTGCAACAGGCTAATCGGTGAAAACATTGAGCATTATGTGGAGTCCATCGTCATTTGTGGTGCGTGGTCTGTACTCTACACTCTTCCATCTTTCTGAAACAGTGGGTAGATAGCCTACTGATGGGAGGAGCTGTAATTTCCGAAATTTTTGACGTCACTAGCTGTCAGCTAATCAATTCCTCAGCAAGCGTGCTTTGTTGTTTCCTGTGATGAGCGATTCACCGTAGCTAGGCCACAGCAAGGACTAAACTCCTTCCTCGCGATCAAAAAAGACATTTGGGTACAGTTTTTGAAGAAGTTAGATTGATGTCGTCGAGCGTGGCCTTCGAGTACTTGAAATTTTCTGAAGGAAGTAAAAGCAATGATATTTTTGAATGAAGAAGTGCACATCGTACTGCTATTCAACTAGTACGAGATAAAGTGTTATCGGCAGGAGACCTCCCCTGCAAACAGTGCTGCTCTTTGATCATCAAATATTTTCATGGCGATAATTACAACACGTCACCCTGTCCGCTGCAAGCTCCTATTCTTCAAAGTAACCGCAAGTTCAAAGGCTACTTCCAGGTGGTCTTTGACAATTAATTTTTTTTTGAAAAACTCACCGCAAACCTTAATATGTAAAATGGTAGGATCAAAATGGTTTGATTAGTTACGAGGCGGGAACGAACACTCTAACGAGGAAGTTTCCCCAAAATATGAAGCTCCACAGCACCCACTCACTTACCGCCCTCCACAGCCTTTTTGCTATTGCCTCCTAAACCTAACCTTCCGCAGAAAAATTCCCAGGAACTAGGCTTATCCCTTTCGGATTCATCACGAGTACGTCTCCCAAAATGCCAAATACGACCGCTCCTCGTTAGTTTTATTAGAGGAAGGCCTTACTCTGTACCTGGACAATGTAGTTCCAGCAGTCATAAATTGATAGGCTAATGCTTGACTAATTCCAGTGTAGGCACAATTCAAAACGACTAACACCTGCACTAAATTTTCCTTAAAAATAATGTGTGGTCTGTAAATGCTTGTCTGTAAATGCTTAGTGTGAACAATCCTCCAGTCACAATAGACCTTCGAGCTGTCAGATGCCGTCATACTCGGCGACGGACAAGCGATGGAGCGACGCGATCGCTCCATCGCTTGTCCGTCGCCGAGTGTGACGGCGGTCTTAGTCCCGTTAGTGGACATCGCAGTGGGTTTCCCTCATGAAGCGAAATTTATGGGTACATTCGGCCGAAAAGATCTAAAACATGGAGAGGGAAGAAAACAAAACAAAAAACCAGAAGGTGGCAGCGATTACAATGTTTTCTGGAGTGGCTCGGAGGCTCGATGGCTAAGACACCGATATATCCTCGGCCGATTTCACACTGCGCGGTAGAACCTCTGCGTTTCGCTCGTTCGCTATGCGCTCTCCTCATACTACGCTGCTTCCTTGGTACACAGTGTTTTTTAAGGCAACTTCCTTGCAGACTCAGGTATTGCACAGAAATTGAAGCGTTCAGCATCTTCATTGACCTCTTCTATGGAGTGATAAATATGGTGACAAGTAATTGCGTCCCAGCTCGAAACACAAACCTCGAGCCGGGGTGCCAAAGACAACGGCGTTACCATATCCTTCTAGGCAATTTTTTTGCATTTTTTATTCGATATTGCTGCCTATGAACTTGGCAGCGTGCGCCAGAAAAATTGACTCTTGAACGCATGACTTCCTTCAAAACTTCATCTTGTACTTTTTGAAGAACAGCTCTTAGCGATCCATTCGAACTGTGTTGTTCGCGCACTTCGCTACACTCAAATCGGAGGTTTGACTGGCAAACTCCGTGCAGCCCAAAGGCGAACACAGGGGTTCTGCAGCAGACTTCACAAATTCAATCCATAAGCCGGTATACCGCCTTGCTAGTGAATCAAATCGTTATAGCAGTGAAGGTGACGGGAGCTCTCTCCAAAGTGCGATCTTGTATAGCATTTGATTTGAGATGTTACCCCCACACCGGCGAAAACCGGCTGAGGAATGGCTACCAGGTCGCCATGATCATTCAAGAAGAAAAAAATGTAAAAAAAAATGTAAAAAAAATGTACGACTAGATGCGCCTTTGAACGCTGATCTCAAATCTACCTTCCAAATCTGCTAAACGATTCTCTGAATGGAGTTATGAAGCAAAACAGCGCAACGGTAGTGGTCGGGACTCACAGTCAAAACGTCGTAGGATCGGTCCCTTATCGATTACTGCTTCAATTACTGCTTCGCATTCTTCAGGAATTCAGTTAAATGAGCTATTAAAAGCCGTTCAGCTGTATTCCTGAAGAATGGAAAACAGTAAACACGATAAGGGACCGATCCTACGACGTTTTGACTGTGAGTCCCGACCACTACCGTTGCGCTGTTTTGCTTCATAACTCCGTTCAGAGAATCGTTTAGCAGATTTGGAAGGTAGATTTGAGATCAGCGTTCAAAGGCACATCTAGTCGTATACATCTCTTCTTGAATGGCCATGGCGACCTAGGAGCCTCTCCTGAGATGTAGAAATCACGGTTACTCAGGTTCCCTTTATTGCTGAGTTAGGAAGCTGTGTTCGGTTTTCGCTGTTCCTGATCAGCTAGTTCTTTGAAACTCCCAGTAATCGTTTCTGAATTTTCTCGAATGAAGGCATGATCGTCCATGGAAAATATAAAAGGTTTCCCTCGTCGGTGTACATACGGGCTCCCTTCGCGGCCCGCTCTCAAAGCCCTCAATATTTTAGCTCTGCTTTCCCACACCCTATACAAGAGGGCTTGTCGTTTATGGCATTTATAGACATTTACTCCAGGCGTTCGATGCGGTTCTCTTCGCACCGCTTACCCTGATACTGCCGAATCTGTAGTCAACTTTATCGTGGTTCTCACCAAACCATGGTGAATACGTTTTTTGACAATCTTTAGGTTTCCATAACCGATCGATCTCTGTGAGAAGGACGATTCTGTGTACTGCAATTGAGAGCCGTATGACGGTCTGAAGATGACCCTTCGAATGAGACAGATTTCGGAAAGAATCCACCCGGCAGCGCGTGAGACTAGAAATTCCACTCGTTTCGGATTAGGTGGAGCCATTCACCAAATAAAGATCATGAAACCATGAAACATAGAATTATATACAAAAGGCAATGGCGAATGTGAAGGCCCAGTCATGAGCTCTGCTCACTATTCAGTAAATGCATTTGCTGTGGTTCGATCTTGTCACATAGCTATGGAACACCCTGTACTTTCCTTAGCTGGCCGTCTACCTTCGCGACTACGATTCATTTTCGTGCGGATATAACCACATTTATTGATCATGCCTTTGAAGCTGAAACAGGAAGATTTCTCCATGTAAGCTGCGGAAAAGGAAGCAGTAATTCTAGATCTGTAGTCTGAAAAATGAAATCGTCAGGATAAATGTGAACCAACGGTATTCGAACGAAAAACATGATGGAAACAGTGCGAATTGGTGTCAAAAGGATCATTTAAGTTTGTAATGCCTGAAATTGACTATGAATGAAAAGAACGGTGCACTCATCCAATCGCCCTTTGAGGTGACTCGATTCCTGGTTCATCATCCCTTTTGTATGTAGCTTCCTAATTCAATTTGAATTGATCTTCAAACTCGAGTAGCTTTGCAAAAACGTTCTCTGAGCAACCAAGTCACCTCATTGGGCTGCGTGAGTGCATGCAAACAAGGACAAGAACAACAAAATCGTGTGACTTTGATATTAACAACTGGACTGATTCTTTCTTGCACCTATTTATTGAACTGCAACTGCCATTTTTGTGGATTTCACCATCAATAATTTCACCATCGGAATGCTATCACACTCATACTTTTGAATAGCGAGTATTCTCGCGACTAATTCTCAGAACAAGCTTTTTAAAATGAGGTGATTTTAGCTCATTGGTTTGAGGTGTGACTCATCTTTTGTTCCTACAACGGATCCCGCTATTGAAATCCTTCCAAGGTCTCAAGGCTTTTATTCGGTGCCAAGTTTAAATGGGGTATTTTATTGCACGGGCTGGACGGATCCACGCTTTCGCACAGGTCCAAGTAAGTCGGTTTGCCATTAAGTCAGATTCGATCTATTAGGTTGGAAAGAAAGTTCTGCAACACTCTTTCTAAAATTTTCTTTTTTTCTGAAAAATTCATAGGTAACATTTATGACTAACAAATGGTAGAGCATTCTCGAGGCTTCAATCCACGAGGTGGATATAAGTGCTGCAGTCAGTAGTTATCCAAGAAAATTCAAAAAACCTCGACCACTAGTAAATCCATACTCCGAGTCACTGTCTAGTACAAATGTCTCCATAACTATGGATTCGTGTCAACGACCGACACTATCTGCAATAGCTTCAATAGGCATGCACCGCTACAGCGTGTTTCACCTTTACCAGCGCTTTCGATCTTTTGATATTTTTATAAGAAGCCAGCAGCGTCCCACACACTCCATTACAGGTAGGGCTCTTACGGAAGCTCCACTACAAATTCTTCGTTATGGGCACCATTGTGTAGGTAGAGGTCTAGGCTGCGGAACTCCAGAAGCTGGCCGAGGCAGCTCGTCAGGAGCCCTCGTACCGCGACAATATTCATTTCTTTCATGACATTGCGAATCACCATGATCCGAAATGAGCCCGGTAAGAAATTCTGGAGTTGCGGCAAGATTTCTTTCCTCTCTTAGCGTATCCCCTGGTCGAGCTGTAAATGACTGCCACCTATCCTGGACCTTAAATCATCATCTTGATGACGAAATAATTAGACGATCAACTCCAACTCGAAAGTGAGGTCGCCTCCTTTCTCGACCCGCACTCCGCTGGGTTTTGGCGAAGGAGCATCAAGAAATTTTCTGAGCGTTGGAGACAAGTGGTGGACACTCATGGTAGATATGTGACCGATAGGGGAGTTGTAAACAAAAAAGATAAAATTAAAATCAAAAATTTGAAAAAGTGTTGCAGACTTTCTTTCCAACCTATATTTGGTGAAACTTGGAGACTTGAGAAAAGGAGCATTTCACCCACGATTAACACATTGACGACAACGCGAGTTTTGGCTTTTTGGCCACGTGGGACCGCGGCGATTTTGCGGGCGCGCTCGCCTCAGGTCGTTCAAGCAGATTTTGAGTGATAAATACACAACTAATGATCAATTCATAACCAAATCAGTAAATTGTAATGAGCGCAACCTACCCAGGGGTACAGTAGTGGAATTTCGATCGAAAGACATGAAAACAATGAAAAAGCGAAATTTTCAGAACTAGCTGCAATGGACCTCAAAAGCAATTTTACGTTGATTATTCCAATCAAAACACACATGTTGTCATCCCTAAGGTTCCTTATCTACTTCTACTACTATTTAAATCTTCACATTAATAAAAAGAAAAAGTAAACGAAAAATTTATTGAAATGAAGATTTCGTATGGTTCAGAAATCCTCCTCTAAATTAAAGTATACGTGACCATTCTAAGGGCCACTATGTTTGTAGCTACGTCAAGGTCTCTTCCATGGAATGAATACAAGAAACTTCTAAAAGAATCAGGCGTGCGCGAAAAAAATGAGTGTAATGGGTGCGGGGGATATATATCCCGCACGGTCCGACATGGCCTGCAATGCGCGCGGGATATAATTACTATCCGCCCACCGTTGTCGTCAATGTTTGTTAAGGTACCGGATGCGCGCAGTCGTAAAAGGTTTGAGGCAGTTCATAATAGATATCGCGGAGCTGGTCGCTTGTTGGTCACCTCTATGCACCTCGAACATACACAGCACAGAAGTGTGTCCTAGTCTTTCCACAAGCGACCAAAGAAGTTGACATAAAGCTGTTCAAGACGAAGAGATTTCCGGACAAAGGACTTCCGCACCTAGCGTTCTAACCAGACTAGGCAACTTCACAAGGCTTCTTCAGCACAAAAAGGACGGTCCTATAACGTTTCTTGTGGTGAAGTTTAGCTGTCTTCATCTATCTTGAACGCTGGAGGCGTGCTCATATGGTTCAAAAAAATAATGAAAAACTTACAAAAGCCGTATAACATTTACAGCCTAATTTGCAGTCAACTGGCATTGGTTAGTCGCCTCGAGTGCCACCGCAGCC
The DNA here is from genome assembly GCA_036418205.1 of Ostertagia ostertagi. Taxonomy (NCBI): domain Eukaryota; kingdom Metazoa; phylum Nematoda; class Chromadorea; order Rhabditida; family Trichostrongylidae; genus Ostertagia; species Ostertagia ostertagi. The sequence goes on along the minus strand of MU868334.1, from coordinate 774,373 downwards.
GTCTTGGTCAGAACAGAACCAGTCACCTGGAGAGCAGGTGTTCAATACACATTAAAGACGCAGATATGACCAGTGCCATGGAGCCTTCAAGACACGGGAATCGACAAGCTAAAGAGCTGTGGCATGGTTTTATCACCGTTCCACCCACCACCTCGGGTCCCGCCCACAAACTAACGACATGCCAAACTAGATCTCGCTCGCATCCATACTCTCTCGTCATCGACCATTTTGCCTCTCCATCAATCTGAGCATAATCTTTGCTGGATTAATAGGGGGCTATCGGATTAACATGTGCAAACGACATCTTAATCGGTTGCGGCTCCCATTATCGGGGGGTTTAGCGGGCAAAATAAGAGGTTCATTCTTGCGCGTTCCCGACTGTCTTCTTTGTTTTTTTTTTCGCCACTGGGGCACTATTCAGCATCCCCATTTCCACTATGAGCCTCTCTTCGAAATCCTTCGCTTCAGTGGCGGGCGCGTTAAAATTTGTGGCCTTAATCTCATAATATTTCCGTATTGTGGGAACGCCAATAATTGTACTGGGCTTGTCTTCTATTCAGAAAAAATACTGATAGAAGATAAAAGATGAAAGATAAAAGTCTTCAGTGAGTTCAGGTCTTGTGCGCAATGTCATTCACATTAACAGGTTCGGAGAGGTGAAACGTTTATTCGTGTTGACGTTTCTATCTAGTCGTCACTGGCAATTCTGGGGTGGTATACCGTGTTTGAAGTTTTCGTCTGCACACCACGATCGCTCCTACAAGCCTCCTAGCTTAGCAACCTTTGCTACTCGTACATCAAACATTTTTGAGCTATTCCATTCTAGTCAGTCCACACGACTTCCCTTGTAGTCGCATGAGCTCAGTACGTTCCTGAGCTTTATTCGTTCCTGACTTCTTTTTATGTTTATTAAAATCAAGCTTTTTTGAAGGCAAAGTTCGGGCTCAGACCCACCTAAGAAGCCCTTACCATGGCTAGAAGTGCTGGGTACGCAAGTGCAAAGGTAGCGCCACCTTTCTACATCGAAACGCGTCACTAGGACCCTAGGCGCCATGGACTTCTAACAGACTCCACCAAACTTAACATGGTCCGCCCACCGTTCGATATCTTGTCTGCGTCGCTGCGTTGATCTGCTATGCTCTCTCTTCTCGGACTTCTCTACCACTCTCCGCGCTCACATTATCTCTCATCTCCCTGCCTGTCTTTTGAACTTCTCCACAGCATAGAGCAAAATGCTCGTATTTCCTGTGTATTTCAGGATTTTCTTTCCTTTTTTCTCCACTGGCGGTCCACCTCATCCCTACTTTCACATTTGAGTGGAATCAACCCATCAATTAATCCTGATTCTTGCCTTTAAAGAACATTATTTGATGACATTTCGGGCCGTGAGCCCTTCCATACATTGGATGCCGTTTGTGGTTGCTGTCAAATATTGTTCAAACAGAGTCATCTACAACATGATACACCAATGCAGCGCAAGAGACTGACCGATTACAAAAGAGGGAAATTGTGGAGAAGTGCGGGTTGAGTCCGCCGTTTTCGCGCATCACTGCAACAACTTTGGAATAGAAATTTACATATCACACAGAAATAGATAAAGGAGCCAGATGGAGGTGAATGGTAGAGAATAGCATTTGGTACTCTTCAATTCATCATCCGTCACCTATTCTCAAAAGTCTCTCATCAGTTAATTGTAGAGCGATGATTTCCATGGTATTTCGGGCCTCCTCTATTCTCCTTTCCGCAAATCAGTAACATTCCTATATCACGCGGACCTTGTTTCGGGTGCACACTAAAGTCCAGTGGCAAAAAACGCGAAGTTGGTTCGTGCAATCAATTCGTGTGGACGTACTAACCATGTCGTCCTCTCAGAAAAAGTTTCTAGCATTAAAGGAGGAATTCACGATTAGAATGAAGGTCGAAGAAAGGGAAACTGACCTAGTTGAGGGACCCACGGACCTCCTGAGGGTGCGAACTGACGCGCAATTCGCATGGAAAAATTTGACCTCGGCGACCTATCATGCCTCAAAGCTGGCGGGTCCGGCGATCTCCGCCCACCGATCATCTGATCACTCGCCGTAGTTCAATACGTGGCGAGTGATTAGATAGCTGAGAGAGCGTAGTGTTGAAGAGGGCACAGCGAGTCGCATCAATGCTCAAATCAACGGGCAGGAAGGG
>MU868334.1:758232-772095 GCA_036418205.1 Ostertagia ostertagi | reverse complement strand
CTTTAACGACTGAACCAGTTGAATTGATCTTTTCGTGAGTAAGAAAGTACTATTCACGAAAATAGAAGGCCTAGCTTCAAACTGCGCTACAATGACCCTAGGGCGTCGTTGACCGCCGACTAGCAGTCTATGCCACAACTGTTTGTCATCTATAATTTGATATGGCGTGTGCTTCCTCCATGACGCACAAGATATCCCACATTGCTTGCCTCTGTCCGTCTTGATAAAACGCCGTTGTTCATTGAGGAAAAGAAATTTTTTATTTTGTGGGTTTGAAGCAGCTTTTTTCGTGTATCTTCGCCACGGTCTATTCTGAACCTCTATCTTCGTTCTGAGGGGAACAGTCACACTGTATTGAACTTGCAAGTGCTATCAGTACTTTCTTAAGAGGGGGACGGGATTAAAGCTCACCTCCTTCTGAGCCAATTTTGCGCTCATTTGCCTTCGCTGGACTAAAACATTCGACATCTGCGACGCTCCCATGCGAATCCAAAAATAGTTTTGTAGTGACGTCATGATGTCCTCTCCACTCAGAAACGGGTCCCCCTTACCGATGCTATCCTGCCTCAGCCTAGGGAAATGAGAGACAGGATTTTGTTGTGTGACTCGCTATTACACGTTTCATGGGTGTTGCGACATCTAACACTTGCTCCTCTGCATAAGCTTCACGAGGCAAGCCACCAAACTTTGATGTTCAAATTTTGCCGAAAAGCGGCTCACCTCGCCCCTGAGTTGCCATCCTTCCCACTGTTCACACATTCTCACTTACTAATTGGTCTCCGTCACAAAAAAATTAGATGTCGTCAATCCGTTGGATCCATTGGATGCTGCAGCGATCCTTTGCTATTGGGGCACTCTATTCTCCGAAAGGTCGTCGCTCCAACTTGTAAGGGAGGTAGGAACGCAGAGACCTGTCCTGCGGCGCATCCCTGTCTCCCCACCCTTGAGCTAGCATAAAGGAAGGAGTAGCGCCATTGAGAGAAGGATAAGGTACGACATCAGAGGGTTTCTTGCCCTGTCCATTTAACGTGAATTCTCGGGCTCGCTGGTCTTCTGCCAAGAACACAGAAGTCTCTAGATCGGTTATGTTTTACCCGAGCAATGAGGCCAATTTTCTCCCTTGAATATTCTGTCCCCTTGTCATCCCAGTGGACAAACAGTGCAGTGACCATGTATACAACCTCAGTCGTAAAGTTTATTGCGACCCAAAACACGTTTGATGTTATCTCATGCTGTGCCAACAAAGACCACAACATGGGACCTGCTGGTGCACTACCAGTGTACAGCGGCTAACCTTATCCAGTTTCCAAACTATCCAGAAGTAACCATCGTGCACCTCTGAAATCTCTCGAACTGCAAGCAATCTATTTTTTTATAATTTGTGCGAGATCTTCGAGATCTCCTAGTGGAAAGGGAACCGCGTCCGGCTTTCCCTTGCTCGATAATTTAGCTGTGAAGAGCAAATGGTGTTTCCCTAACAGTAAAATTCGAAATTTGGGTTATCTTTGCGGAAGATGCTCCACTCAAAATCTGCGGAAGGATTTTTGGAATCGAGAAGGGTTGCATGAAGGACAATTTTTCATAGGGAACCCCAATGAGATCCGAAAAGTAGATTACTCGCTTCAGCAAAGCGTACTGTTGAGCTTCGATAACGAAACCATCATGACATTTCGGTGAAAAATAATTCATAACTATTGAAATGGACGGTCCTCATTCAACAACGCATCCTTACTGCAACAGATCAATTGAAAAATGCTAGCCCTTCCAGGAGTAGGCGGGGTACATAAATCTGCTATTCAACGCTTTTACACTTTTTTCATGGTATGAAGAGGCGAAAGTAGCACAAAACAAATCCACCACCACCCAAGCATGGAAGGATATCAGCTCTTGGACTACAACTTTTTAAAGATTAAGCTATCAAATGCGCTCCTTTTAGTAATTATCGCTCACGGCAACAACCAAATCTACAGAAAGTTGGCCGACGCACGCCCGATTTGACCTGGGATGGATTTAGGGACCGTGGTAGTGGCTCCTCTTGTCGTCACACCATTTCCACTCCGATGAATAATTTTGAAATATGAGTTAGCAACTTGTCTACCAATTACAAATATACATTCTAGAATTAAGAGTATGCAAAACTTGGAAGCTACCATTTTGGATGCTACGCATACGGCTTGACTTGTGACGATTTATTGAGAGTGAGAATCAAAAAGTTGTCATTTGTGCAGAATTCTGCCATCAAGCCGGTGCTCCTGTCTCAATAAGTACCAAAACTGTGGCCAGCAGTAGTCAAAGGGTTGAAGGCAAGAATCAAGATTAAATTGATGGGGTGATTCCACTCAAATGTGATGGTGGGGATGGGAGCAGGGTCGGTCCTATCGTTGCTACTTTTCAAAAAGTTTTTACGACCCCCCTCCCTCATGAAATGTTTCATACGACCCCCTCTTTCAAAACAATTTTTACCCCAAAAAATTACCGTCGAGCGGGGGGTATATACGCGCGCTGAAACGGCAAATTTTCTCCCGCGCCGCTCCCCACTCATCACATGCAACTTCTTACAACCGAAGCAAGTACGACCCCCCTCTACAAACTCATCAAAATACGACCCCCCCCGTTGCTACTTGTAGCAACATAGGGTTGACCCTGGATGAGAGGTGGACGCCAGTGAAGAAAAAAAAAGGAAAGAAAATCTGAAATACACAGGAAATACGAGCATTTTGCTCCATGCTGTGGAGAAGTTCAAAAGACAGGCAGAGAGATAATGTGAGCGCGGAGAGCGGTAGAGAAGTCCGAGAAGAGAGAGCATAGCAGATCAACGTGGCGACGCAGACAAGATATCGAACGGTGGGCGGACCATGTTAAGTTTGGTGGAGTCTGTTAGAAGTCCATGGCGCCTAGGGTCCTAGTGACGCGTTTCGATGTAGAAAGGTGGCGCTACCTTTGCACTTGCGTACCCAGCACTTCTAGCCATGGTAAGGGCTTCTTAGGTGGGTCTAAGCTATTAAGTGAGTCTTAACTTAGGGTAGCTCTGCTTACTAATCAACAATATTCTGTAGCCTGTTCATTTAGTAGTTAGTTCGTAATGAACGAATGTGTTTGGCGCAGTTCTACCCTTCAAAACACCCGCACTTTTCCTTGCTTTTGTCCTTGAAACATCACTTAGGCAGCTACGCAAGAATTAAGGTTTGGGTAGGCTGAAGAGGACCTAATTCATGAGTAATATCCCATGTGATCTCCGATTTTTGTCATTGCGGGACCTCCACTCCACTCCAACTTTTCTTAATAAATGTAATGTAAACAGTCCGCTATACATAAAATACTTTGCAGTCACAGCGAGATAAGGTTTTATGGTGTGGTAGGAAGTGATAAGGGTCATTTACTCGTGGTCCGTTGAAATTTGCTGTTCAACCACACTCAGCTCAATGCAGCAGTGGTAATTCATTTTTTTCTGTTGTTCTGACATTTTAGAACCACGCAACTAATTCAGAAGTGGTTACCCTTACGCGATCGAGATCGTATAGGTAGTAACCGGTACGGGGGGAGTGACATTATGATTTCATATTGCCATGTCGCTAATAGTTGGGCCTGAACCTAAATGACAACAGAAGTAGAGCATCAGGACCAACAGAGGAGGCATTGAAGATAGTCTTGATCTCAGTCAATATCGTAAATGATAACGACGAAATCATGCCGACCCGTTGGTGGTTTTCAGCATCCGGGACTGCTCCATAAGTTCACGTTCACTTCCTTGTTTTCAACAACTGTGTTTTGTCATCCTATCGTCAATGAAAGTATCGATTGCGTTTCTTTTGTACTTCACTCGTGGCAAGATTTTGTGGTTGTGCCTCGTCCTTCATATGGACCACTATGTAGGCCTACACTGTTGGGAGCATGGGTCAACAGTGCGTTGCGCAGACTTCGACCCCCTTCCTTTCGGAGGGTATCAGTACGACCCCCCTGTATTAGCTATTGTGTCTTTTTACATATTTAGGCCCATCATCGGTGTATGGGCCGTCACCGACATGGAGAGGTGGTGGACAGTGGTAAGTCCGCGCGCTTTGTCTCGCTCAGAGGACGGGAATCGAGCAACATGAAATTTTGCTCATTAAATAGAAGCAATTTCCAAATTTTTGCGTAAACCTAGGCATTTTAGTAATCGCAGAGATTTCTACTTTCAGAAACCAACCAAGTTTTTTTCGAACTCTCAATTCTCCTTTTTTTATAATCTGAAAAACTAAACCTTGCAGCAATTACGTTACGATACAACCTCTTCATTCAAGGTTATATTTTCTTCAAAGCGGTCTCATGAGATGGGATACAAAAATTTCAAAAACCTCAGACTGCGTTCTTTTTGAAAAGTTTTTGAACTTATGCAAATGTTCAATTCTTCAAAAAATCGTCCCGTTGTTCTTTCTTCATTATCAACTTTTTGTGGATTTTCAAGGCAATTAGGAACTAGAAGATTAGCGCTTTCAAAAAGTACCTGACATTTTCCAAAGATCATTTCTCAAAAAATAGTCCCGTTGTTCCGTTTTTCAGGGGTTTGTGGTCCGATTTTTGAGAAGGCGCGAGTTTTCGACATTCAAACGTTCATAACTTTCCTTCATTATCAACTTTTTGCAGATTTTCAAGGCTAATTAGAAACTAGAAGATTGAGCTTTTGAAAAAAATCAAGATTTTTCTAAATGACCACTCTTTCGAAAAATCGTCCCGTTGTTCCGTTTTTTCCCTCAATGGACTTTTTAGGCCATTCTCTTGAAACGCGACTTTTCAACCTTCAAATGGCCATAAGTTTCTTCAAAGCCTTCTTCTTGAAAAGCGGTAAAGATCACTGAAATCAGAAAGATCAGCACTATATAGCAGATGCTAGATTATCTTGAAAGGAAAACCTTTCTCCTGCCATAGGTTTCTATTAGTACTCCAGAGGTCAATCAGCCGAATTCGCTGCACTTTCCTCCACTTTGATTTGTTCTAAAAGCATGGGAGTTTCTCTGAAAGGATTTTTCGCTCGTGCCCAATGACGTATTTTAGTAAGAAATTTCGCCCTAATATGAGCTTCAATCGTCTGTGGTGCGTAGTCGCAGTGGTAGTTGAAGTCTGTTCTCCTTGCCACTTAGCCACTGCCTTGGCAGCTTCTAATTTTGTGAATGGTACTTGAGGTTACGACCTCCTTCCTCTTCCAATGGCGATTGTGACCCCCTCGTTGTTCTTCGCGTAACGGGCGGTTGACTCTGGTGTTGGAAGAGCTGGGACGGACTGAGGCGGGTATTCAGCCTTATTCTGGGTTCTTTCGTTGGATTGTTTTAGCGTTGCTTATTGTTATAGTGTCTACTATGCCTAATAGAATCAAAAAATAAAGTAAATCAGGGAACAGATGGTCAATAGATCCAATCCGCATAACCAATTTGACCATGTCGTCTGACGCCCTCTCGACTTATCAATCAGTTCTTTATAACCGCTGATCCCATTTACTGAGCAGTTTAAGAGTTGTGATGACACATCACCTGATCGTCGCTAACTGCCTCTTTATTTGCACCACTAAGCGTCCCCAGAAGAAATGCGTTCCATTCGATCAACAAATGATTTCACTCCATCGTTGCGATGACTGCAAGGCACTCCGAAGCAAATGGCGGTGATGCCAGTTGATTGACTCGAAACATCACAATCAGCTAAAAACCACCTAAAAGAATTACTCGCACAGCACGTTTGTTTGAACTGCTTAAAGGTTTGAATGTACTTGTTCGGTGAGTCTGAGCTTTGCGGGGTTGTTCTTTGCTACAGTGTACCGTCTGAACGTTCTTGCTGTGCCGGAGTATAAGTTGAGAACAATCAAAGTAGAAGACCGTGCTTCATCATATAACGAAAATATCTCTTATCTTAAGTGCCGTTTGCACCCACACTTCGTTTGATTCCTTTAGTAATCCGCTTTGCCTTCATAAAACGTCCTCGTTCCAGACCCCACCCTGTGCCACCCAACGTCCTTGAGTCTTTAGTAGGTGTGCTTCATTTACGAAGGATCATATTTAAGTACGTAAATGCGTGGTTGCAGATCATTAGGAAGTTGCTTAACTTATTGACATTTGTGGAACTCTTTGACAATTAAAAAGGATAAAGCATTTGCCGTTGATCAATCCCTTTTGGGATGCGGCACGCATTCTACTTCCATTTGTACATTCGTAGTGGCGTTTGAATGCGATGTGGCCTATACAATGACTTGCGGGGGCCAGCCGATGTACAAGTCAGTGTTTTTATCCTCCCAGACAAGTCTGGTACCAATTAATCGACCACGAGGAATCTCAGATAATGCTCCAGCAGAAACCACCGAGTTACGGGCCGCAGCAGTGTCGGCAGCATATGCTGCCGACACGCCCACTAGTCTCTGACTGGCTGGCTCGTGTCTGCACGCAGTAACCTTTGTGGTGGTAGCCAATCACGGACGAGTGGGCGTGTCGGTGCTGCGGCCCGTAACTCGGTGGTCTCTGCTGGAGCATTATCTGAGATGGAAGGCGTGGTTGGCCCGGACGAAGCACGACCCAGGATTCGATCCCCGGAACCGCGCGCGTGGTAAGCGTGCCACTTGCCACCACACCACTGTCGTCCTTTCAAGCCTTTTTTGAGTTATTTTGCAGAAATTATACAGGCCACAATGACCAAAGTATATGTTCCTGGATGCTACTTTTTCACTTTTTTTTTAGAAATTGAGTTTCGTCAGAAGTCAGCTCTTTTTCTATGAGCCATTTTTTCAGCTATCAGAAATTTGACGTTTCTGAATATGACGGCTCATGAATCTCGCTTCCAGCTGCTTTGAGATTAATGAATGACAGTCACTTCGGGCAAGTATCGTAGAATAACTTTTGTGGGGGGAGACCTTCCCCTGTTCCAATTTCTATCAGTGTTCTTGTTACAATCATATCAGCTTGGATGTGGTCAGACGCCAGAGAGATCTCGGTGGAAAGCCACCATTCGGCTATTTCTGTGAAAAGATTGCTATCTTTTCCTCCAATAATGATTTGGGTACCCATATTACTGACTGTTGCTTGCAGAAAGTTTTTCCATTCAGTTGAGAGTGTCCACTACAGAACATACTTTCAATATTGAATTTTTTGCATGTATGCTTCGCTTTTTCCACGTTTTTTTTTCTCGTGGGGTCGGTGATCGAAATCTACCTATCCTCCCTTTAAAAAGCGAGAAAGTGTCGGGTGCAGACCATGCACCACAAGTGACGACGGCCTCACAAAATGTTAATGTTTTCTGCCAATGAAATGATTAGCCTGTTGCAGTTGTATTCTATCGATTGTCACTAATTACAACTATCATTTACCAGAAATCAGCTATCACTATGAACACTTCTAACCAGATTTACTTGGAGGCCGTCGTCAGTTGTGGTGTTTGGTCTGCACCCGACACTTTCTCGCTTTTTGAAGGGACGGTACATGTTGCATTGCATTTAGTATATGTTTGAGAAGCAGTAGATGATCTCTAGCTGGTCTTTTCCCCAAATACAAGAAGAGCGAACCAACTCGGGTGTCCCACGACGAGGTACTTTTCTCCAAATAAAAGTACACATCTAGATCAAGGAACACATTTGGTGAGAAGAAACCCGGTGAGGAATAACTGAGGTGTAAATGATGTGAAAAACATGTTTCAGTTTTCACTGAGCGCGTAATGAGGCTGCTAGTATATATTGAGCGGCAGGAATTATTGCAACCCCCTAATACTTTTGGCGCTATCGCAGGATACGGAGCATTGTACTGGCGCATTTGAAGCCATATGAAACAAACAAAGCAATTCCTATTTGTTAAAAATGGAGCTGAGCCTTCGGGGGGGGGGGGGCAGGAGAGACTCTAGGACGCATGAGCTTCAATTACCCGAAGTTTACCTGCCGCTCATAAGTTCAGTTCCAGAAAATTCCCAAATCTTGCGATGGCTTCATGCTTTTTATTTTTCCAAAGGAGTGTGAAAATGAAAGAAGGCTAGAATTGCTAGTGCAGCTCTGATCTGGGGCGGAAGTGGTGTAGTGGCAAGTGGCACGCTTACCACGCGAGCGGTCCGGGGATCAAATCCTGGGTCGTGAGTCGCCCGGGCCAACCAAGCCTTCCATCCCTCCGGGGTCGGTTAATTGGTACCAGACTTGTCTGGGAGGATAAAAACACTGACTTGTACATCGGCTGGCCCCGCAAGTCATTGTATAGGCCACATCGCATTCAAACGCCACTACGAATGTACAAATGGAAGTAGAATGCGTGCCGCATCCCAAAAGGGATTGATCAACGGCAAATGCTTTATCCTTTATCCTTAATTTCTGATCTGTAAGCGATCATTTTAGAGCAAGTCAAATGAAACAGTCAGCTATGGTTTTTTCACTTTTCTTCGAATTTCTATCGAGAGTTCTGACAGGTGTTAGTAAAGCACCTCGCCTTGGTCAGCCCCTTTTGAGGTGCGCCAAGCATTCTATTTTTATTTATACACTTGAATAGGATTTGGCATGTACTGATTCTGTCAGCCGATATACAGCTTAGTGTCACTTTCTTCTCCTCGTGGGTAGCAAGCAGGGTCAACCGTTACGTTGGACCGATATTGGAGCGACGTTGGACCGATGTTGACCGCTCTCCGCGCCGGCATTCACTCTCGCCACCCGCGAGCCGTCTGTCTGTGCGTACGTTCACTCTCGGCATTACTCTCACACGCTAGAGAGCCATGCGTTGGACTTTGTCCAACGGACGGTTGACCCTGGTAGCAAGCCAGGATCTATCCGGCTGTGCTGCTGAGAGGTGGTGTCACGTGCCACTGCGGCTCCCATATTCTAGCTTTGCATATTAGGATATCCAGTAAGTTTAAGGGTGGCGGAACAGTAACTGTCTAGCCATAATGAATGAACGGTTTTTTCGGACCTTATTGCTCATCTCTATCCAACTATTGAAGCATCCCAAACCTAATTCGAATTCCGAATCCACCTCGAAGACTCTGTGCCGTGGCTTGGTCTACAGGGGCGGAGTTATGGGCGGCGTAAGAGTGTTGATACGCACTCGCGTGGCTAATTGTTCTTCGCTCGGTGTTCTTCGCTCAGTCCCAACAGCTTTTTCCCAAGGTCGCATTGGTGGTAACAAACTTCTCTGGGAGGATAAGAGCGTTATTGCGATTACCAGTATTTCTCACAAGTCACACTATAAGCAAGATGCCCTAATGTCTCTACGGACCTAAACGCAAGTCGACTGTAAGGCACATCTTGGACGGGTTGATCAGTTCAAATCCATGTTTTGACTATAGCAATTGGCAATTTGGTTCACTTATACCAGCACAGTGAGTGGCGTTTCACCAGAGCGGTAACGATCAACAATATTTGTGAAAAATAAAAGGATGAATAGGGGAACGTCAGTGGGCAGCTATGAGTTCACAGCACATTTTCCACCCGTTTATTATTCATTTTTTAACGATCCACGCTAGACACATCATTATTGGCCACGTAGGAGATCTGACACAAAGGTTGAAGACGTCCCTTTTTCTTGGTTTCTTCATTTTCTGCGATATCTGATAACAGGCAGGAGGGCGGGCCTCTAATTTGTCTTACCACTCCACGTGCCAGAATTGTTTTCACGGTCGGAGGTCTCGCTGTACCTATGACGCTCTTACTTTACAACAGTCATTGCAGTAGATATTTTCCTGGACTAGTCGGTGATCAACGTGTTGTCGCGACATTCCTAAACATTTTGTGTGTACCTCGTCTTCCGCTCACGAGTCGAACATTCGATCTAAGTTTGTTAGCATATAGGCTTTTGGCCAAGGGTGATAATAACATTTGGCGACGGCAGCGTTATCACCTTCTTCTTAAAAGTTGGGGAAGGCACAAAATGCTCAGTAAATTAGTGGTTAAATTAGGTCCTACCTGATGAGAACAGGGTCCATTTTCTATTTTCACAAGTCGAATTTTGTAGAATTTTTTTACATCGAATATTTGAACATTTGGATTTGAAGTCGACTGCTGCAGCGCATGTGCACGTCATGTGGTCGCTGGATGAATGTAGGTGGTTCGGAGCTTCTTAGAGCGATCTCATCTTTCAGTAGTGATCACTGGCAATCATATTCGTTAACTGGCGGATCGATTGCGATATGTTTACTGTGTGTAATAGTAGCGTGATGTGGGGTGTGTGTAGTGGTGCCGAGATGTGAGTGTGTGCGAGAAGTGAACGACCGACAATTACGATTTTCTGTCTACTCATTTTTTTCTGTTTCAATGTGGTTGGTCAACGAGAAAATCGCGGGGTTTGCCCGCTTTTTCCATTTCGCTCACGGGAACTCGAATAATCGAACTTTTTAACTGATTGCAAGTGATGCTAAAATTGAAAAACCGTCAAATTTCGGACCTTTTGTTACTGCTCCTTTCCTTAGTACTGTGCTATCCCGGAGCCTCACCAGGACCTAAATGTTGTATAAAACAAGGTGGTGCCGAAAAATTCATAATAAATATTTGAAAAATACAAAAAAATCTGTTTCTTCTTTTTACTATTCTTCAGTATGGATGTAACTGGGGAAATAAACGATTACAATTCAAACGCGCTTCCAGTCGAAATAGCGATGTAAATAACTGGGTACTACTAGAAAAAAGGCTTACACCTTTTGACTGGCAGTCTATTGAAAAAGAACTGGCTCTCACCTATTGGTTTTTCGATTCATTCCGAATCACTTCGAACAGCCTTGACTCCCTTCCGATTTCCGGAAATTGGCTGTTCTCCAGTGCCTACTATTGCATCGTGCTGCGTTTCTGCCTAAATTAGCCTAGTACAGTATGTGCTTAAAGGGATTTAAATATTGTATCAAGTAATTTTGGGACGTGAGAAAGATGTGAACCCACTTGAAGAGGATTGCCTATCCTGAGAAACAAAAGAATGAAAGGAGGTAAATTGCTCAGTAAATATGTTTCTCTAGGCTAGTTGACTTGTGCAATATTCATGTAATCTCGTTGAACTACCGAAGTCATTTCGTCTAGCCTTTCTCGATGAATCAACGTATTAGTCCTAGTTGCTTTTAGCTCGATCTCCCAATCTTGCGGCACAAATGTGGTAGCGGAGGGAGCGGTACCACAGAAGTTCGTTCGACAACAGGGTGAAACTCCAGTTCGGGGGGGGGGCACTCCATTGCTATCTTATCCGTAGTACTAGAGAGCAGTTCTTTGGGCTATCGAACACTACGGATAAGATAATAAGTGAACGACTCATTTCGAGCGTACTTTTGATAAGGACCGGTGGATGTCCTACATTCCACACTACCTGCCCACATCCCATCCACTTTTCTGCACAGGTGATCCACCCTGGAGCTCCTGCACCCTTAGCCCTTTGCGGAGGTGTCCTTTCTCCTGGTCCAGGACCGTTCCCTTGGGTCATGGCAGGCGGAAATGTGAAAACGTTTCAGGGTTTCATTACACCAATATTTATCAGAAGTCTACTTTAAATGAGTCGATTACGTGTCGTGAGCCCTCTAATCCTTATCTTGAGTATTGGAGAAAAAATGGAGTGGCCCCCCCGAACTGGAGTTTCACCGACAACAGTAATTCTATTTTTGCACGAGGAGGAAGCAGGGAGTACGATTCAGTTGGTTTCCCTAAGAAGGGAACTAAGCGAACATGAAAGTGGAAATGTCTTTCATGGTTTTGAAGGCTTCTGGTGATCTGCGCCGCTATGCCCTCCTCGACCAACTACTACTTGAGCTTTCCTTACTAATGTATTGCGTTTATAGTAGCCAAACGAGGCCGGTTTTGAAGTGGGGGATGGGGAAGGAGTAATGGGTGAGCATTGCTAAGTGTTTCGTTTCTTAACCACGTGCTTGAAATTTGCCAAATTGCCTCTGTCTCGCCGATGTTCCTATGAGAAGTGGCTCGTTTACAAAACAGCTTGTGCAGAAATCCTAAACAAGTCATAAAGTTAACGCAACTTGTGAAGGTTTCATGTTTCTCTAAGCGGTAATTCAAGTGCGCTCGAAAAACGGCTATTTTCGTAATGGATAAGGTATTGCTTTTGATTTCATTGTCACATAGGGAACTAATTGGTTGTCCGTTAACAAAATATTAATTCGCATAAAGCATATACGTATTGGAATATAAGTGACATTGAAACTTATGAGCTTAGTGGCAAGTTTCTTTCAGCCTTCAGAAATTCGCTCTTAGCAGAGTTCGTACAAATATTCTACAATATTAGACTGATCTCCTATTGCCTGCTCCAGTGAGCAAGGCTTGAGAGTGATTCGATCTATTTATCACTTCAAAACACCCGTAACTTCCTTTAGATTTCCAAAATTTACTATAATACATTTCACCTTCTATTAACTCATACCGACAGTGATGCCATAATTACTCTTACCATCAATCTTGTGGGTTAACTAAAGGATTCCTGCCACTGCTCGATTTTTAATAGTTGATGGTTGCATAGAAATCTGTAGTATTCTTAATGAGTTTTGTTAAGTTTACAGTTCCATAGAGATGAGTAGTTATAGTGTGTTAGTACTTCTGTGCCTTACGAGGTTGTCAGGTGGATTTTCTATTTAGTGGCCTAACGTTTGATGAGTAGTTGTAGTAGCTATTCTGGCTTTAGGCTGATGTCAGACTTAGCAAATCCGGCGACAATCGACCATCGATCGATCGCAAAGTCTGGCATTGGCCTTATAGAGCTTCCAACTTTGCTGGCTTCGAAGGAAACTGGGGCAAATCCATAAAATCGTTACTTAGAAGCGTCCTCTGCTTGTCTTATGACGTTTTTGTATGCACGTTGTTGACCAAGCACCGAATAGCCATCTACCTCGCCCCAAAAACCCTGCAAACACACCATATCAACATCTATCTCTATCAACACACCATACCGAACTCTTGACGCTTTATCACTTTGTTTTCATTCTCAATCAGCTGCTATCAACATAGAAGTCAGCCAGAGGTTATAGATAGAATATAATGAGAGTTACGTAAAGATAGCTCCAAGTACAAGTCAATTCGTTCTCATGATCTGTTTCCGGCTTTCCCTGAACATTTTATAGGTGCGTTGTAAGTGTTCTTCATGTGTCGTTGTTTGGTTGAAAATGTTGATTTAATGCATGTGCCTTCCAGTCGGCCACTCTCGTGCAATATTTGTACACTGAAATAAGTGATTTACGATCCCATTGATTTATATCGATACCGTATTCATTCGTTCATTCATTCACACTGCTTTGTAGTACAGTTGGGAAATGTACTTGATCAGCCAACGACTGTGCGACAACCTGGACAACAATCACGGTGACTTTTGGCCGAGACAGGTCATCCTCGAGTTAGATAAGATTCCTCAGCTCGAGTGTGGTCTTTTTTTTGGGTGGAGTGACCCAGCTACATCAGCTATCGCTAGTACTGATACACATCGTACGCAGCACTACCACTAGACCCTCTCATTGACCATTCTTGCATAGTGAGCTCCTCCGCCGTGTTTGAATTTGTTTTCGGTCAGTTAGCCTCATTCCGTCTGGTCCAGATAAAATGAAACTAGTACTGGCTCGGAGCAGCGGCCTTATTTGGTTAGTCCAAAAGAAGGCTATTTATAGCTTAACCAGTCCGTTATCCCCCTATGAGAAGTTTGATATATTTACTCGATTCATAGAAGTGCCCTTCGAATTAGGATTGGTGTGTAAAGTCTTTAGACAAAGGTTCAATTTCTAATAGGTTCACGATTGGATTAGTAGTAGGAAAGGACCATTAAGTGAGGCATAGGGACCTATTTAAGAGTGAAAATCGTTCGCATTCACTCTTCCTTCTATCTGTAAACTCTGTTATCGTAGTAAATTAACGTTATCTATCTGGTCCCTATGAACGTTGTTCGCCGATTATTATGTGCCATGATGGTTTGATTACGT
>MU868334.1:732330-750098 GCA_036418205.1 Ostertagia ostertagi | reverse complement strand
TTGTTTCAAAATTTTGTTTCGTGTGCGGGGCTGCCAGTTTCACAGAACTACCAGCATTATGCAGTATTCTTCAAGAACCGTTAGTTATGGAGTAGAGAATTAAGAATTCACAGAGCAGCGACCATTTAAAAAACCTAAGTGGATTTGTTTCAGGCTGGACCAGTCAAAGAAGGTGATCCTACTTCTCCCTGGCGACACAACAATGTGAAAGAAGGGCCATTAGCTTCGCACGTGTTTGAGGGATGCTACACTCTTGCTGAGCAGTGGAATGAATGTGTGAGGTACGGAAAACTTCATGATATGTTTATGTTTTTCCTCTGTAAAAGATGAAATGATGCTATTGATCAAACTCCTGTGGGATGCGCCGTGCATTCTGTATACTTGCGCTCATTATTGCACTAGGATTTGAATTTGATTGGTCCACGATTGCGATGACTTGAATTACAGCGGATTTTTTTTTGTTTGAGGCAGTGATTGTCCACATCTAGTATGATGCCATATAAGCGATCATGGTGAGATTAAAGGCATGATGCTTAGCTGAATGGGAGCCGATCAGGAATTTTGCCCACGGACCTTGCGCATGTTAAGTGACGCTGCCACCACGCTACGTCGGTCGTTTGAATTTTTGAAAGAAATTTTTTAGGGCTGAGATAGCTTAGGGCACTAGCTGGCGTTTGCATCAGGGTGTCTTTCTTAGTTAAGGAGAAGAAGTTCCTCGATGACCTGAGCAGAAACCGATACCTCGTACAAAAAAAATCGCTAGTTACGATGCAATTATGTCGGTTAACGGTCCGTTGTGAGTCATAAGTGACTTTGAAGATGTGGCTCATCTAAGTGAAGTAGATCAATAACGAGCACGTTGTCCCATGTTATGCCTCTTTCCAAATTTCCAATGATCCACATTAAACAAGTGTTTTCAGGAGATACGCAGATCTCGATTGCCTTGGGACACGTGAGGTATTGTCCATTCACAAGGAGAAACAGAAGACTGGCAAAATTTTTGAGAAGGTATTTTTACTCACATACTGAAACTCTTCAACCTGGTTGAATCAACGATTAACGCAAAATGTTGTAGTGGGAAATGGGCAATTATCACTGGCGGTCATTCAAAAATGTGGATGAGCGCGTCAATATGGTTGCTTCCGGTCTCGCTTCGCTAGGTTGCAAGGTTCGTTCTTTACGATCTTCTTTCCCTTTGTATTTTCTTCTCTCTTGTAAGTTTTTGACTCCTCAGTTTCCGTGGGATTGCTTGGCATTTTTTACTTATACTACCTGTGCCATATTAAGCCGTTAATGCTCGCCATGTCATAGAGTAGCGAGGAAGCGTTACTCTCCCCCCCCCCAAATTTAAAGGTGTGTCCATTCTTCAGTTAACGGTCTTTTGGATGGACGGGTAGATGATGTACGTCATTTTATGGATATTCTTCTAACGAGCAGATAAAAAGATCTACAAAAGTTTCAAAAGACTTCTCCCTCCTATGAGCCAAAAGACCTGAGCCCTTTAGTGCGCACAACATATCAACGCCCCAATAGGCTTCTTAAGTGAAAACAAATTTTACTATAGCAGTTCATCGTGGGTACTGGCTTTGAACTAGGTTGTTGCTTTTAGTAATGCCGCTACTTTTCCTACTTTGATCTGCCTTCTATTCTGCATTGTTTTAATACTCTGACTTATTTTTGTACTCTTTTTATACTCTGCGAAGATTATCTCAACTAACATATCTAACACTTGGCGCTCAAGATTCGCTATGCTCTGATTGGACAATATTCAGAAAAATGACAAAATTATACTGTTTGCTGAAACTCGTGAAGAATGGATGACAACTGCTCTTGCATGTTTCAAAAGCTGTTTGCCAGGTACGGAGATAAACTTATAGATACGCTTATATTGAACGAGATTTTTCCCTATACTGTCCTCTTTTTGCACGCACTGCTGCATTCTCAAAAATCCTGATCAGAATTCCGTGTCGCTTGAAGTCAAGCTCCTCGAGCCTTTGCAGATTCTAGCGATTTTCTCTTCGCTTTCCTTCAACTGATTTGAAGTTTCATGAAGTTTCATGAAAGTGCAATATTCAAAGTAATTCGTTCGAACGCTCGAACTGGGGACGTAAATGCGATTTTTGTTACGGGGTCGTATTTGGGACAACCCAATGTTCAGCATTTCTGTAAAAACGCCGACGCTCGCCCGCTGCCCTTAAGCTTCTTCGACATCTCTCATACATCACTGACCACCTCTACCTTGATACATACATAGTGTGCCTGCCTTCCTGTCTGAAATCCGTCTTTGACATGTATTAGTTATGAAGCCCGTATCGAGACCTGTATAGAAGGGGCTGGTTATGGAATTTTCGAAAGTACGAACGCGATGGTTTGCTCTCTTCTGCGCAGGAGTGGTAGAGATGTCCAATTATGGAGCCATCCGAATGTAGTCAATTGGTAGGTTGATTCCACTCAAATGTGAAAGTAGGAATGAGAGGTGGACCGCCAGTGGAGAAAAAAGGAAAGAAAATCCTGAAATACACAGGAAATACGAGCATTTTGCTCATGCTGTGGAGAAGTTCAAAAGACAGGGAGGAGAGATAATGTGAGCGCGGAGAGTGGTAGAGAAGTCCGAGAAGAGAGAGCATAGCAGATCAACGCAGCGACGCAGACAAGATATCGAACGGTGGGCGGACCATGTTAAGTTTGGTGGAGTCTGTTAGAAGTCCATGGCGCCTAGGGTCCTAGTGACGCGTTTCGATGTAGAAAGGTGGCGCTACCTTTGCACTTGCGTACCCAGCACTTCTAGCCATGGTAAGGGCTTCTTAGGTGGGTCTGAGCCCGAACTTTGCCTTTGAAGCTCATTGTTTCGCAAATTAAAGTTACTTCAACGGGAGTTGAGGTTCATGCCGGTATCTTGGGCAGAATTTGTGAACAGTCCAGGAAAATTCAGATCTTCAAAACTAGTATATTCGAGGTAAGACAACAATTGCCCACACGAGCTGTTCCTAGTATGTTCAAGTGCAGTCAGCGTTAAAATATAATACTGAAATGAATAATATTTTTTATACGAAAGCACAGGATGGATCGTGCTACAATTTCAACTGTCAACGGTCAATATTTCAGTTGTTACTGTGTACGCCACACTCGGTGACGAAGCTGTCGAATACGCTTTGAAAGAAGTCGATGCTAAAACTGTCTTCACTTCTGAGATCTTACTTCCAAAGGTAGGCTTATCCCAGACCACGTACTGGATTGTTTTCTTTTATTTTAGATTCGCGATGGACTGCGTCTTTTATTTTTTTTTGTCTCAGGTGCTAAAAGCGATCAAAAATGGAATTCAAGTGAGTAAGATCATATTCTTCGCTAGTCCTGATCCTCAAACTGAGCACAAGCACGACGACGAAAATGTGCAGATTATTTCCTTCGAGGACCTTCTGAATCAGGGAAGCCGTATGTTTTACATCTTTCTTCTTGTGGCTATATGTTGAAATATTTGAAAGCGTTTCTTGGGGGATGGTTAGTTATTATGTAAAACATTATTTGTTGCAGAGAAAGACACTTGATTGCTTCCAAACTGATATTCTTTTTTCAAGAAATGTGTTTTCAGCTGAACCATTCACGCCAAGAAGTTCAGCGGAGGACATTGCCGTTATAATGTACACTTCTGGAACAACTGGGAATCCAAAGGGAGTCATGATATCTCATGAAAATATAGTTGCAGCCGTCGCAGGGCAAATACCTGTTATTCCGATTGTGTGAGTTTCCTCTTTGGTTTATCTATGTCCGCTTCTTGGCCCTCCTACCGCTTCAGTCGATGTGCTTTCTTTGCTTGATGAACTCCAGGGCTCCAGCTAGCTGGATTAACCTCCAGCTAGATAGCTTAAGCTCCAGCTCACGTCTCCGCGCGGGGCAGGCAAGCGAGGGCCCGTTGCAGCGCTCACGTTACTGTGGTAATTCCGAAGGAACCTCCCACTTTTAAAGTATTGGTGAAGCCTCTTTGTGCAATGCAACCCTTGGACCTTATAGTTGCGGGCCTTCTTCTCAAGATAGCGAAAAGGAGGGCTCATCGATGGAAGTGCCGTGCTCCACATGTAATTCCGCCCTTTCTAACAATGTGCAATGTCCCTTTGCATATGGATTTTTTGACAACACGTCGTCAGGAAAAAAGAATCGCAATCTAAACTCTCAGTATTCTGGGAGAATGCGGGTTAGATTGGGTTGTTAGATGTGCAAAAACGTTCCGGCTGAAGGCCTCAGGCTGATAAATATGTATGTCTAAGCGTATAGTTTAACAACATACACTGCATGGTATTATGCGGCTATTTGTATGTACGCGGCAGAATTCTGAAGAACGCATTCAACCTGAGGTAGAAGGGAACTAGAGTACTTGAATCTTTTCACTACTATCCATCGGTGCCTAATTTTCTCCACACATTCATTGTCAGGAATACTTTTCTAAAGCCAATGTGTGGACAAGTATGAACAGTGGGCTGGGAGTTGATAAATTTTACTTCTGGATACTCTACACATTCCTCTTCCGTTTACTTTGTAGTCGCTTGCAAAGCAAGAACTCCAGATCAAATCGGTGAAGTAGCAGCGGTCGATAATGAAGTTGTGGATGCCGAATCACTGATAATGAAAAAAAAATCAAAGAGAGCCGACGATGGAGCCATCAACAAATATTCCCCATCTTTAAAGATAAGCCGTTTGGACAAAGCGAGCACCCGGAGTCTGCGTGAATTATAGTGTTCCTGCCGCAGTCACATACAATGCGCGTGCATCGGCGCGCTTTCAGCAACAACAAATCCCTCGAAGCATTTTCTGTTGAGAGAGCGCAGAGAAACGAGAAGGTGCGTCGGCGAGCACACACTTCAGCGCGTCAATGCGACGCGCATTGTACGTGACTGCGGCAGGATCACTATGCTAATATTACCACACTATTAAATGCATACATTATTATTACACTACACTATTAAATACATCGTAATAACACTACATATTTAACTCGGAGTGCTGGCTTGTCCGTTACGGAGGTTTCTCTTATAATTGTCCTGAATACGGAAGGGGGGATGGGATCGGAACGGATGTAGACTTGTTCCTCCACGGTATACCCACCACTGTATCTGAATAAGCGCTGCGCCGGGATCCCAGGTTGGGTGTCATGAAAGGTGGATCGAGGTATTGGCGTCCTGTTGGTTAATAGTCGTCTTCGCCACGATCACTTTTAGGCCAGGCGCTGGTCCCGAAAGTGGTCGAACGGCGAACGAATCGTGTGATACGTGGGCCAGCTCACCACATACGACCTTATCAGGGGTTCTTGATATGAGTGTTATTTTCCCAAAACATTGTGCCTACTGATGGAATCATAGTGTTCTTTGCGTCAGCGGTTTTTTACGGTTGACAAGGGGTACCCCCAGGGGCCTTTCGCGCGACAGAGGCGAGTCAGCGACGGTTGCGCGGTACTAGTCAAATGAATTTCCATTGTACGTTACATCGCACTACGCGTGCGACTCGCCGCGAACTCTGGCTTTTGCGCGCGGAGTGTTCGCCCCTGGGGATAACGGTGCCAGTGCAGTGAGGCACTTCCGCGTTGAATTGGTGTAGGGTGTTGCGTCATAATCAAATATAATTGTGGTGATTGGTTCACCTGTTGGAGTAATGAAACAAAGTCTGCAAAAATATCCATGAATCACATTGCGCTCCATCGTATAGACACGATTTGCGCTTTGATCCACGCTAGTCTTTTTGGTTGGCCCCATATCTTTGCCCCTGCACCAATAATGAAGAAGCTTGCTGACGCATGATTTTCGGCGATCAGTGCACCCTGTGATATTTAGCGACCTTACCACTTTTTACTTTGTTTCATTACACTAGAACCCATTGCCACTATTAGGCTTTTTTTAAACACACTAGCCCCTACCTTGTGTCTTTGAGGAAAGTTGGATGCTTGACTGACTCGAGCGGTGGGGATTTAGTTCATATAGCAAGTGTTTAGTGAGAACTCTAGTTGCCACTTCTCCGCTCTATCTCTGGCATACGTGTTATATTGTCTATATAGTGGAATGTTTCAGTGGTGGTGATACTTATATCGGATACCTTCCCCTTGCACATATCCTAGAAGTATGTGCAGAGACAGTTGTTCTCTCGAGGGTAATCTTTATTTTTTAGAAAAATATAAACAACAGCTTACTGGTGAACTTCATTTTCAGGGTGTTCGTATTGGATACTCTTCTGCACAAACGTTGTTTGATCGTGCACCAAAAATCAAGAAGGGCACCAAAGGAGACTGCTATGCCTTGAAACCGACGCTCATGGCCTGCGTACCAGTAAGTGCTCAGTATTGACATTCATACAGAGGGAATACTTCGCAAAGAATATTGATGACAGCGATGCGAAATTCATCTCGATATCAGAGCCACGAAGCGTTGGAATAACAAGCAAGGCTCATGGCTTACCTTTTTCCGAACTTAGCCCGCCAATTAGCTCACGGGTCGGCATCTCGATAAAGGGTGTTTTGAGTTGTTTTTGGAAGGGGTCCTATTGAAGGAGCCGGCCTATAAACGGATTTTTTTCGGCATAGACTCAGGATGCTGAAGATTTTCGGGTAGAGCCGCATAAGGGGACCTCTCACGATTCTGTGTTTGTCGTCGATGTGGTTTACCTGCTTTCCAGTTCACATCTACAGCATTATTGTTTCGCGTCCTTTAAATTTCCGTACCCACCTAATTTCTTTCTGCTCAGACTTGTTCCTATGCTCCTTGATATATAGTGTATTACTACTAAATCGCAATGCATGCGCATCCTGTTTTCTATTGGGATGGAAAGAAACAGAAATTTGTAGAACATTTGGCTCTTGTTGTTTCTTGAATTTCCCGAATGTTCTGGAAACTCCAGTTGGTGGTATATCAAAGGAACGGACTATACTGCGTATGGAGTTCGTCAGCTTTTCCACGATGGCGTCTGTATTATCATATCGGCTTCTACCGTGAGACCATCCGAGGCTCATGTTACACAAACTTTGCCTGGAGAGATCGGCACGCGAAAGACAGCACATAGAATCATTTAAGTGATGGGGTAGGACACCAACTCTCAATGTGGCTGTATCAAAATGGCTTGTGGGCTCAGTGGCGGTGACTTCATTCTTTCCGACGCGACGCGCGGCTTCTGTCGATTTCAGCGTCGTCCGCGCTCTCGCCGAAGTTGGTTCAAGGCAATCATCACATTATCTGGTAGAGCGTCCTAAAAACCTCTTATACGCACGTCCTTCGGGCTCTTCAAAAACTAAGCAAGTCTTGGAATTGTGGTCAATGGGTACCGCACCATTGCTCCTCAACAACCCCCTTTCGCATGTCTCTACGGTCTAATGTTGGAAGATTCCCAAACAGGGCTGCTCGGCGGCTGCCCATCAGCCATATTCTCCAGACCCAATTTTCACCTTTTCAGTCGCTCGTCCATCATAGTATTGAGTGAAAGGTTTGATGAGAAAAAGGATAATAAGGAACAAAAAATTCCAATAGTAGGCTGTGAGGTGTTTCAGAACTTTCCTTCAACCTAGTAGAATCGGAAGGTCCCTATGCTCCGTCTACGACATACTAGTGCATCTCGTAGACAAGGCTGGAGATATTCTAATGTTGTAGGACTCTTAATGGATTGCAGTACATTCGTTCACTAGATAATTATAATTTTAAGGCCGTGATGGATCGAATTTACAAGGCAGTAATCGAAGAAGTGAATTCCAACAGTCTACTTTTCCGCGAAATGTTCCGAGCTTGTTACGAACGGAAGCGTGCACGTTACGAAGAAGGCTACACGAGCTTCATCTTGAACAAGTTGGTATTTCTATTTTCCTGCATTTGAAATTTGCCTTTCTGATCATCATAAAAGGCCCATTGAAATTGTCTCTAATTTCAAACGTTTAACTGTCGATTTTGACGTGAATTCGGGAAACGTCGTTCACAGAGCGCAGGAACTCCGGGGCAGAGTCAACCCTGCGTTGCGCAGTTCGCAACGGCACGTTGAGAGATCCTCAACGCACGCTGTATGGGCGGAGACGCAGACGGCTCGAGCATGCGAGTGTGAATGTTCGCGCGAGAGAACGTGTCTAATCGGGCGAAACTGCGCAACGTGGCCGTTGAGAACTGCGCAACGCAGGGTTGACTCTGCCCGGGGTCCCAGGCAATGGAAGACTGTTGTGGATGAAAGGATTGTAAAAGAGGCAAGCTGACTGAAGGAAATAATGGTTGGCACATTTAAGGGTGGGCTTGTGAGTGGGGGTGTCTATATAGTCTAAATGGCACTGTTTCGAGTAACTGCGCCAGCTGATGTTTTGTTCCCTACGGTTGATTGTTTTGAGTTCTGAAAACTAATTCAAGAGAGCTAGCATTCAGATTGGTGTTCAATCGAATCGGCAAGCTTCTTGGTGGCCATATTCGGTGTGTTCTCTCAGGTGGAGCTCCGCTCAGCCCTGAAACACAGAGGTATTCAATTGTATCTTACAAGATCCCTACAGGTTACTAGCTCATTGGCATCAGTAAGAGGTGTAACTCTGTTCGCTCAGGTTCATGAATATCTGCTTCTGTTGTCCAGTGGTTCAAGGTTATGGTTTGACGGAAACGTGTGGAGCAGGAACATTGGCTGACAGTATGTTTTTTGATAGCAGTACCTTCCATACATCTCAATTTCGAGCTGCGCAGTATTATCACTAAAAACAACGGATGAGAATCTTGAACCATTTTCACAGTATTTCAGCTCATGACCTGTCTACTGGAACGGTGGGTCCACCGCTCACTAGCATTGAAATCTTGCTTGAGGAATGGAAAGAGGGTTAGTTTGGAATTATCTTCTTTGAAAATTCCAGAGCGCTTTTTTTATTTTTTTTTATCCTGGCAGTATCTGAAAGTGTTCGTCTCCCCTTATGTTGCCTGTTTATTATGCATTACGAAGCATGACGCATTCAGTGCTCGCGTTTGCAGTACCTGAGAAGTTGTACTGCTCCATGGAGCGAGTAGGTAAAAGCTGGAGCGGTAGAAAGAAAAGCCTTTTCGGCGCCGATGATATGCAACCGCTTACGGAAGTACCAAGTGCGTGTTGACGAGGACACCCACACCGCCAACGCCTCTGCTGTCGCATGTTCCAAGGAACAGTTCTTCTCCAGTATCGAAAACGGCGTGTAGCGGGCGGTGCCTTCTCGTCTCGGTCAGTCCGATGACGTCGTACTTGATCTTCCTGGCCTGCATCATCAGATCTTCGATGTGAGCTTCGGATGCAAGCGTTCGTGCGTTGAAAGTACAGATCGCCATCTTAGTCCTTCTTCGTTTAGGCAGCCTATCCGGGCCCTGAGATTCTAGCAGCCTCTCCCGAGCGGTCCTACCCAACGCTGCCGTATTGGGGGCTCCCTCAGGTTCAGGGGAATGAGGCCCATCCATATTGCTGTTTTCGGCATATTGAAGGCACACGAGTAGCTTGCCAGGCTCTGTCGTGTGGGCTAGGATAGACCTCCAGGTAGTTAGCCACGCTATCCTGGAGCGGAACAAGGGGCTTAGTTTTTGGAGGCGGCCCCGAATCGCCTCCCATGTACTTCCCAGTCACTTGAATGCAAGCTTTTGGCTGTGCCGACATGCAGGATACCAACCGCACACACACAGAGCGCACCACACACGCAAGCATGCATGGATACGCCTGAGTGGAGACAGCTGGTATGAATCAACACAGCACTACAGAAACAGGGAGTCCATCCCCTGAATCCACCTGCGTCTCAGGGCAAGTACATGGTGGCTTTTGGTCCGCGATTTACCCCCTATCCGCCACCTGGGGTCGCGCCACGTAGCCTCGCCACCAACCGGCTCGAGATCTTTCAGTGAGAGAGGACCCTCAGTGAAAGAGATCCGTGGTAACGGAAGTGCGGGCTCTCCATGCACATTTCAGGCTCCTTGTGTCTTCTTTGTGTCGCAAATGATGTTATTATCATTTGCAACCCGGCTGGTATGGAAAAAAGCCCTTATGACGTCAGCGGTGTTATAGAAAATCCGATGATGTTGTGATTTTTCACAACAGAGGTATAATTCGCCCAAGGCGTTTAGATGGGGTGTTTTCGTAGATATTAATAGTCGATCGACCACTCACGAACCCTTAACCTCCATGTTACCAGTGTCCACCGCCAAGGCAGTCTTCAATGGCCAACCTCCTAGGAAACTCAGCGAAATGCTTGGCATTAATCTAAGCTCAAAACATTTGTTTTATGAGTTATGAGCTAATGAGACCCCAATCGTTCTCTTCTATGTACCGGAATGGTGACGGAAACAACTCTCATAATGTCTTCTAAACCCTCTGCGACTTATTCGACTTCTCGAAGTAGGAAGGGAATCATACATTTCGAATTACCTGGCTGCTAATTGTAAATGCTACTCCTCTCCAGTCCTTCCACAAGCTCTGAATATAAAGGTTCGCTTCGCAGTTGCGCGCTCAACAAACGTAGTCCCGATTACCCTGAAGTGATTTCGACTGCAGTAATAACTCTAAATTCAGCGCTCATCAGCAAGTAGCTGTGCTCAAAAATTGCCTTCTGTACGCCAAATTTGCTTGTTTAGCTGGTTACTCACCGCATAACGAGAAACCCCAAGGAGAAGTTCTTATCGGTGGAAAGAGCGTTGCCATTGGATATTACAACAATCCAGAAAAGACGAAGGTAAGGAGCATACTAATCTTTGGATTTTGAAATAGTTTCGAAAAACCCCAAATGCAAAATTCACGCTTCAAATGTGGATGAAGTGCTGTGGGCAGTTGGATGGTTGCCACACAGCGATTTAGGAGACTCTCTGCAGGCGCACAGAGCGTTCGTTGCGGTTGTGACCAGGGTCAATCCTACGTTGTTACTAGTAACAACGGGGGGGTCGTACCTGGTTGAGTTTATAGGAGGGGGGGGGGGTCGTATCCGCTTCAGTCGCGTGAAATTACATGTGAGTTGTGGTGAGTTGGGAGCGCGCGGGAGAAAAATTTGCCGTTTCAGCGCGCGTATATACCCCCCTAGAAAATGAAGCAGTGGGATTATAGGTAGAAGTGGGGGAAATTGGGGAAATTTAAATTTTTACTGTTTCAGAGTGACTATACCCCCCCCCCGCTCGACGGCATTTTTGGAGGAAAAAGTGGGCGGAGTTTGGTGGGTTGAGTGGTACCAGAATTAAATACTATAGAGAGGATGATGGTGGTCGAGGTGTCGAAAAGGGGGTCGTATCAAGTCCACCTTGGGGGAGGGGGGTCGTAAAATTTTTGGAAAAAGTAACAACGATAGGACAAGGATAGAACGATAGGATTTACCCTGGTTGTGACCCGTTTCTAACATTGCGCCCACATTTCAGCGCGACAGCCTTCAGACAACACTCGATAACCTGAATTATTTAGGAAGACTTTGTAGAGAGGAACGGCAGGAGATACTTTGCCACCGGAGACATAGGAGAATTCCGTGAAGATGGATCTCTCAGGATAATAGGTGAGAGATCATAGGTCAATCCTTCAATGTTTCGACGATGTCTATTGTTGTGTTATACTTTAGATCGTAAGAAGGACTTACTCAAGTTGGCCCACGGCGAGTACATTTCACTAGGCAAGGTCGAGACCAACATCCAAACCGGACATGGAATCGAAACAGTCTGTGTTTATGGAGACTCATCAAAGGACTACCTAATTGCGTTGGTTGTGCCAGACCACAAATACCTTAGGAAGAAGGCTGAAGAAGTAAGTGCTTATATTGGTGAATTCTTTTGAAAGAACAGTTGTAGAGTAGAAGCTGCACGGAGAGGGAAGTGAGGATAAAAAAAACCATTTCGCACATCAGCAAATTTTCCCCGCACAGAGTGCCAGCACAAATTCTTACAGCAAAATATTCCTGGGATGTCTTTTCACAAGCAGAAGCAACACTATTCTCTGCCCTCACTGTCTTCCGAATATGGAATCATTCACCATCGTCGTTGGAGTGAGTGTTGGGGGGATCGAGTGGGAATTATGCGGACTGTTCGATCCCAGATCTCATGAGCGATCAAGGTGTTTGGAAGGCGAAATTCTGCCTCATTTTCTGCAGTCGAAATTCCCTTTAAATTCGACTTCTATATATACGAGCACCTGTTCTGGTGTCACTCGCGCTAGACCACTCATCACTGATGAATTTTCTGCCACTCCAAAGCTTCACGACTCGCAACGTTACTGACAGGTTGAATGAGGGTTTCACTTGTCATCTATCAATAAATATTCTCTGTGTCAGTTCCCCTTTGGATCGTTCCTGATGAACTGAAAGATCGCTTGCTGCTTGAAGCGGCATTAGTCATGGCTTGCTCGAAATTTTAAGAAAGTTCGCAAGCAATCATACAAGCCATTGATGTACGGTCGTGTAACAGTTAAACATTATAGAAGTACAAAGGAAATATGTGCGAACGGTATTACCTTTGATACACCCCATACCAATACCAACAGAGTGCAAAGGGTTCACGTCGTGTTGAATGCGTGCGATCGTGCTCCGGTGCAATTTTTTATCTAAAAAGATTAGACACAATTGTTTTCTCAAGTCGCACCGTTTCGATGTACTTTCAATCAGGTTGAAATTGCTTGGATAAGGAGACCTAATTAAAGGACGAATTCACGATGAAAAAGCAACCCATTTCAAATTAACCTAGGGATGGTGAGTGGTACACGAAAGAAGGAAGAACCATGAGAAACGGCCCAGAACCCGAGAAATGGGACCCCTTCCTTGCCCGTTGATTTGAGCATTGATGCGACTCTCATCGCTGTGCCCTCTTCAACACTACGCTCTCTCAGCTATCTAATCACTCGCCACGTATTGAACTACGGCGAGTGATCAGATGATCGGTGGGCGGAGATCGCCGGACCCGCCAGCTTTGAGGCATGATAGGTCGCCGAGGTCAAATTTTTCCATGCGAATTGCGCGTCAGTTCGCACCCTCAGGAGGTCCGTGGGTCCCTCAACTAGGTCAGTTTCCCTTTC
Source organism: Ostertagia ostertagi (assembly GCA_036418205.1). Classification (NCBI taxonomy): domain Eukaryota; kingdom Metazoa; phylum Nematoda; class Chromadorea; order Rhabditida; family Trichostrongylidae; genus Ostertagia; species Ostertagia ostertagi. The sequence continues at coordinate 737,126 of MU868334.1, read as the reverse complement.
TTCGACCTTCATTCTAATCGTGAATTCCTCCTTTAACCTCAAACAAAAAACTAGAATAGGTCGCAGAAAAAATGATTTCATCAGTTTTTGTTCGGTATTAGAAATAAGGGGGAGTTAAGTTACAAATTAAATCGTGTATCAAAAGTAAATATGGAAAGCTCTTGCCTAAATGTGAAGTTTTCCAGATCGGCATTTCTGATGGTGATATCGAAAGTTTGTGTAACAACAAGGACATGATTAGTGCAGTATTGAAAGATATTCAATCACACGTCAACGGTGAGTGATTTCAGATCAATTGTGCTTGACTATTCAATTCGATCGCATATTATATCCTGGAACCGATTCAACCCTCCGCAGAACACGTCATGTATTTGTTCTATTCCAAACTCTATCGAATATTGAGTGCGCTTTCATAAATATTAGTTGGGGTCATTTAGATCTTTCAGAGGGTGCATTATTTTCTGGGGTTTTTTACGTGAATGTTTTTTTGTTTCCGAAATCGGTTAACTTAGAGGTTCTAACCTTCCAAAGGGGTAATTTCGGCCATTTTGGATGGACCCTCCCATTGCCGGAAGGAATCTGTAGATAGGAAATTGCTTGAAATTGCCATTTTCCCTCTTGAGAACAGAAACTGGTACAGGTTTTGATCTGATGAAAAGCCATCTAGTTTCAGGAAAATTGCAAAGAGTAGAGGTTCCCAAGAAGATTTTACTCTGCCCGGAAGCATGGACTCCGGCAACAGGACTGGTGACCGAAGCATTGAAGCTGAAACGAAAATCTATTGAGAAGCAGTTCCGGGAACAAATAGACGAACTATACAGTTGAAAATGATATCTCTACCTGTGCCTCATCATTAGTACTGTCACACTTCATATTATTCACCTCATCATTGACGAGTTCAGTACCAATGATTCGGTAGATTAGGTTCTACATAATCATATAAAGATATAAGTTACGATTTTTTTTCTTGCTATCGATTGAGATTCCATGGTGCCATTTGAGTTTTCACGCGATATTTGCTCACTATATTGTTCATATTTTTCTCACACGTATTACCCTTTTTGATCATGCAGTAACCTCAGCGGTAATGTACCCACTCTACGGCTGCTAAAGGAGGTAGTAAGTTCGTTGAATCCATTGTAGATATTTTTTTCAACAATTAAGAAGCTTGTGATAGACTGTCGAGTAGCGTAGGGACTTACTGCCTTTCAGATGTATGATTCATCTATTATAATTAGAGATCTTGTTACGATATCATCAATAAATATATATGATAATATACAGAATGTGAGCAGCGACGTATAGTATATCAACTTTAACGATCAACCTATGATGGTTTTTATGTTGGAGAGACGGGCAGGATCTTAGGCGTACGCGTTAATACACTGACGACTGCGCGCGTTTTGGTTTTTGGCCACGTGGACATGAGCAGTTTGGCGGGCGCGATCTCTGAGACGCGCAACCGCGTCTCACTGTCCAACAAGGTGCGTTTTCGGAATCCAAAAAACTGAAAGGTGCGAAACAATCGCGATGCGCGGTTAGTCAAGGTCACACACAGCCGGTCTGCGACCCCTAAGTAGTGACAACATTAACGCAAAGGGCCATAAACCAAGAGGAATATGGTCAGTCCAGGGAAGTGAGAGTAAGGAAAGCCACTTGGAATGCGTGGAAACCGGAACGTGTGCGTTCACTATCTTTCTCACAATCAGAGGGATCGTTCACGATGCGTCCAGCGTCGCAAACTTTAGCCTCCATTCAACCCTCAAAGCGCCGAAAACAAGCAGGTTTAGCATATGTTCAAGCACCTTCAACCATTTCATGGGCTACGGCTTTTCTAGCTAGGCCTATGTGTAATCTACGGTAGAAGTGCGAACAGCTTGGGGAAAAGCCACGAATGCGTCAGAAGAAGGGGTAACAAGATTGAGACGCGGTACCACGTATCACTATCCAACGCGGTCTGCAATTTGAGACCCGCAACGTCTCAGTGTCGTTAATGTGTTGAAGAAGATATGGCAGGAAAATCTTTCTAATCTCGATCCGACAGTGAACACCTGGCAATAACTTCACTTTCAACGCCTCCATACATTTTCCACGCCATTTGCAAACAAACTATCTGTTGGTAAAGCGGCGTAGATTCGAGACGTGAAAACTGAAGAAATCTAAAAGTCAGATCAATGATAAGGAAGTAAACTGGTGCGATTATTGCCATGATGAATGGCAACACCCGATATGGCGCTTGCGATGTCTAATGTCGAACGAAGCATGCTCCTAAATAGTAAATTGGAATATACAACAATCATTCGAGGACTGCCTTCTCCGTAATATGTACAAGTTATGAGACAAGTTTTGAAAAGCAGCTTATTGGCTAATAGAGTACGGGGGGGGAAGGCGGGAGATCCAAAGGGCCACCTAGGAGGAGAAGGGCAATGGCCGGCCAACATTGCAAGCCGCCAAGAGGGAAAAGCGACTCCGGATACCAACTTAGTAGGTCCGCCAACCCCTCCTAGAGCCGTAATGAGGTAGGGAAGGGGAATACTGGGCTGAAAAAGAATAAATGGTTGTTGATTATTCAAATGAAAAAAAATAGTCCGATTACAAGAAGGTCAATAAGAATATTAAAAAAATGTTTAAAAAAAGCGAAGTAGTGAGTGGACTATTGTTAGGTCATTACAAGACAATTATGAACAGGAGGCGATATTAAGAGGCTAGCAAGGAAGGAAATAATTGATCGATCGTGTTGGCTGAAATATCGAAACGTTAAGTGATGTCCAAGATAGCATATCGTATAAACCGAAACCACTTACAGTATCGATCAGTTCCCCCTACCTCAGGAACTGGACTGCCAGACGACGGAAATTGGCGCAACCATTTAGGCGACAAACCTATCAGAATCACGCAGAAGCACATTTGTTCAACTCAGGAGCTGTAAACGTGAATGCCGAGCCGCTTGCAAACACTTTAGGCGGCACTGGATTTGAACCCCAGTGTGATTCATTGCGAGTGCACGCATGAGCGGCGGCACTTCGCTCTGCGCTATGGAGGCGGCTGGCACGCACCCATTCCAGCAAAGTCATGTGGCGGGGTAGGCGCACCTGCCGTCACGCGATTACATTTCCAAAACTCGTATCTGGAGCAGCCACTCGGCACTTGAGATACCTACATAAGTGATCCTGAAACGTCCTAGTATGTTTCCATCTGAAAAAATCTGAATCAAGTTTGTTCCAGAGTGAAACCACTCTGACAGTGAACGCTTCTCCGTACGCGTGTGTGTTGGGCTTGTCGGGTCGTAAACGATAGGGGTGGCCTCTTGATACCCCTATAGAAGGCGACATTTCAAAAATGTCAGTCAATTTCAAATTCAATTTATCCATCGCAAGTTTATACATCAATCCGAAATCAATTAACTTTCGTCGAAATTCAAGAGACTCTTCATGAAGCATGCTAAGGCGCTCATCATAGGATAATGTTGACAAACCTTTGCGCATGAAAACAGCGATAAGTGAAACTTCTTTGAACTTTTTCAATTTCTTCGATTAACGATCTTTTGAACGGCGACCAGATTGGTGAGCAATATTCAAGGATCGGGCGAACGTAGAGATTGAATAAATAAAATAGCAGTCTAGGTTCGCGCATTTTGAAAGCTCTCAAAATGAAATTAGCCCTAGAGCTTGCATTAGAAACTGTTTCGCGTATAAACTCATCAAACTCAAGCTTATCGGTGTAGACAACACCAAGATCCCGAACTCTACTTACTCGGGAGAGCTCGACGCCACACATCGAGAACGTGAATCTAGGATGATTTTTACCGAGCCCCATAACAGCTGTTTTTTGCAGAGAGATGTTCAAATTCCACTTTCTAGACCAAGCCTCGACACAATCTATAGCGCTCTGAAGCTTGTTACAGTCGTTTATGGTGAAGATTTTTGAATCATCAGCATAAAGACTGCAGTAGGCGCCAGCTGGAATAGAGTCAACCAAGTCATTTACATATATTAGGAACATTAGCGGCCCAATACACGTACCTTGAGGTACGCCACTAGGCGTAGGATAGGAATAAGAATGGGAGTCGTTGACGAGCACTACTTGGGTCCTGTCACTGAGAAAAGAACGCAAGAACTGGTGCAGACGGCCCTGATGCCGTAAACATTTACGCGCTCTCCACAACTGGCAAGTAGACGGCGCTCGCAAAATCGGTAAGCCCCTCTCACTTCGAAGGCTTTAGACTCCCTTTAAACGAATTTCAAAGGTATGTATTCAAATCAGTGACACTTCTTGTACTTGAGGAGGTATGAAGTTTTTCTCTCCATACGCTTTGCAATAGCAGAGCGCGGGCGACGGACTTTTGGTGCATCCGGCGGTCGCGGATAGAATCCACAGGTTTCTGCGATTCGAATTACATTCCAACGCGTGGATATTCAAAGGCAGCGGCAGGAAGAGAAGAAAAGGAATAGCAAAAGGCTGTTATAGCAATCAGGGCGCTTAGGTTGCTGGCGCTTGTTGTTAAGGGGGGGGGGAATCCCATGAGCGGAGAGATTCAACCAATTATTGTGTTTGGGACTAAGCCTGAGGGGAAGAGTTTCTCGTGGAGGATGTGAGCAATTTCTGTTCTCCCGAGCGTATTTCCCTTCTCATGAGCTTAGTTCTAGTGTCACCTTCCATTGGCCCTGTTTTGAAAGTTCTCCCCAAGGACAGGAGCGCCGCGATTAGCAAAGATATAGAGTTGACAATAAATAACATCTCACTAAATGACTCCATTTTTAGTGCTTCTTATTCATATTTATAATATGATAATAGTG
>MU868334.1:689047-707362 GCA_036418205.1 Ostertagia ostertagi | reverse complement strand
TTATTCCCATGAGATCGTCCTTTATTTCGATTCCCTCTTGCACCGCTAAATACATCAATGGATTGAAGTACAATAAAAAATATAGAACCTAATGCATTGAAGAATTGGCGGCAAAGCCGGTCTTGCTCGTTTCCTCGCCGCCGCTCTGACGTCGAAATGACGTCACTAACACGCGAACGCGTACGCGCCGCCGGCAAGCTTTTCTATGGAGTCTAGTGGAAAGTCTGCGACAATATTCGTTGATAAACTTGCTACAAGACGAGTTTCTCTTGACGGAAGCTTGGCATTGTTATAAAGAAAAGACGACGTGCTTCAATAAAAACGTGTTGGCTATAAAGAGCAACAAAGCAACTTATTTGAACTTATTTGACACCAGCTGGGTTACGGTAGCCCTCCGTTCTTCCAAGCGGAAGGCTCCTTGTTTGATCGCATGTTTGTTACTCTCTTGCAAAACAACATATTTCCTTGGACATATATAATTTTATTTACATGAATGGCATGAAACACAGCACAAATAAAATGTGATTGGATCAGAACGTTTGCACATATATTTCACCTGAACCGTATGGAACAATCCTGGAAATTATAGCAATTAGCAAATAAATGATATAAAACATTGGGAGGAAAGGAAGTGAAGCGCCCATGTATGATGACGCAGGTGAACGATTTCATGTGAATAATTTTGGAAGCGGTTAGGTGTGAATTAATATAATAGAAAGCTCGTAGTTGCTCAAAGGCACGTTCCGCGATAGTGGGAGCGGAACAATGGGGTTCATGTGAAGCAGTAGGATTCATTTATAAGACATCAAGAAAAAAAGGAAAAGAAACCGCCGAAAATATTTTATTTGAGTGTTTAATTTTTCTCAACAGTTGATGAGTCTGGGAGGCAGAAAGGGAAGCCTGAAAGACGCTGAGCGCAGGGGCGTGAGCACAGACGAGCGTGACGAGAGGGTGTAGCAGACGAGCAAGAGGGCAAATAGCACAGTAATGCGCTTGGGTGGTTGCTAATGTAGTAGGTTACAAATGATAATAACATGTCATAATCGTATTCCGTGCAGTTTCCTCAATTGAACACGTCCGCAGCGGCCAGATGCTTGCTTGCGGTTGCGGCGCGGTTCGTAGCAGTAGGTCCGACAGTTTACGTTACTAATACGCACTGCGTGAATTAAATATTCAATTAAGCAACGTTTTTTCAAGAAATGCTGATATTTAATTCAAACATACGAATCGTCCCACGAAATGCACGAGTTCGCACTTGCAGCATCTCGAAGGGCGTATTAATGACGCGGATTGCGATTCAATGCTCCGACCCCTTCAGCACTTACCAGGAAGGTCTTTCAGGGCGTGCCAAGCTTTTTGAAAACGGTCTTTTGCATGATATAGGGGCACATGCGGGAACCACAGAACCATGGTTAATTTTTCCTGAACGGCCCTCTGAATACCAGAAAAGGGGGTCCCTAGTCACACCTTTTTCACCAGTTTTTCAATCAAAGTCTATTTGTAAGGGTTACTGACGGTCCTAATCATGAATATGGTACTAATTATTCATGCTAACTCCATTTTGCGCGAATTTTGAAACGTCAACTCGAAATGCAAAAATTTGTCACCACGAGGAATCGAACTAGGGACCCCTTTTCTGGTATTCAGAGGGCCGTTCAGGAAAAATGAACCATGTTCTGTGGTTCCCATATGTGCCCCAATGTCATGCAAGAAACCGTTTTGAAAAAGCTTGGCACACCCTGAACGACCTTCCTTGTTAGAACGTACCATGCCGCTAATTTTCGCAGCAGCTCTGCTACTTCTACTGCGTAGTTGCAGAATATTAGCTTTTAGACCGGTCACTGGAAGTATGTATACTGACAGCTACAGAGATTGAGCATGGTTTACAGTGAACCATGAAAGCAATACTGTATGAGATGACAATAGATTATGTAAATGGCTTCGAAGATAAAGTACTGCGGACACATTGAAATGAGCAAACCGCTTATCCAGCAATAGGAAGGACGCATCAGTACTGAACAATCGATTAGGCTGACTGTGTCATGTTGTAGTACAGTCCTCGCTTGGCGATCAGCGCATCGTGAGTACCCTCTTCAGCAATGGCACCATCGACGAGCACACAGATTTTATCCACACCCCGTATCGAGGAAAGCCGATGAGCAACTAAAAAATGCTTGTGTCAGTGTATAGCCTGTGCTAAATCAATCATACACGCTCGATTCAAATAGATGGGGTTAGGTCGGGGTAACGATGAATGAGCGAACATCCAGTGTATAGCCCCAAAATGGGGATGAAGAGCGTGTGCTGCTGTGGGTGGCTGGGGTGAGAGATCAGTCCGAACGGCGCTTAGGCGCGGAGCGCTGGTCGTACGCGCTCTCCCAGAGAATATTGTAAACTCTACATCCGCTTTTTACGCATATAAGTGGCTTGCTCCCTGATTACTATCTTCACTGAGATGGACGTAGATAGGCCGCGCCGCGCTGCCAACTGCACCCCTTCCCCCTCCCTCCATGGAATAGTTCACCGACGGTGCGGACGCGAGCGCGTGCGGGTGACGTCACTTTGAGGCCGATGTCAGACTTTGCGAATCGCGCGATTCGCTAGCGTCCGCGGTCGCGTTGCGGTACCAGCCAATTGAGTGATTCACTGGCCACGCTAGCGAATCGCGCGATTCGGAAGTCTGACATCGGCCTGACATTACACGGCGGCGAGTTATCGAGCAAGGGTGGTGCCAATAGATTATAACATTATTTGCGTATAGGACACTATCTACTCTAACTTAGCTTCACTATGCAGTGAGTTGAACATACTCACAAAGAAAGGGTTTATTGAAATCAACTTCGAAATAATGCGCACTCGTTAGAGTTTACACACGAAACCGTTGATTTCCTCCTTAATCGCAAAGAAATTCCTAATTTTTGAGGGCGAAAACTGTACCTGTACACAATACAATCACCCACGCGCTCGCGTCCACGCCGCTGGTGAACTTGTCTCTTCTCTCTTTCTCTTTCTCTCTCTCCTCCCCCCCCCCGCAGTTGTGAAAGCTAAGGAGTTGAGCCGCTCAATTTATATCTTTCGTCCCGCCCTTTGCCTAGATGCTCGCCACACAGTCCAAATCAAACGTTTGCCTCACCATTCAGTTTACGGAAGCAGATTAGGAGGGAAAATCGAGCGGTTCGAAGGGCCCAGACTAAAGGCTGCTAATTTTGGCTATGAGAAACAGCTGCGTGCACTTCTGCCACATAACGAACAACCAATATTTTCTCCATAACATTTCGGCTGCACCTGCTGGTCCGTACTGCAACCCCTGGGCTCCCGTGGTGGACACCAACGAGTTTACTGAATGATAACACTACTACGGCATATACAGGGGGGGGCCAAAAAAAAAGACATTTTGCCTCCACTTCCAGATGGATTTAAGCACATTTTACTCAACTCAGACCGAACGGTTCCAACTTATTATTAAAGAGTGCATTCCATTCTATAAGAAAATCTTCATAGTGGCCACGTACGTGGACGGCATCAGAAGAATTAGCCCTGGAAACATGGTGCACTGGTCGATCTCAATGGGGTCTTCGAAGGATCGTGTACCATAACGACCCTTACTGGAAAGCTAGTTCCGAGGGGATTTGCACAGTGGTAGCTAATGCCTCTAGAAAACTATCCAACATTAAATCGATTCACGAAATTGCGTAAGAGCTTCAGGCTGAAGCTCTTACGGTAGACCTCCTTGAGCCTGACGACGGTGACAGATGACGTCATATTCTGAAGACGGTGAGGGCAGTGAAGGAGAGCCTGCGTACACTAATAGAGGAACACTTAGGGAATACTCTGCTGAGGAACTCCCGTCAACGACAGCAATCTCTGCGAAGAAAAAAGAGCCGAAGTCCGACATAGGCAAAATGCCTTTTTTTGGCCCCCCCCCCCTGTATATTAGGTGCACTAACGTGACACGTATCACGTTGAGGGGAGGGTTATCGTAATGCACTCCATAATCAAAGGTGGACCGCTAGTTTCAAAATTTAATCCGTCAAGTGGAAAGGGGAGGGAGAGGGGAGAATTTTCAAACTTTTACACACTCTCAAAACAGATTCCTTTTCTCATGTGTTTCCTGAGTACAATGCCACTTCCTTTGCCTCCCCACTGCCCCCATCCCCCTGAAGGCTCTGCTCCCCTTGCCTTCGCCTTTGTCACGGACACTTAGTTGACAGTAATTGCAAGTTTTACATGAAAGTAGAATGTTTTAACAACTTACTCTGTAAAGAAGTACATGTTTTGCCAGCTTTCTCGAGGGCCAACTGAACAGCCTGCAAAATCCCTTATGACATCCAAAATGATTACCATTAAACAAACAGTAATTACATTGCTGCTCCGCTGAACTTTTACCAACTTGAGCAACCTCACCTTTTCACTTGTGCTGTCTAACGCAGCAGTCGCTTCATCCATAAGAAGCACGACAGGTCGTCGCACAATAGCTCTAGCAATAGCAATGCGTTGCTTTTGACCTCCAGAAAGTTGAGCACCGAACTCGCCAATCTCCGTGTCGTAACCCTAGCAACACATTTGAGAATTATTGTACAACAAATGCAGAAGAGATAAAAACAATGAGAAATCTAAGTTTATGATTCCATAGTGAAGTCGGTTTTCTATGAGTTGTAACCCACACACCCAAATGTTAGTATGTGTTTCTACTCCAGGCATAGTGCATGATCATGAGAGCGTGATTTTTGCCCTCGAAAATGAGAGTGGACGTTAATAGTGGGTGAAAAACCAGGAAAAAACGAAAAAAAACATTGAAAACAAAAAAAATAAAATAAAAATAAATGGATGGAATATAATACACAAGTAATACGAAAAAAGCAAAAATGAAAAATAAAAGTATCCCTCTTCTGAGAAAGGGAGTCGTCCACCAGCGAGACACAGAAAGACAGAGGGCACCGAGACAAAAGATCGGAGACTAGAGCGTATACGGGACGAGCGGGCGCGGTGGGTGGGCATGGATGCCTTGCGAGACAAGGCCCCAGAGCGCCCTTGCCTCGCATTTCGAGTGGCACTACCTCTACGAGTGGATCCTGCTACCGATCGAGAGACGAATGGCTTCAACGATTTGATCGCGTGAAGTTCCTTCAACCCTTGACTCCCTGCTACTCATGACATATGTCCACCGACCAACATAAATGTTTTGAAATGGGCAGCAGTGAAAGCTAGGATATGGAAAAAAGGAAGAAACTTTGGATTTGACTCACTGCTTAGTAACGAAACAGCGATCGCATTGTGGTAAAAATAGAGGTGTTTGAGGGTAGATCCCTTGTGCGCGCAGGTAGTGGTTTAAAGCCTTGACTTCAGTTTGGTACCATAGGTACCACGCTTTGCTGGCCATGGTAACAGCATGACTTCTTAGAATCACGCCCGCTTTCGAGGTATTGAGCTGCACTTGGATGTTCCTGGGTGGACTGATTCTATCTATTTTTATTTTAGATAGTTCATTCTATTATATTTCTTTTCTATTGCATTTTTGATGAGTTATAGATGAGTAATTTTCCCAACACGAGACAGAACATGATATGATTGGTTGTGTTAACACATAAATACAACGATTTAGGAACTACCAGAGTAGTCACTAACGGCTAGAAAGGAAATTCCTTACCTGCGGCAATGACATGATAAAGTCATGAATATTTGCTATCTTTGCAGCTTCTTCAATCTTCTCCATAGTCACTTCGCTTTCCATCATACCGTAAGCGATGTTCTCCTTGAATGCACATTTTTTGAAGTTCAAAGACAGATACAAAGGCTTTTCGTCTGATCTCACTTTTATCGTGAAGGAAAACAGTGTTGGCTCTTGGCCAACGGAGACAACCATCCTCCGGAGATAGGCAGGGTTAATTGACTTCACATTGTACTTGTCCATGAGCTAAATATTGAAGACTTTAGGTAAAATTAGATCACCGTTGCCTTCCCTTAGCGTACTCACCACTTCTCCGTCTGTGGCATTGTACAACCGTTGGATAAGGGCTATGACGGAGGTCTTACCAGACCCGGACGGACCGACGAGTGCAACAGATTGACCAGCGTTAATCTAAGACAATTGAATTATTACTCTTTAAAGTTTAGGTGACTCTCAACAAAGACCTGTTCGTCTTTACTTACCTCTAAGTTCAGCTTCTCAAGAATAGGAACGACAGGCCGTGTTGGGTATCGGAACGAGACATCCTTCAATTTTATGCTTCCCTCTAGTTTCTGGAAATGAGAAACAATCGCATTTGAATGATTATCACTCTATCTAACTTTTGTATGCAGCAAGAAGTACACGCATCAGTGGAAGCGCTAGGCAGGGGCGATTAGATGTGGCCTTTCCGTGGCCAAAGGCGCACTAGTTGCAGCGCCTCGGGGCTGCCGATCCTTTCTGAGCTCCGCCACCGCCTGTGCTCCGCCATCAGCTGTGATTAAAGAAAGCACGTAGCTTTTCTCCATAGCTCGATTATCATTTTGATAAGGTATTTGAGCGCGTATCCTTCAACTTTCCCATGGAATGCGTTGTCAATCAAAGCATGATCCTTGCTGGTATGATAGCGGCTATCGGTTTAACATGTGCAAACGACCTCTTAGTTGGTTGCTAGCTCGTCCATTATCGGAGGTCAACGGGCAAAGAAAGGGGTCCCATTTTGCGCTTTTTGACGGATTTTCGCCACTGGGGCATTATTCAGCATCCCAGCTTTCACTATGAACCGCTAAATCTTATCGTAATTCTCATTTTAGTAGCACATGACCTGAGTGCAGGACTATGGGAAGCAAGGCCAAGGACATGAAGTCGTATTGTATTTACGTTGATCAGAGAAAAGTTAGGATAGTTGCTGAGGCCGCAGGGGAGGATAGTGTGGATAAGTGAGATAAGCGTAGAATCGCAAAATGAGAGCTCTGACACTTCAGCAGTCTTATGACCATCCCACCCCTCCCCTCGACGACAAATTCGGAGAAGTACTGAGAGCTGAGTTTGTTTTGTGTAGTCCAGCGCTTGGATCAACGCCGTGCTTCCTACTCTTCTCCCTAGCGTTAGTCCCGCGCAGTCGCAGGGTCCGCTGTCTTTATCAGTCGTCGCCACTTTGCTCTGTCCAGGGCGTCTTCTGCTGTGGCCATGATTTCACTTAGGTCCTTCTTGATGACGTCCCTCCACCTCTTCTTTGGTGCCCCCTTGCTTTGTGAGTAAAAGGCCATCGCTGTTTCCCGTGGTCCCAGGCTTCCTTAGCCCATCAAATCGCATAAGTTCCTCTAGCTGAATAGCATTACCGCTCTGACATCCTCGGGATTAAGCTCTTGAGACCTTTTCGCACTCACTCTTGACTAAAACTGAGACTGAATCGAAGGACTATACGTCATGCAGATAGTGCAGAGATTCTACTTGTTTGACAAACGTTTCCTCGAGAGCACTCCTATTCATCCTTTTCTCGAAGGGTCAACCGCTTCTGGCTGTGTCAGAGGAAGGTTGTTTTTTGTTGTTCTTGGGAAGAGATTCCAATTTGGCAAAAGAGGGTCGTATTTTCATCAAGGGAAACTGGAATTTTCCCTGAGATGTTGGCACAACTTGTTTCCAGTTATTAAAATACACTGGTGTGCAAAACTTAAGGACGAGACAGATGAAGTATCATAACCTTTTGATAGCTTTGTGGACCGTTTAACGGTTCCTGTTAACTGCTTTCTTTAGTGCCCTGTGGCAGCTCTTTGTATGTGTGGTTAGGTTCCATAGAGTCATGTTACGCGCCAGTAACACGTCGTTGGAAAAGCTACGTTCGTCCCTAAGTTTTGCACACCAGTGGTCAACTTTATGTTCCCCACATCCCCTCCCCCCCCCCACCCCCAAGTTTTCGATGTTTTGGTTCCAAAAAGTGCGAGAGTACCACAGTAGTCCAATTGAAAGATTTTAACCGTTCCACCACTGGGAAGATTTCATATAAAGTGAAAATGTGTACATTAAGAGTCTGTGATTGGTGATAAGGGCATGAAAATAAACATTACGCACAGGTCGCTGTCCTTCCTCACTGAGATTGTCGAAATCAACGGCTCTTTCTTTCAACACAGATAACACGTTTTCTGCAGCGACTCGAGCCTTCGACATGTCCGAAACAGATGCGACTAGCTGTGAGAAGAAGTTCGCTCCAAATTGCGTTAGCAGGACAACCCTGTAATAATGCTAACTTTTTCGCGAAATGCTGTAGTAAATAGTCTTTTTGTAACAATGCTTAAGAATTTTCTTTCAGAATACTTAGGAATGCATAGTTCCGTATTCCTAATCAGGATGAATATTGCTTGAGGATTCCTCAACGGCACGTCGAGGATTTTCGCCTGATCCTTTACGTTCTCGCGCGCGGATATTCACTCTCGCCACCCGCGAGCCGTCTGTGCTCTCCGCGCGTACATTCACTATCGGCTCTACTCTCGCACAGCAGAGAGCGATGGTCGAGGAACTGCTCTCGAGGAACTCCTCGACCGTTATTCACCCTGTTCCTAATCCGCCATTTTTTGCTCGTAGATTTTACCGAAATGGAACAAGAAACGGCACAATTACCCTTTACTGGAGCGCCTTTTCGCAAAGTTTGCCTTCTTTGTAGATTTAGTATATGCGGGCTTGCCCTTCAAGGATGGATTCTTTGAGGCGCACATAAACACAATCTCTGTTGTTGGCGCCAGCGCCACATCGCCGGCGCTACCATGCTCGTTGGCGCAGGCGCTTGTATTCTGAGCATTTTCGGTGCAAATGGGAGCGATATTCATACTTTACCAGTCTAACTACTCCTTACAAGGGGGTCTTTCAGGGCAAGCCACGCTTTTTCAAAACGGTTTCTTGCATATTGTAGGGATGCATGTAGGGAACACAAAACCATGTTTCATTTTCGCTGAACGGTTTTAGCAGTACCAAAAAAGAAGCATAAGGTACTGTTAATGGTTCGATCCCCCGTGGCGACTAAATTTTGCATTTGGGTTGGCGCCTACGGTTTGGTGCCAAATCGCGCTAAATGTCAAAATCAGATGTCAATTCATCGTCAGGACCATTTTGAAGCCAACAAGTGGCCGCCAACCTTGATTGCAAAATTTAGTCGCCGCGGGGGATCGAACCATCAAGGTATCATTCACCACTTTTTTGGTACTACTAAAACCGTTCAGCGAAAACGAAACATGGTTTTGTGGTCCATACATGCGTCCCTACAATATGCAAGAAACCGTTTCCAAAAAGCGCGGCTTGCCCTGAAAGACCTCCCTTGTTAACGTAGTGGCCGCAACTATTGTGATCCAATGGTATTTTGACATTATTTTGATTTTGCCTTGGATGTAAGTAACCTTGGATCATGGCGATGAGTGAATCAAGGTGGCAGCACTTTTCACGAGCAGACCGCAGGACGAAATCCAGAATCAACCCCCGGTCAGGCCAACCAAGACCAATACACACAACACTTTCAGGTCTATTTCACTCACCTCATGTAGTCAAATACCGTTATTTCATTGTTGAGCATCATCACCTTTCCGAAGAACAATGTTATTGCGATAAGAATATAGGTGAAGGAGTATTGACAAGCGAACACGAACGCAGAAATAACCGACTGTCTTTTCATGGCTCTAAAATCCATTTTACGATGAAGCGATTAAAAAAGTAGGCTCAATAGGTCATCTGAGACAAGAGTGCAAGGAAACGTACCGAGCTAATGGCTCCAGTGTATCAGCAAAAACTGAATAAAAGTGCTCTTGCAGGTTATACGCCTTGATCGTGCCCATATTTGACAGGACAACAGAAGCCAGATTTGCTGCTTTGTTTTCCTCCTCGACCATTGCTCTCTGCCTGAATCATAGCGATAGTCCACAGGAAGAACATTGAAAGCAATAAGTGCAATGACAGGAAGGCGGGGATAATATGGAGATTCAGTCGGTGGAAGTGCATCGACGACAGCCCTCCACCAATGAAGTTTCCAAAGCATCTCCGCCTCTTGATCAACGCACTCACTGCCTTTGAAAATCATAGGTTGTTAGCGCAGCTCTCGCGACTGCAGGAGGCATCTATCATTCCCTGTAACCGACACTTTTTCCCCAGATGTTTATTTATTTCACAGATTTCATTATTATTTTCTCATTTCGCACAGACCTAATTCTACACTTCTTCTTCTTCACACGATATACGCTTTTAATTGGTGATTACATAGCTCACCAATCGCAAACATACTTCACGCTGATTCTACGGGCGAAGGCAACTTCGGCATCGCTACATTTCATTGGACGGCCCTTCGCCTGATACGGTAATGTGCTTCTGAACTGTAAGAGAGCGACCAATAGAAGGGTGACTTCATTTCTGATCTACGCTTGAACGACACCTGGATAGAATACGCCACCAAGGGTAACCGAGGTAAAACGTAAGGTATTAAAAATAACCCATGGGGTTACGTCTGATCAGTCGGTACTGCCATCACATTACGATAGATTTCAGCAAGGACAGAAATGCCCTAATCGTTGCTGTATAACGCTTGTATAGACTGGCACACAATACCTGGTCAATATTACTTTTGAATGACCGTTTTCGATAAGATTGTAGAGGAGCAACACTGCGACAGCATAGTCACCTACATCCAGCGCAACGGTTGGGCCGATGTCATAGTTTGCGCGATTCGCTAGCGAATCGCTGGATCCGAGCGTTGCGCCAGCGAATCGAACGTTGCACCAGCGAATCGAACTTTGCGCCAGCGAGTCGAACGATGTACCAGCGAGTCGAACTAGGTACCAGCGACTCAATAGTGGCGGGACCCAACGTTCAAAGGAAGCCCGCCACTTTCAAACAGTGTCCACTGTCACCCCCGCCACTTTCAAACAGCGTCCACTGTCACGTAACTCGTATTGAGTCGCTGGTACCTAGTTCGACTCGCTGGTACATCGTTCGACTCGCTGGCGCAAAGTTCGATTCGCTGGTGCAACGTTCGATTCGCTGGCGCAACGCTCGGATCCAGCGATTCGCTAGCGAATCGCTCGATTCGCAAACTATGACATCGGCCTTACGGGCATAGCAGCATCAGTGTGAAGAGATTGAGAAAGCGGTGTCACAGCAATTGACTCATGATTACTGGTATGACCTACGTACCCCCTATTTTGGAAAAGGAGAAGAGCTTCGAGTGCAGATCACACACCACAAGTGACGACGGACCAAATGGCTTTTTCCCTTCTTTTTTCTTGGCCGTCGTCACTTGTGGTGTGTGGTCTGCACTCGACGCTCTTCTCGATCCCCGAAATAGAGGGTAAATCGTCTCGTAAGCATGTGGCTCACCTGTACCACTATGGCTTATCACTTTGGCGAAACAAACCATATTCATGGCTAGTTTCACCAAAGTGGCAAGGCATAGCGTTGCAGGGAGTGGTTCAATGGATAACGTGTTCAAGTAGACTTTAGACAACCCGTAGGACATCGCACCTTTTAGTTCCTTCCTTCATTTGCACAATTCGAATAATGAAGTAGGCAGGGAATTGAAATGAGCATAACAGTGCCATCTTCCAGTTGATGTACATAGCAGCAGCAAATGAAAAAACTGAAAGACGAGTGCAATCAAAGTGAAAATAAGCTTCTTGAGAGATTTTAATCACGATCAACTCATCATTCAACACGCACAGCAAGACCGCCCATTACATTAGGAGTTCTCGCTCAAGCAGTCCGTGCTGGTTAGTTATAGGTAAGCGTCATCGGGGCCAACCCTGTTGTCTGCCCAATTTCAGACATACAAAGTGCGCCAAAGTTACCTGCTCAAGTTTTCGCCCTAGTAAGTATTGTAGAACAATGGAATAAGGGCTCGTTTTCGATAGAAGTTGAGAAATAAAATGCACGGCTTCACAACTCAAACTGTCTCTCTCGGACAGAGCACTAGGCTTTAGTTGTGAGGAGAGGTCGTCCACTGTGGCGCTTAGGTGCTCCAAAAAATTTTCCTCCTAAACGTAAAGCAGAATCGTTATTTGGATTGCGGTTTGGTGGTGTTGTTACGAGCAGGCCTTGCTCTCTGAAAAGCTCAACACGAAATGTTCCACTCTGTTGAGGTAAGCACTTTTGACTGACCGTAACTGAACGCTGGTGAGACCAGGGCCGGTGATCTCGCGTGCTGCGATGTCACCTTCGATCTACTATCACCTAGTGTTCCACCCTGCTGAAACACGAGCGGTCAGGATCCATTGTGGGATTCTGTCGAAGAGAGTGAGATGTTAGTCAGAACACCTTCAAGGTTAACCTCTGCTTTCGTTGGAGTATCCTCTTTGATAAAAACAAGAAGGGATACGACTTCATGGCTAATCGCAAATAAAACCATGGTTTTGGTGCCTTCTGTAACATTCAAAAAGGACCGTTCCTAAGCAATGTCCTTCACCATTTTGACGATCGGAAGGTCGAGTTCACGCCCTGAATAGCATTCCGGGGTCGGCCATCTCTCGCTGGCGCGCTGACGTAATCATTCGGAAACATCTTGGAGTTCTCGCGCCGAATTATCATGGATGGAGCATGGAGTGGGGTATGTTGGCAGTTATTGATCCAAAGTCATAGCTTTTTCTTAGAAATAGGACAGCTTGAGGGATAACTATTTCTGGCATCCTGACTATGTCTGTTAGCGACCTCCTCTTATTGGGCTGCACTCTTCCTCGGTATCTTTAACATTTTACGTCTAAACTGCAGCTGGTGGTGCCCACCATTCTCAGCCTTATTTCATAGGTCCGGAGTCTTTTTTCATTTGACGACAAATTCCACAGTTCTACTGCGCACTCAATGAGTGTTCGGCCTTTTCCCACAAGACACTAAAACAATAGACGATGGGGGTCGGAACTTGAAAAAACTTCCAGCTATTCTGAGACGTCGAACGTCTAGCTATTCATAGACGCTGAGAAGTAGGATTCATAGGACTGATAGAAGAGGTTGCAAATAAAAAACTAAACATCAACTGCTCGCTTGTCGCCTCATAATATCAACGGAACAAACGCTGTAATTTTGAGCAAGTAATTGTGGCGCAAACTGTACGAGAGATGAGCGGTAGATAGAATTTTGTACCAGCAAACATGGCCTACAATTTCAAAATTGCTATCAATATTGCCAAAAACTCAAATTCCTCGAAAAATTCTCTTCCCAGGCACCTTTCTAATGGATGTTTGCAGACATATCAGTCTTGAATGCAGATGGCACGGTAACTTAGTCGTCCGCTATGAACCTGAGTAGAATCGCTATGAAACCTATGGGCAGTGAAGAAAAAACTCAGGGAAATGGCCTAAATGCGGCAAAACAAGACCCTTGCTTTTTCCAGAGATTTTTGAAGGAAGATTCTACAATAGAGAACGAAGGTCGAAGAAAAGGAAAATTGCCTAGTTGGGAGACAGGCGGACCACCTGAGGGTGCGGACCGACGCGCAATTGGCAGCGAAAAATTTGACCCCGGCGATCTAGCATGGCTCACTCTTGGCGCAGTTGGCGCGGTACGCCTCACCGACATAACAGAGAGAAGTGTTGGTGTTGAAGAGGGCACGATGGAGAGTCGCATTCAGCAGCGGAAAACATTTGAAGGCATTGAAGCAGTCCCATTTCTGGGTTCCGCGGCCATTTCTCATGGGGTGTTCCTTTACTTCTTGCTATTCACTGAATCTCCCCCTCACTTAACACGTTGACGACCGTGTGGTATGATGTCATACCACACTCTTTCGGCCACGTGGGACCGTGTGACATGATGTCATGTCACAGTCTTTTTTAAGCTGGTTTTCAAACATTTTAGGTAACTTATTTACGTGATGTATGCGCCATACTTAGGCATTGTTACAAAAGGCGTGGTCCCTGGAAAGAAGCTTCGGTTGATGGGCTATCGAGTTTTTCTAAAAATGTTTGAATAATGATCAAATCACAGGAATCGCTAAAATGGCCAAAATCGCATAATCGGAGACCTACCACACAAGAAAGATAACAAATACACACTTCCTGAGAAAAAGGAGTTCTCGTGGGACCGTGTGACATGATGTCATGTCACACTCGCGCGGCACGGTCCCACACCACGGTCAAAATAATGCGCGCGGTCCCACACGCCAGACAGCGAAAAATAGCGCGGTCGTCAACGTGTTAATTAAAGTGGGTTGCCTTTGCAGCGTAAATTGTGCCTTCAATAAGTTTACATCGGTGTTGGCGCCATCACAGTGAACGCTTCCCTGTGGCTTAGAATCTGACAGCAAGTGACCAGCAACTGGTGTAGGCAATCGGCAACAGCCGGCAAGGCAATGCACTGTCGTGTTAAGGGCCCTGGTAGGCTACTGCGGGCGCACACTTCGTTCCAAACGCAACTCGTCCTGCTTATTCAGGAGACCTGTCTCCTTTCACCGCGCTACTATTTTTCGACTCCATTTTCCCTTACCGCCTCCCTATAATGTGGAGCTGTAAAGAAGAAATGAAAGGATGTGACCCACGTGGGCAAATTACTGCCGGTATGAGAATGTCCAGTTTAGTTTCCATAATTTTGTTCAACGTCGATGAGTCGGTTATGATCCTTTGCAATATACGTCCAGGACTGTTCCTTTCCTCGTCGAAGTATGCACATCCGTGGCGCATAATCTAATAATAATTAGTTAACAGAAAAGCGGTAATAAAAATAAAACCAATCTAAGCAATCACGTTTACAAACCTTTCTGAACATTGTGCTTCTCATACACGAACAGAATCCATGACCATATAAAGCAATGAAGAGTCTCTGAAACGGTTTTCGTGAGATCATTCATTCGATGGGTTTTTATGTGAAAAGGATACTCACACCAAGCGCTTCAAATATGGTTTTGATGATAATCAGGGCTGTGTAGACAGCAGCTACAATAAAAATCTGGTCATTGCGTTGTTCCTCAGGAGTTATCGCGATCTTGAAAAAACTGACTTCACAAAATCTGGATTACAGATAATTAGTTAAAAGTATACATTTACTGTTTCGCTCCGGCCACTTAATTACTCTAACCTGACCACTCCACAGAAGGCATGGAAACTGCAACTCTTTGTCAGAACGTAAACGTGAACGACTGAGGAGCGTACAAAACGAAGGACCAAGCAGGGTCAACCCTACGTTGTTACGAGTAACAACGGGGGGGTCGTACCTGGTTGAGTTTGTAGGAGGGGGGTCGTACCCACTTTAGTCGCTCGAAATCACGTGTGGGATTGAGGTGAAACTAAGATTTCGTGGGTAGTAGGCTGGGCGAGTGGAGGGCGCGCAGGATAAAAATTTGCCGTTTCAGCGGCGCGTATATACCCCCTCCCCCGCTCAACGGACATTTTTTGAGGAGGAAAAAAGGGGTGAGGGAAGAGGGAGGTGGGGGAGATATGGAAAAGGGCTCGTATCAAATGTATCAAATCCTCGTTGGGAAGGGGGGTCGTAAAATTTTTTCGAAAAGTAACAACGATAGGACAGACCCTGGGCCCAAGGCGGTCTAAGCCTGGATATAATCTGTCCATTTCAGGCAACCATTGGCACCAACATTAAGCCAGGATCGTTATAGACAACGTACCCTCGCGGGGCCGTCTCTTCAAAGTTGACACCAACCGATGAGGAAAAATAAAGCGCTTGACATGGATCACATCCGTTATTACGCTCATTTACTCTACACCTATTCAGGATGGTGATGGCACTTTGAATGAGATCTAAGGCATTACCCACTTTAATCTTCGTAGTGTATAAGCCAACTGACGCTTCTTGAGACAGACCTTCTCCCATAAGTGCTATCAGGACATGGGGCTGGAGCACCACGCAAAATTCGAGACCTAACCCACAAGAAAGAAATCCTCAAAAAAAGGTGTTCTCGTGGGACCGTGTGACATGATGTCATGTCACACTCGCGCGGTCAAAATAATGCGCGCGGTCCCACACGCCAGACAGCGAAAAAGAGCGCGGTCGTCAACGTGTTAAATGTGTATTTAGAATACATTGAACTTGGGGAAGGAGGGGGGGGGGCGCAGGGTCATACAGCGTTCAGGTCAGCGCTTTCGTATTCGCGAAAACCTGCACCATCAATGGCATCAATGGACCATTAAAGTTATGAAAAGCCTCGTTCATCAGTCTGCGCCCAAAATCTATTCAGGGTTTCATTACCGGAGAATGCGTCAGCATTGACGCTATCTTCATTTCAGAATTCCAATGCAACCAAATCACATTCAGTTACATAGGAGTGGAAAGAATAACTCACTTCAAGCACTGAAGCGACTTCAAAACAAATGAGCAAGTAGAAGAATGCTCGAAGAATCGTAGTCGGAATTGCACCTGCGAGCAATGAATAACCTTCACGATAGTTTGCAATAACTTTCCATACTGCATTGAAGTTGGTGGATTTTCCTGGCAGCTGAATGAATAAATGGTATTGTCCTTTCTCTTACGACATGTTAATTCCATCACGTGAAGAGACAAAAACACTTTTGCATCACGACCGAAACCGAGCTACTCAGACACGGAACGAATGGAAACTCCACAAATTCGGGGGAGTCGCGGTCAATTCGTAAAGACTTTCTGCCGAGAAAAACAGTATTCATTCACAAAAGCAATAATTTGTAGGTGATGAGACGGCATTCACGAGCTCCTTTCGAATACGTACAATCTCCGAGCTAGGAGGGGGCTGGGCACTGGTGCATGCATCATATGCACCCAACAGGAGGTCCGCCCCTCGCAAGGCAGAGAAGCGGACGAGTCGCAGCGCATGATTCGTGATACAGGACGATGTACAATGGTACATTCTATTTAACTTGACGCAAAATCACTACAGTACGCGCTGTCACTCGTCCGCTGACTCCGGATTGGTGCCGCGCGACGGCCTCCTGTCGGGTACCCATGCACCATGCATCAGTGCCTGGCTTTGCATCGTTGCAGTGTCTGCGTCTCGCCCTCTGCCATGCTATCTCATTTCTCAATCATCTCATTCTCCTAGGAGCCCATTCTTGTTTAGCGTGCTGCCTCTCCCATAGGCCAATCAGTCTACGGGTAGAAAAAGAGTTTAATTTCGGCGTTAAAGCAGCCTTCTCCTTTTCCTTCTAGTAGAAATTCACTTAGCACCTACTACGCTGTAACGTTTTTGCCTCGTTACCCTATTTCTGTCTCGTTTACAGCCTTCGATAACGATTACATTTTACCGCGCCCACTGTACTGGAAACTACCAAAAATTCTACAGAGAAATTGGTCACTCACATGATTTTCCACCTCTTCATATTCAGGCATTACGTCAATTTCGATGTCCATACGTCCCACGTTAGAGTACTTGTAGTCCAATCGTCGTGAGCGCTTTTTGCTCATGACTAAAAAATAATTTTTAGCCCCAAGGTTCATAATAACAAGCATGCGTTCATAACCGTGAAACTCACCAGGAAGTCTCTCATCGTGACTCAGAACAGAATACGATTTTCCAAGTTTTTTCTTTTTTCCTCCAAGCGAGCTGCTATTCCAAGCTCCTCGAGTAGCGGAGTTCTGCAATATTTAGTTGGATCACCTTCTTAACATATACAATGCATTGATAATGAGCTCGAAAGTCATTTCTTATTGGGTTGTGTTTGATGACACAAGCTATTCTACCTAGGAAGTACCCTTGCGTGGAGGTAGCAGTAAGCATGGATATGATATTCAAAGGACGGAATTTACGCTGAAAAAGCAACCCATTTCAAATTAACCTAGGGATGGTGAGTGGTACACGAAAGAAGGAAGAACCATGAGAAACGGCCCAGAACCCGAGAAATGGGACCCCTTCCTTGCCCGTTGATTTCCGCATTGATGCGACTCTCATCGTGCCCTCTTCAACGCTAACGCTCTCTCTGCTATGTCGGTGGGCGTACCGCGCCAACTGCGCCAAGAGTGAGCCATGCTAGATCGCCGAGGTCAAATCTTTCGCTGCCAATTGCGCGTCGGTCCGCACCCTCAGGAGGTCCGCCTGTCTCCCAACTAGGCATTTTCCCTTCTTTGACCTTCCTTCTTATTGTGGAACCCTCCTTTAATATCCTTTAGCATCCTGGCATGTTTGGAAGGATAAAAAACACTGACTTGTACATCGGCAGTGGGGCGGTGTAGTGGCAAGTGGCACGCTTACCACGCGAGCGGTCCGGGGATCAAATCCTGGGTCGTGAGTCGCCCGGGCCAACCAAGCCTTCCATCCCTCCGGGGTCGGTTAATTGGTACCAGACTTGTCTGGGAGGATAAAAACACTGACTTGTACATCGGCTGGCCCCCGCAAGTCATTGTATAGGCCACATCGCATTCAAACGCCACTACGAATGTACAAATGGAAGTAGAATGCGTGCCGCATCCCAAAAAGGGATTGATCAACGGCAAAT
>MU868334.1:668612-684955 GCA_036418205.1 Ostertagia ostertagi | reverse complement strand
TTACAATTGAGCTTCACTCACATTATATAGTATACGGTGAAGACTTAGTGGCTCTTGAGTACAGGTAAAGTAAAATAAATATCGGGTGACGTACAATAATAACAACGAAGATGTATTTTTCCCACTCCCACATCATAGTAATCTATTAATAATCATTGTATAACATAATAATTCATCTTGTCTCAGCCACAAGTTAGTGAAGACGGCTGTGATGCAGAAGGGCAACAGGAATGTATCGATTTACCCACACAGTATTTGTATTTAGAGAGACTAGTATCAGCTGACCTCTCCCACGTTATGGTAGGAGTAATGGTCCTGGTAAGATTAATTGGCACTTGTAATAAACTTTGATAGACGCGTAACGTGATACCGAATGAAAACTGGTTGCTACCCACATGTGTGCACTCTGGTTGCCAAAGGAGTCTTTGCAGTAGGTTACAGTTTTTCTATTATCCGTTTTCCGCAAGAATTTCGCACATCGTCGTTCTAAGCTACCTCCCCTTCAAAAAGCCAGAAAGTGTCGGGTGCAGACCAAACACCACAACTGACGACGGCCTCCAAGTAAATCTGGTTAGTAGTGGTTCATAGTGATAGCTGATTTTGGTAAATGATAGTTGTAATTAGTGACAACTGATGAATACAGGCTAATCATTTCATTGGCAGAAAACATTTGCATTTTGTGGAGGCCGTCGTCACTTGTGGTGTATGGTCTGCACCCGACACTTTCTGGCTTTTTGAAGAGGAGGGTATATCCCATGAAAAACCCCTCAGGAGTGTGAACTCGGACTTGTATTGTCGCTTCCTGGGTTCAGGGACGAATTAGTCAGTGACCTGTGAAGGCGGAATTTGCGATGAAAAGCCAACCCATAAAATCAAGGTAGAAGTGGCAGGAACGCTGCAGGAATGAAGAAAATAGCCGAAATGAGGAAAATGATCTAGAACCCGGGAAAATTTCCTCATTTTTGCCCCGCGATTCGTATGTCTCAGCCAAGACTAATCAACGCTGAGGCTCTCTCAGCTAGAGGGGCTCGAATCAGGCGACAAGAAGACAGCCAATCGGTGGGAGTGGAGTGGCGCGAGCGGCGCGGATACGGCCCTGCTAGACCGCTGGGGCACACCCTTCACTGCGAAACGAGCATCGTCCCGCACTCTTAGGGCCCACTGCCTTTCCGCTAGATATAATTCCCCTTCTTCATCCTCCAACCTTATCGTGGAACGCTTCTTTGAAGGTGGATGGTAAGAGAAACTGAACCTGCGGGAATCAAAGTAATTTGGTCAACGGTTAAAAGCCGACAAAACGGGAATCGATACCCAACCGTGTATATAAGAAGTCGCGCCGTTTACCATCAAAACACCTCGGCCTTTCTTTAGCAGTAAGAGAGACAAATTTGTACTCAGCACCTTCCGCCGGCAGAAATTACTTCTATTCACCCCTACTACCTACTAACCCCTCTTTGTTAGGTGGTGTCACGCATCCTTGTGCGCAAGTCCTTCATGTTGTACCTCATCTAGGAACCAAGAACTATGGGAACGGGAAAGAATCTTCCAATCGGCTTATAAATGGGCCTACTAAAGGTCAGTTCCTGACACCTACGACATGAAAGAAAAAGTACAGGGTAAACAAATACAAAGTTCAACCAATACGATATCACGATTTATGAATTTTGTCCTTGCTTCAACGTTCAAATAGTCAGGAATTTCTTCTGAATACGGTGATTTGCACTTCAACTCATTCTTTATAAAAATTATAATTACTAAGAATAAACTATACTATTTGGGGACGGTAGTGCTCTCCAAGGGCGAGGGAAGCGGCTGGAACTAGGCTTGTCTTGTACGTCGGCTGGGCATGAGCAAGTAAATCCATTCGTTGATCATTGTAAAGCTGAAATATTACAAAATTTTGTTCAAAAATGCTACGAAAAATAAAGCGAAGCAAAATAAAAAAATAAAAAAGAGATCAAAATAGTCAAATAAAATATAACGAGATGTTAGTGATTCCTACACTTCGAAATCGCCCGCCGTGTTTCGCCAAGAGTTCATCTGGTGGACCTTCTTCGACGATGCGACCTTCATCCATTACGATTATCCGATCACAGTTCTTCACAGTTGACAACCTTGAAAATTCATCAATAAAGACTATCAAAACACGACAGTCGTTCCACATACATATATAACAACTTCAGCCACCACCAAGTTACTGCATTTCCTATCAACTCACAAAGAGCCCGAAGACATCGGATCTAGACCATCACCCTTCCAACCAGGACCATGCGTTCATAGGAAATTTTTTAAGAAATGAAATTTCCGCAACGCCATTCAAGAGTTAATGCCGCCAAACAGCGGAATTTTTAGGGTTGGAAAGGAGATTGAAAGTTAGAAGCCAGTTGCTGGACTGCTTTTTATATCTATAAGGGTTGTAGATGGCGAAATTGTCATTGCAATTTCGGAATGGCTGAAAAAAGACTCTTATGATGTATAGGAGATTTTTAAGGAAGCTAGATATTAGGGTTACTCGAGAAGGGGTGGTTGCATAATGGTCGGACTCTCTCGGTCCTCTCCACAATCTCGGTCCCCTCCGTAAGCGAGTGGGAGGGGACCGAGAGTGTGGAGGCTCCCATCCCTTCTGAACTGGTTGTTTAACATCACATTTGTTTGAGAGAATTGCGAGCATTGTTTAGTTAGTTACATTCCTCTCGGAATGTATATGACAATAAATCTTTAGGGGCTTGATAATTGCTGTGTCTTGACCCCTTTATTCCCTGAGGTTTTACCTGTGAGCGATTGTAATCGTAGTGAGGCCTTCGGAAGCGAGGTCGATAGCATGTTGTACTTCCTCCTCATGAAGGTTATCCAAAGCTGAAGTGGCCTCATCGAATAGCATTACTGTTGGCTTTCTAAACAAAATACTCAATACGTAATCTTGAAGTACTAGCAAAATATTAGCAGCGATTTTTTTACTTTGTCCCACTAATTGGTGCATTCACTTCTTCAGAAAACCCTCACATATTTATAATTCATGATATCTCTTGTTGCTGTTGCAGAGAAATAGAATCAGGAGGCCTTCGTTTTCCTCCCAGAGAAAATTCTTCACTATTTCATTGTGAAACTCATATCACTAGCAGGCGCCGTTTAGTAGATTTGAAGGCCCGCGTTCGCCTGATTCAAGGCCGCACGCAGAGCGTACGCGGCGCGTTTTTTTTTGAAATTAATTGTGAATGGTCTGACAAGAAACACTCACCTGATTACTGCTCTCGCGATAGCTACTCGTTGTTTTTGGCCACCTGACAATTGCAGTCCTCTGCAAAATTTCATAATCAATTAACCATGTTCTGGCTTTGATACCCTTCAAATAAAACTAAGATAATTACAGTGGTAAGAGTACATGGCGTACCTGTCTCCAACCCTTGTTTGCATTCCTTCCGGCAGTGAACTGATAAACTGCCAAGCTCCCACTTTTCGAGCTGCATCATTGATTTCTTGCTGGAACTTAGACAGTGAGGAACAATATAAGGAGTTTTACAAGAATGCTGGGTTGTGAACAAAACTTTCGCTTCAGACGGGACGCTAAAAACAGCAGCTAACAAACAAAAACACACCAAAATCTAAGGAGTGTTGCGAAATGGTATGGTGCTTAGCAATTACAGTATTTTACTTGCCGAATACCGTAATCTCTTACGGGTGCCGTGATCGATAGCTAACTTTGATTTTGCTTCTACAGAATCGCTTGAAATAGAGGATCTGGGATGAACTCCGAAGAAAGTGACCGCTCCCTTTGAAATTTCTTTGGAAATATACCAGTAATAGGAAATAATACCAGTGAAAAATGTTTTCGCCTTTGTAAAAAAAAACAGCAATTCAGGTTTCAGA
Source organism: Ostertagia ostertagi (assembly GCA_036418205.1). Classification (NCBI taxonomy): domain Eukaryota; kingdom Metazoa; phylum Nematoda; class Chromadorea; order Rhabditida; family Trichostrongylidae; genus Ostertagia; species Ostertagia ostertagi. The sequence continues at coordinate 681,088 of MU868334.1, read as the reverse complement.
TGTGTACCATAGTGAATTGCGAATGTTGACCAAAAAGGGACTACAATAGCCAGAAGGCATAATTTCTAACAAAGAGGTGGTCTATGTCTCGACCTGCGTGGCGTCAAGTCGGCCGTATCGGATGTTGTCACTAATAGTTCCGTCAAATAGCACTGGCTCTTGCGACACCAACGAGCACATCCCTCGTAGATCATCAGGACACAACGTTTTAAGGTTGTCACCGTCGAGTAGGATCTGAAAGAACAAATATCAAAATCGCTGCGCAGCAGAGGATTTCTACAAAAAATGAAGCTTTGGATCTATCGTCTGGCGAAAAATAGGTGAAGAATCATTTAAAGAGGTCAGGTCAGGTTTGGTATGGGTAAGGATTCTAATGTCTACGTAATGCTTTTGTTGGTCAGTTGTTTGGGAACTAAGGATTGTGCAGAGAAGAGGAGCCCAGATAGCAAGTTTAGATGAGCGGTGGATCCATGATCTGAAGAAGACCCAACCTTTATGGGCGGGGCACGTAAACGGGCGCAGCTCGATGCAGATAGTCAAATGTCACTTCAAGATGTCGCAGAGACCATAAAACAATTGGTAGAGTGGAGGATTTTAAAGGCAGCGATTACGATAAAGTGGAGCGCATCGGGGAAGCATATGCACCACACGAATCAGTTACTTGGCTGCCAGGAAGCGAGGTGTGGCGCTTTCACGACGAAAGGTGCGCTGGTTGCTGAGCAGGACTTCGAAAGCACTCCGCCCCCAAAAGCGATCCGCCCACTAGTTTACTTGGTGATTTGGACGAGCTGCGTTGCCAGCAGCGGCATTGGAGCGTGGTTTGGCATGGTGCCACCAAACGCGTTGCGTGAACTCGTTCATACGTCCGCTTTCTGAGCTGTTACCTGTTCATGAGTGAAAACCAACGGCCAAAAAAGGGGGTCCCGTTTTGCGTTTTTTTGACGGATTTCTCCGCTTTTTTCGCCACTGGCGTACCATTGAGCACCACCACGTCTCCTCTGAACCTTCTTGAACTTATCGTAATCGCTGCCTTTAATGTGTGCTGGGCATGCCAATTGGCTGTGTTCTAGCTTTGGAATAGGGCACACTGCACCATGTATGTTCAAAAGTTGGAAAACAGAATTTTTGTGCATACTTACCGATCCACTATCAGGATCGTAGAATCGAAGTAATAGTGCCGTGAGGGTACTTTTTCCTGAGCCACTGGAGCCGACCAGCGCAACCTTTTCACCAGCCTCGACAGTGAAAGTTATCCCCTTCAGAACCTTAAATATACAAGCTATGGCAAGAAAATTTAGCCAGCATGATTATCTCGTAAATCATTTTGCACCATTACTATCTGTCAGTAAAGCTCTATGGCGTTCATATGATATTATAGCCACTACTTCATATTTACCTCAACATCCGGTCTACTGGGATAGCTGAAGTGGATATCACGGAAATGGATGGACCCTTTTCCTAAACAGAGAAGATAAGAAAAAAAATTGAGGGAGTTGTTATCTTGAATAGTTAATGTCTAGCAATTTCTGTACCCATATATTTCATGCTTTGGCGCCGGTACTTTGGACCTGGTAAGCATTGCCGAGGGTTATCACCGGCAAAGCCATAGTCGCGTTCGATTTGTGGAGATTCGTCTGCAACATTTTCTTTATTCATAAAAAAACACGAAAGTAGTAGCCATGGAATTTACCCACCCAGAATATCTCGCAGTTGATTTGCGCTTTGACGAGCCGCTGTCGCTCCATTGATATGAAAACCGATGGAGATCGATGTTACGCACATGTACAGCATGTTAATGGCAAGCTGTAAGGCTAAAGTTATGTAAAAGTGGAGTTATTTCTCCTCTTTCTTTATTTTTACTCCGTTTCACTCCGTTACCCCGGTTTTGCCACCTCACGTTAGCTGCGAACACGATCACCGCCTCCCCATTAACTTGCGAGGCAGGGTCAACGTCCGATTTGAAAGAATCAAAGAAGGAAGCAAAAAAATAAATAAATAAATATGAATGAATATAAATACAAATGTTTTGCGCAAAGTAGGGACCTTTCCCTGGAAGGCGTGGGAATGAGCAATTTTTGGATATTAGCGAATTTTCTGCGTTCTCAGGAAAGCCTGAGAATTTACACATTTCGCAGTTCTATAGTAATTGATGGCCGACAGTCGCCATGTTAGACTCTGCTGTGATCGTAATTTTGCACAAAATGCATTCATGTGCAGGATCAGCCATGTCTGGCCCCTTCAAATTTCTTACGGCTGCCCTCCAACCGCGGCAGGCACCACTCACATCTTCATGCTTGGCATTCTTGGTGTTTTTGAGCCCCTTGACACACTTTAATCTAGCAGTGGCTGCTTAACCGAGGAAAATGTTGGGAAATCTGTAATTTTTCCAAAAATTTCCCACTTCTTAAAACTATTTTCCATTCATTCCCGGAGCACGATGCCACATGTGCCACATTGCCTCAATCCCATTATGCAACTCTAACTCTCCTGTTTGACGTGGTAACCCGAACACGACAATTAAGAGAGAAAAACGTATGAGAAAAAAACAGTCAAGAAAAAAAGGGGTTTGTTTATTCCATTTATCAAACTTCTTTGTTACAATAATACTGCTAATTGTAGGAACAGCTCAAGGTGCTAGCATTACCCGAGAGCACCATGGCAGCATTTATGGTGCAGCACTTGAAGGCAAAGTTCGGGCTCAGACCCACTTAACAAGCCCTTATCGTGGTTAGAAGTGATAGGTACGCGCAAGCAGGTCGCGCCACCTTTCTACATGAAACGCTTCACTAGGACCCTAGGCGCCATGGACTTCTAACAGACTCCACCAAACCGTTCGACATCTTTTCTGCGTCGCTAACATGATCTGCCATGCTCTCTCTACTCGAACCTCTCTCCCACTTCCCCGCTTAAATGGTTATCATGAAGACTTTAATATATCTAATATAGCTAAGTGCATTTATAAAAATAAGTTTATATATTATAAATTCTCAATGACTACCCTAAAATCCCATAGATAAGAGCGGTTTAATTTACCGGTGAAAAATGAATTGGAATGAAATTGAAATTGAATGCAGTCACCCCTCTAACTTGATGGATGGATAAATAAAAATCGGAGAAGAAGTTTAGAAGAAGCTCCGCCCCTCAACTCTAAACCCCGCCCACTTAATAAACAATTCATATAGAAAAATAGCGATTTTAACGGAATTTCTGCCGGAATCTCTCTAGAAATGCCGGAATTTGATCTCTGGATAGAACTTGAAGAGCCCATTCGATCAGTAAAATTCCATAGATAAGAGCGGTTTAATTTACCGGTAAAAAATGATTTTGAAAAAATATTTTTATTTTTTATTTATTTTTTTGAAAAATATGTTATATGTTATAAATTCTCAATGGCTAATAATTCTATGTGACTATGGAACCACTTCCTTGCAAACAGCGCAAAAGGGTGAGGGGGTTGCGGACCGGCGGTGATTATGGAAGTACCTATAATATCACTTGTTTAATAGATAACATAGAAAATAGTACCGCTGCCAATCTTCCAGGCGATTGATCGGCCACTCTCCATATTCCATAGCATAAAGCAGCAGTGAAAATTAATTCAGTAAGAAGAATCTGAAATCACAGATAGGTCAAACCTGGATCACATGGACCACATCTTTATAGTAGGGAGTAGTATTTATTAATCATTTAGTACGTTTCTATACCTGTGTTAGACTATCATATACTGTTGAAGAACGCAGTCGAGATTCTGTCAGCTTATTGTTCTCCATTGAAAGTTTTTCAAATCTGAGAAGGAGATAGATTGTTTTTAATTAGTTACTTGAAGAAATAATGGTGCTAACTTGTTGATTGTTTGTTTCTGAGCAGCGAAACTGATCACTGTTCTTATGCAGCTGAATGTTTCATTCACTAAATTGCTGATTTTGTTCTGTAGATGAACTTCTTGGTCCATTGTTTTCGAAAACCACTGAAACCAAAGCAAGGCTTCTTAACAAAGAAAGTAGCTCATAAAAAGAAAAGAGAAGTGAAATAGGGCGGTATACTAACCTTGCTAAATACAATGCGGCTTACGACTAGTAGTGGAATCACTGAACACATCAAAAGGGTCACGTCCCATTGTATGTACAAACACACGGCTAAATTTCAACAGGTTAGAGAAAACTTTAACTAACGAGGAAGGTCTTTCAGGTGGACCCGCGCTTTTTCAAAACGGTTTTTTGCATGATATAGGGGCATGTGCATGGACCACAGAACTGTGGTCCATTTCCGCTAAATGGCCCTCTGAATGCCAAAAAAGGGAAATGGTCCTTGGTTCGATTCCCCGCGGTGACAAAATTTTTGCATTGTGATTTGACGCCACAAAATTGGCACCAAATACGTCAACACCAGGAATTGATGTCATATTTATAATTAGGCTTACAAAAAAACCCTTACAAGTGGGCGTATACCGAAAACTGGTGAGAGAAAGTTGTGACGCAAAAACGGCACCAACGTGCCGTCGAACAGCGTCATAGGGGCCCGAAATGATGTCGGAGCTAAAAATGAATGTCATATTCGTAATCAGGGCACCTGATAACCCTTGTAGTCGAAGTTTCCAAGAAAATCAAGATTTTGACCCAACTTCGAAAAATTGCTCCATGAGTAAGTAAACTCTGTAGCACGTCAGGCTCGACGGCGAACTTCTTGGAAATGACCTCCTCTAGATCCCCCTCAAGAAATGGGAAATGTTCCCACCGAAATAGGCATTCGTTTTTGGAGCCGCCGCTATCGGCGCCATTTCGACGTTACAACTTTTTTGCCTGCTTTCGGTGAAAACTTACCTCATCTGGGTTATTAATAGTTCTGGTCTTGAATAAGACATCCATTTTGGCACTAGTGCAATTTGGAGCCAATTTGGAAGTGCCAACAAGAAATGCAAAAACTTCCGCGTCTGGAGGATCCGAACCACCAACCCCGCCCAACCGTGCCAATTGAAGTCCACCGCTAACCACTACACCACCGACGCTGCCAGCAGAAAGCCAAATGCACTCATGAAACTTCCACACGCTCTTCAGTACACAGCATGACATCACTACGACAACTTTCCAATTTTGGCCAAACTTCGCGTTGTTTTCGATACAGAGCTTGCGAGAACCCTTCGTTATGCAAGCAGTCCACGCCATACCACGGTGAGTGCGCAAAAATTGCAGTATCCGACGAAATTATTTTCACTCCTTTTTTGGCATTCAGAGAGCCATTTAGCGGAAATGGACTACAGTTCTGTACTCCATGCACATCCCTCTACATCATGCAAAAAACCGTTTTGAGAAAGCGCGGGTCCACCTGAAAGACCTCCCTTTGTTAGAGGATTATTCAAGGAATAATTCATGGATATTCACCATTTTCAATCCCGCAATACGACTTGAATGATCGTGACTGCGCAACGACAACCAGGAAAGAGCCGACGTACCACTAAATGCTCAAAGCAACATCCCCCACCCCCCAGAAGAAGTCGTGTTGAATAATCTAATCAGTTGGTGAGATAGAGTAATTACGATTAGCACAAATGTGCCGTTGTCGCGGCTCGAAATTGCGCGGTGCTAGGGCGTTACCACTATGTAGAATTTAGCGACTAATCTTAGCATTTGGATGAGTTACGTAGCGCACATTCATGATACGCAACGTGGATTACGGCGTAGCGGCTGATTCAAATACGCGCGGGTTAGTTGAGCCGTGGAGCAGGCAAGTTCGTACAACTCGTCTGGCCCCTCCCTTATTTCAAGGGAATCCTTGTTTAGGGCTTCATGGACTTTTTTGCTTCTTTTTCATTTTTAGTCAACTCTTCCTCCACAACTTCACTATCGATCACTGTGACTCAAAAAAGGAACTGGGGTTGTTGCTTCAACTCAGCTCGAGCCAATGTCGAGCATTCCTCGATGCTAGAGTGGAACCCTATTTTTGTGGGAAGGGAAGGGAGAGAGGATTATCAAGCGGAACCGGGGATGAACTTGATATGAGATATATGTTCAGAAATTTTTAGAAATTTTCCGAAATTTTAAGCTTATCGCACCCCCTTTACTACTTGACTAAAATTTGTGGGGTCGCTCTACTTCACAATTTCCTCGGCATGCACGGCTCACTGTGCCGTAGGGGAGTGGAGTACCAGAACGATTGCGTTTGTTGTAGATGGATGAAAAACTTCCCTTGTACAAAATGTACTCGATACGGGAATGGAGTAGTGGATGCATGGTATAACAGCGCTATACCAGTACTCGCACGCACCAGAAAATGAATATAAGCTGATTGCACTATTGAAAGAAACTCACCTATGTTTACTACAAGATACGCCGAAATAAATATGACCATTGGTATGTTGTCTGAGATGCCATTGTAGATCGTATCTGCATATCTGTAAGCGTGTTCGTTAATGTAGGGGATACGGCTCTGATGCCTTGTCGCTAGATCTAGTGAGCTCCTTTGAATTGAAGGAGCCCACGGTAAGGTCGGAGGTCGATCCTCTGAGAATGCAGGACGATGCGTGTTTCACAGCGAATAGCATCCTCAGCGGCCGCATCGCGTGTTCGGTGCTGGGGCGCGCTATTGCTCTTCACGCAGGTGTTCGCACTTTCGTAAACCGATTCTTCCCGATATTCTCTTTTCCAATCTTGGATACATACCTTCTGAAAACCTCTCACTGCTGAGATTTACTCGGTCTTTTTAATCATTATTATTCAGGCCTTCAATATTTTCATTAAGTCGAATACTAAGCACTAGAATTTTCACTAGCAATAAGATAAACATTCACACACTACTAGCCGCCTGCGGATTACTTGAATTCACGTCGTTTAAGAGCCTCAATTAGATGTTTCCGCGTGTGGTCCCTCTTCTACACAGTGCTTCATGACTGCTGTGATTTTATACATTGAATCTTTCTCCACACTGTGATTGGCTCACCCACCTCAGAATCCCCCCTCTCCGCAACAGCTTAGTCTTAGGGCTTTTACATTCGAATCAAGACAAGTGACCGTTGTCCACGCCAGTGAAGAAATTCGTCGCTATCTTCACAGCTTTCTGCAAAACATCTCCTCTGAAAATGGAAAATGTCACATAATAGGCCCACTATGCCTGCTGAGAACTGTTCAAAGATTCCACTTGAAATACAGAGGATGGGATATTGAGAGCAGAGGGAACACGTAAAGCCAACTAGCGCTTCAAAATGAAATGAATGAGATTGAGTACGTGGCGCATTCTGGGGTAAGTTTTGAGGCCCTTCTTTGTGTGTAGCGGTCAGCCCGCATAAGCGGGATTATATACACATCACATGCGAGCAACTACTTTTTGAGATGAAAATCGAGTGCATGGCGCAATCCAAGATGGTGCCTCTAGAAAACTTGAAAACATTTTCTTCATAGAACTCAACGAGCTCAACTCAACCTTGCTTTCGGATAGCTCAGTGGAACCGAGTTCTAACAGAAATCGCGTTTTTTGCGTTAATTTTTGAGTTTTTGTGGCGAGTACCGTACTACTTGCGTGAACACGATGCAGTGTGTGAAAACATTGAAAATGATGAGGATATGATAGAGCTTCAAGAAAAAACAACAATAAATTATGATTAAGATAAAGCCCGTCGTCACTACCGGTCGGACTAAGCGCATTTCCAGCTCTGGTTTTTTCTTCTTCTGCTTACTACCCCAAAATAAATAGTCTGTCGAAAAGTCATGTGTGCTATATGTGCTGAGGAGGAGATGTTCGTCCTTGCTCCACTAACAACATTACATTCACAAACACGAGTCTGAAATGACGTGGGAACGACGAGTGCGATTTCCGCCGTTCTAATGCCGTTAATGCGCTTATAGCTGTTGACACATGACTACCAAAATAGTAAGTGAACAAGTTCGAATGGTTGGAAGAGCAACAGAAACGGCTAACTAGTGAAACGGGAACAAGTGCTACTAATCCTGAATGAAGATGCCAAAATTAGACATTTCGGATCCGTCCTTCAAACAGCTAACAGAACAGAGCGTGTCAATTATCATAATGAGGTTTGAAGTTTTGAGGAACAAGATAAGGCGTGTTCGCAAGATATGCGGACGTTGCGACGGGAACGCATGTAAAACCGCGCCAAACAACTGTTCTTATTTTGTTTGTTGGAAAAGGAACTAAGTCTGAAGTTAAGCGAGACTCCAGCGTGTGTAAGTATTTTCATTTGCTCTAAAAATCCTGCTCAGCCCCTCTTAGGCTCAGTCCTAGGGGAGGCCCGTATCTTGCTATTGCCCATTTTTGTGGAGGTTTATAGGGAAAAAATGAGACCGCCGCAATGAAATAGGACAGCTCCTGCTCAAACTATATCACTGTTCTTGACATGTCTCACTTTGTTAGGTGTCTGAGAGCTTCATTATATACGACATGTTCTAACATGTTGTCTTGGGTTAACACCAGATCGAACTACTACGTCAGCACATGACCCCCGTCGGACAACAGAACCCCGACGAGAGCAGCAAATTGAGTGGTTCAAAAGGGGTCGAATTGAGTGCCTTGCTCAGTTGGGTCGCATCTTTAGCATACGCTGTACCCTTTAGGTGGTAGAATAGAGTTCTGACTTAGTTGGAAGATTCTGGCATATTTGCGCCCTTTCAGCGAAATATCGCAGACTCGCACATTCCTGCTTACCGCGCATATCAAATGACACAAGAACCATTTATCAGTATGATTTCCTAGGTTCTACCGTAAACCACGTAGCACTGGAGCGCGCAATCGGACCAGCGCATCCACATGCACAAATCCTTTGACCGGGCCTAAGCCTGGGGCATTATAACACCTTCTTTCGCGACCACCCGGAGGCAGCCATCCAAAATTCCTGCAGCTGCCCGCTTCGCCGCGCAGGCGTCCGCCTCGCCGCTTGCGCGACTAGGCGGACACTGCACGCGTCCCTGGCGCCTCGCATAGGAGCAGGCCCTCACCTGAGGCCGCACTTCCCTGCGGCAGAAGTGCATCACCTTGCCATACTCCACTTTCTACAGCGATGGCGCTCCGACAGTTGACGACCACATTCTCGTCGTGGCTCTCGTCGTGGAGGGCGCAGAGAAAACGACGAAAACAAATCGATAACATGTGGCACTGCGGCCCCACCGCGAACGCGCTTACGGTGGAACCTAGGAAACCATACTGAGAAATCGTTTCTGTTCGGATGACTGCCTCGCCCCTCCCCACCCCTGCCTATCATTGGCTATACTCAACCTGGCTCACGTATTCCTTGACTGATACTGAAGGGCTCGCACACGCCGCGAGCTACGGTAGCACCCCCCCCCCAATCCCGAAAAGAAACCAGGTTAGCATCCAAAAGAGTTCCCAATGAGCCCTTCAGTGTTTGCACGTGAATAATTGCACTTTAAGCCAAGGGAGGGATTCTTCTGCCTAAAGGCAAGAATCAGGATTAAATTGATGGGGTGATTCCACTCAAATGTGAAAGTAGGGATGGGAGGTGGACCGCCAGTGGAGAAAAAAGGAAAGAAAATCCTGAAATACACAGGAAATACGAGCATTTTGCTCCATGCTGTGGAAAAGACAGGCAGGGAGATGAGAGATAATGTGAGCGCGGAGAGTGGTAGAGAAGTCCGAGAAGAGAGAGCATAGCAGATCAACGTGGCGACGCAGACAAGATATCGAACGGTGGGCGGACCATGTTAAGTTTGGTGGAGTCTGTTAGAAGTCCATGGCGCCTAGGGTCCTAGTGACGCGTTTCGATGTAGAAAGGTGGCGCTACCTTTGCACTTGCGTACCCAGCACTTCTAGCCATGGTAAGGGCTTCTTAGGTGGGTCTGAGCCCGAACTTTGCCTTTAAGGCTTGTGGTTGCTAGGAGAGGGCTATTTTTTGTGAAAAATTACACATATTAACTGCTTATCAAGGGTTGAGAGCAGTGGGTCTCTCATCACAGCACATCACCAGAAACGAGCTTTCACGGCACGATTAGCATTATACTTGCGCAGACCGCGATGTGTTTCAATGAATGTGAGAATCGTCTCATGCCTTCTCAACGAGAACTCGTCGCAAGCGGGGCGTAGGCCGCTGCCTCAAAAAGCGACTAATTTGCTTTTTCTCAGCGAGAAGCTTTCTTGCTGCGGGATTTCCAGGTCCACCCTGGTTATGGGTAGACCCAGCGGAAAAGTTTCGCAGTGTGGAAAGCATGAAAATCGCTTTCCGTCTCCCTAAATAAAACACGTGCAGTAACAGAAAGAACGAAGAGCACAGAGATGCAGGGAGGTCGCCTTCAAATTTCGCCTTATGCAAACGCAATTACTTACTCTTGAAGCATTGTCGCCATTTGGCCGCTTTGACGGTTCTCCAACCATGAAACATCCATATGAAGCACTTTGCGTACGTATGTTCGCCTCACTCGAAACACTTGTCGAATTGCAGAAACTTCCCATGCCAGCCTCTGTAAAAGGGTTACATTGGTAAATATTCTCTGGTAAAGAGCTCTGAATAATCGAGCAGAACCGATGGATTAAATTCTAGCTAAAAGTTCGAACAGAACAAGAACAGAATTCACATCATAATACACGATGGAGATAGAACATGCTAATTCTGCTTCGATTTCGGCATTAATTCGTTTCTTTTGCATTTCAAAGACATAATACAATTTCACAGCAATTTGAAGTACTTACCAGGACTTTTAGGTCATGTCCAGCTTTATCAAAAGGCGCTTTGCATTACATAGGGACATGTGCATGGAGCATGGAACTATGCTTCATTTTTCCTAGCGACCCTATAAGCGGCAAAAAGCAACGGTTGAGTTATGGTTTGATCCTGCGTGTTGGCAAAGCATTATATTTAGATTGACAATTGTGTGATGTTCCAAAATCCAAAAAACCCCTGGATATCAATGAATGCCATGTTACCATCGGGACCAACAGTGACCCTTGTGAGTAGGTTTCCAAGAAACCGATGCCAAAAGGTGTAGCGCTTTAGCTTTTTTGACACATTCGTGACGACGCGTGGTTTCGCGCTTCTAATCGCGTGGGACGAGCGGGATTTTGGTAGAGCCGCCTCCACATCTTACACCTGCGGATTTTGGGTTCTAAAAAAGGCAAGACATGAATGTGACGAAATAGTTTCACTAGTGCTGAATGCGTAGAGGTTATACAGGAGAATAGTGCTTGAATTCTTAGTAAAACGATGTGTAATGGCAATGAAATGGCAAATCAACTAAATTAAGCTGCCATGAGCATCATAAGCATTTTTGCCTCAATAGTTCTTGTAAAACCAGGTATCTTGCCGTTCATAAAGGCCTGTGTTTACTTTTGCTACTCGAATGACTTAACCATAACCAAAAGTTTCGTGAGTTTCGAGGAGCCTTGTCGTTATTTTTATCTTTTAGGGAATTTTATCTTTTTGTTTACAACTCCTGACCGGTCATATATCTACCATGAGTGTCCACCACTTGTCTTCAACGCTCAGAAAATTTCTTGATGCTCCTTTGCCAAAACCCAGCGGAGTGCGGGTCGAGAAAGGAGGCGACCTCACTTTCGAGTTGGAGTTGATCGTCTAATTATTTCGTCATCAAGATGATGATTTAAGGTCCAGGATAGGTGGCAGTCATTTATAGCTCGACCAGGGGAATACGCTAAGAGAGGTAAGAAATCTTGCCGCAGCTCCAGAATTTCTTACCGGGCTCATTTCGGATCATGGTGATTCGCAATGTCATGAAAGAAATAAATATTGTCGCGGTACGAGGGCTCCTGACGAGCTGCCTCGGCCAGCTTCTGGAGTTCCGCAGCCTAGACCTCTACCTACACAATGGTGCCCATAACGAAGAATTTGTAGTGGAGCTTCCGTAAGAGCCCTACCTGTAATGGAGTGTGTGGGACGCTGCTGGCTTCTTATAAAAATATCAAAAGATCGAAAGCGCTGGTAAAGGTGAAACACGCTGTAGCGGTGAACGACATGCCTATTGAAGCTATTGCAGATAGTGTCGGTCGTTGACACGAATCCATAGTTTGTAATTTCTTAGATAACTACTGACTGCAGCACTTATATCCACCTCGTGGATTGAAGCCTCGAGAATGCTCTACCATTTGTTAGTCATAAATGTTACCTATGAATTTTTCAGAAAAAAAATTTTAGAAAGAGTGTTGCAGAACTTTCTTTCCAACCTAATAGTTACCCATTGGCGCTGGTCATTTCGTTGTTATCAAAAATATTCAAATAGATATGATTATGCTACGATTACATATGACATTACTAACTCATAGGGGGCAGGCTATGGGCTGCCATCGTCTCACGAGCACCCTTCCTGGAAGGCCATATAGGCTGGCGCCGGCATCAACCTTTTTTCTGGCGTTCAGAGGGGTGCTCAGGAAAAATACACCGTATCCCATGATGTGCCACTACATCATGCAACAACCGTATTTCAAAGGCAGGGCACGACCCTCAAGGCCTACTTGGCTAGAGCCACGCAATTTTTCGACTAAACAGGTGAAGTAAACAGAAAAAGAAA
>MU868334.1:647458-660886 GCA_036418205.1 Ostertagia ostertagi | reverse complement strand
GCGAAGCGTTGACCACAAATCAAGCACCCCAGTGTCAAAAGTGTAAAAAACAACAGCGACGAACGATACCGATGTTTCGCAATGAGAGAACTCGGTATAATTGAACAATTAGAAAAAATTTCCCAGCATCAGGGCCGATGCACTCACACATCTTCACTCCCTTACACTGTTGTCGAAATAGCATAAAAATGAGCTCTTTTTCTGTGCTTGACGCATGGTCCCCTGAATAGCTGGAGAAGAATTGTTCTGATGAATTTCACAACCTCTACAGTTCCCAGAAACAGTTGCCCGCAACGGCGCTGGTCAGTTCTTGTGAGATTATTCAATTGAAAGACCCATTAAATAGAGGACAATATGCCATAAAAAAACCTGGATCATTAAAATATTGAACCAAAATACCTAATGCATTTGATTTAAGTGGTGGTGTAGTGGCAAGTGATGCTGGTTACCAAGCGCACGGTCCAAGGATCAAATCTCGTTGCGCACGCCGCCCAACAAACCACATCTTCCTTTACCTGGGACAGTTTGGTGCCAGGTTTGTGTGGGAGCATAAAAACACTAATGTACATCGGGTGACCCCAATTTGTGAACCAAACCATATTGAAATGCCGCTACAATTCCGAATGGGAGCAGGATGCGCGGCGCATGCCAATATTTTTCTTATTTTATTTTGTTTATCAATACGTTGTATAAGACAACGTTAGAAACGAAACACCAAACAAAACCATATCATTTGACACTGAAGTAACATTGATCAATCAAGATCACAATTAAAGTAGAAATAAAAAAGTATTGCCAACTATGCCTTTTCTATGAGTTTTGCGGGTGTCCCCCAACAGGCCCACCGCGCGGCGAAGGAAGAGACGCAGACGCGGCAAAGGGACGAGTCGCAGCGCATACTGTAGCGGTTAGGCGTCAGGTTAAATAGAGTGTACCATACTACGTCTCATATCGCACAGCACGCGCTGCGACTCGTCCTTTGCCGCATCTGCGTCTCTTCCTTCGCCGCGCGGTGGGCCTCTTGGGGGACACCCGAGTTTTGCTATTGAGCGTCAGAAAGACGCCAGGCCTGAGAAGCAGTTTGATTTACTGAAGTAAGTATGCAAGACCTGCCCTAACCGTGAAAAAAGTGCGCCTGGTGGTGGTTTTGGGTCTGGAAAACGACAATTTAAGCTGCGGGAGATAGGGATAAGTCTCGCCGGATGTTTTATCCTTTATCACTTATCTGAAATTTTCATCACATAGGCACATCGCGGTGAGAAAAGTTTTCTATGGCTTGGTTGATCTGCCGAGCGTCTCTTATGGTTGGTAACACAACCGCACCGCAATCACAAAGCTCAAAGGTAAATGAAAGTGAGAATTCACAGTTCGTTTTCTAGAGCTACAAAGTATGGAGCACACTGCCTTTTGCCTTTTGTTCCCATCATGTTTGAAAAAGGGCCCACGCAATCTCCACTGGTAGCTGTCACATGTACTCTCGCCACAAACGTTCAGGTTTTAACCTTCGCTGTTACACAATGCTAATCACTATCGTTTTATAGACATTTGGCTGTCTTTTCAACTCTGTCTCATGCCGACAGCAGCTCCGCTGGAACGACGATCGGATCAAGGTTAACTTTGCGAATATGAGCGATTAGGATGTAGTGCACGTTGCAGAAGGCTGAACAAATTGCAGACCTGCTACGTCGCTCGGTAGATGTTATTGCACATAAATTACAGATGGAAACACACCCATTCATCCTTAGTTCATTCACAAAAAACATCAAAGCAAGGTTAACGGTCTGTGTGGCCTTGCGACTGTATTTCTTTAATTCGAGGAGCTGGTGGTATGTAGCGAAAAGGTACAATATTCCTGGAATTGATGAGCAGACCTAAATTTGAAGGAAGTTGAAAAATTTCGGCGGACTTCAGGTTATCTTGAATATTTTGCTTAAACGTAAGTTCTGGGATTGTTCTATGGTTCAATGACCTTATGGACACCGTTCACCTTAATGGGAGAGGCATATACCTAAAAACGAGAAGAAGCCGACCCTGAACTAAGGCTCGTCTTCCTGTACATATTATATCTTATTCAAGCAATTTGGATAATGTTACCTCACGAGTAATGGAGTACGAGACGAAACTTCCCATAACGAGCCAAACAAACGGTGGAATGGCTGATTGCAGTAAAGCACATATGAGACCAATTGACATGAGCTGAATGAGATGATGGCAGTATTACATCAGAAAAAGTTGTTCCAAGTAGAACTTTACAATCAACTGTGGTCATTAATAGAAATAAAAAATGGTCTTCGGGCTGGTAGCCCCGAGCCTCGGGCTGAAACTGAACTGTCCAGTTTGAACGTGTTTATGGCTCGAACTAAAAGTGGCTTGTCAGATACGTAGTAGACTTTCAAGATGTGGTCCTTTATTCTATGCTCCCCGAGGGGGAATCGAGCAGATCTCCTCTAATTTTAGTTTTAGCAAACCGTGACTGTTTGTGGGAAGTTATTTCTAGGACACAGTTGTATATAAAAAGAAAATAGTGTTCGAATTGAGAAACATTTTCATAAAAAAAATCGAAAGTCTAAGAAAAAAGGGGTTCGAATTGATTGTTTTCCTAATCCCTGGCTTCCAGTATAGCACTCTAACCATGGAGGAACTCTACGTTGGTGATATTAAACAACCGTTTTCGAGTGCGTTGCAGTTCTCCTCCTCAGGTCAGGTCACCTAAAATTGAGACACCACTCATTTCGCTCGAAGCAAGCTTAGGACTAAGCCTAGGCCCAATCATAGGCTTAAGCATAAGCCAATGTGTAAGCATAAGCCTAAGCCTAAGTCTCAACCCAAGTTAACCTTAGGCTTCAATGATCGCGCAGCTCTGGTGACCTGACCTCAGGAGGAAAACTGAACGTCTCTCCCTCTTTTCATGTTCAAAATTGCCCGACCTACCTGCTTGTAAATAAAATTTCTTGAAGAACGCACCTGCATATCAGTTCGATCACAAAAACCATACAAAACTCCATAGGACGACAAAAAACCGGTTTGCTTCTTCGTGTCCTTACTCTCAAATTCAACCGAATTTTTGTTCTCAGAATTGACTTCATATGCTGAAAAAGATCGAAAAGGATGGAAATAGTTAGGCAGTACCTTAGAGTCGTCTACCTTTAGCGTTCTTTTTCGGGTCATCCACGTAAAGATCTTGAATTGGGTAGACTACATTCTTTTTCGAGGACGGAGGCTCTTCATTCGGCGGATCTTTCTTCTTTGCGTCCTTTTTAGCAGTCATCCTTGAAAAGTGCTACTGGTAACGGCGGCAAAATGTAAAATGCTATCAGGTTCAAGTACAGTGAACTTTCCAAGTGACTTGACGAAATGAAAAGGACAAGCAGATGAAAAAAAAACAGACAGTATTTGAAATTAAACAGTAAGTTGTGAGTTACAGTTGGTCATGTCTTCGAGTGCAGTAGACGATCTAAGCCCTGACCCAGATCGCTCAGGTAGCCGTGGCCACCCAGAATTAAATAAATGCAATCACACTCTGGTGGCAGAATCTGATGATACATAAACAGTAGAACTCGTGGGACAAATTGATTAGAGTTGGAGGAGCGAAAACACAATAGCAAATCAGTGGTTACTAGCCGATTAAAACGTTTTTGTCTCGAGACTACATTGTGACCACGCAAATAAGAATGTCCTTAGCGACTGCAGGATATTGGAATAGGCCGAAGTTGAACGTTGAGAAAAATCGCCGTGTGAACAGGTCGACGTCCCGATGTAATTCATATATCTGTCAATTGAAAAGACACTACGGGCCTCAAAAATGCGGTTAAAGGCAAGAGAAAAAACTCGTTTTTAGAGAAGTGATGTTGCTTGACACACAGTCGCACCACCCGAAATGTTACACACACTTAAGCAATGCATAATCAGGCAAAACATTTCCGATTCTTGGGAGATACGGTAGTCGTCCAGATCTGGAAATGGAATAGGTGTCGAAGCCACACGGTCACTGAATCACATTTTCCGACAAGGTAAGTGAATGAAGATGATAGCGAACACGCAAGAGAGAGAACAGAGAGGTGGTCGTGAGTGATTTGATAGAGAGTAATTAGCCAGTAGAACGACGTCGACGCTGATGACGGCGACGGCGGCGGCTACCGTCACTGTGTCGGTGTCAAATGTTGCTGCTACGAGAGGAGTTAGCAGTGGTTTCACAATCGTGACCCGTTCTTGGATGGTTGTTTGTTGACAATCACTCATCAGCCACCACCCATACAGCTGCGGGCGACAGAATCAACGCGTTCTGATGACGTCTGCTCATGGGTCCCGTACAAGCCAAAAAGTGGCGAGGTCCAAGAATTTGACCTCGGCCACACTTTTCAGATGTGAGTTCCACTGAGTATCGTATTGGGATCTGACAGGTATGCTTGGCTTGCACTACGAGGAAAAAATAGCCAGGTGAAGTACATACACCCTGAGGGGTTCGCTGGCGAGGGCGAGATAGTAACCAAGCTTTGATCACGGGGCTTATGCGCAGTTTGCGGTTGCGCAATCTCTGCCCAAGACAACAAGGCAAATTTTCGCACCGCCTAATTAGATTACGCAGAACGAGTTGTTTAGATTCTTGCAGAGGCATGAAATGCTTAACTAAGGACTCTCTCAGCTCGCGTCCCAAAGATTGCAACCGTTTGTTTGTGTTGTATTGAGTTCGCTTAGCTATGTGCTTAGTTTTCATGGGCGAAGTTGGGAGTACTGTCTGCAGGTTCTCCACAAATACTATTTCAATAATCTTTCATTTCTTCTTGTTGCTTTGTGCTTCAATACTTTGAGCCACCACTTCCCTCTAACCACGCCTTATCTGGCAGGTCGGTTCCACATGGGAGGTTGGCATACCCGTTGCCGAATTTCGACGTGTTCCATTCCATTGCAAAGGTACTGAACCATGGCCAACTTGTGTTTGCACATGCTTGCTAGTCTACTTCAGACTTTTATGTTGTTGCAAAGCACTGGCAAAATAATATAAAAATATTTTTACCAATGTTTAAGTTGCCGACATGGCACGTACTGCGGACAATTCTCGTCAGCTTGGCCCTAGGCCTTTACTCTACCTCTATCCATTCAAATTTAATTATGGCTTTGGTCAGGTGTTCAACAACACTGGCACTCGCGTGAGTATAAAATAAACAAATAAATAATTAAATAATTAAATAAATAAAGAGCAGAAGGCGTAGCTCTGCCTGATGCTGCTCGAAGGAACTGTCAGACCGTACAGGGTGGATTCTATGGTGACAACATTGTGATTTGGAAGCGCAGCTCTACGTTGGGTCATCAATTTATCATGGTTTTATGCATATTATGGCCTGATTTTTCCCCCTGTGAGCTCGACGGGGCACGGCAGATGGAATGAAAAAGATGTACTATCAAAAAAGGCGTTTCGAGTCTCATTTAATGGGGAGCACGAGAAATTGGCTGGAGAATCGAAGGTTCAGGTCAAACGAGTTATGCCTAACAAGTACGGTCTATCTACGGTAACAGATCCGGTACAAATGCAACAAGCTTAGTGAGAAGCGTTCACGTTCGTCTTATAAAACCTTGGCATTTTTTCAGTATAAATGTCAGGATAATTCAGCTTGTAACGAGGTTGTCAATAACAGTTTATTCGTGACGTTTCCTCTTATTCCGAGTCTGGGAGAAAAGGCATTTGGAAAACTACCCATTCAGTTGAAAAACTGTAGGGTTCTAGGGCCACGATTTGGGCTCATTTCAAACCGAAAGGAAGCTGAGCAAGTTCTCCTCTCAAGCGTCTGAAGATGTGAATAAAGCAGGAAGAACGTCCGAATAATTTGACAATCTATAATAGTTCACGATAGATTGGGCCAAACTACATGCCATTATCGTATGCCTTGGTTTTCGGAGACGTACGTAGGAGTAAATGCTCAAGTCAAATACTACCAGCGAAATTTCGAAGAAGGTGAGAAGAGCTGTAACAATGGAATGGTTAAAATCGCAAGGTAGACCGTGTGTCGGTTCACGAATCGAATTTGGTGAAGAGCCAGCTTGTCCGAGCATGTCGGATAAATGACGGCCAACTAATTTTCCTCGCACAGTGCAGTTCTACAGCATTGAGAAGCTGCTCTTGGAAGGAATCAATGAAGTTTCAATGCATGGCTTTCAGGCAAAAATCGAATCCTATAGGGTTCGTTTGAGGAATATTATTGAGCTCGTTAGCGTTTATATCTGACTAAAGTGGTCAGCCATCATACCATAAAATATGCTGAAAATTACTGGTGTTGCTAACTAATTTCTACTCAACAACACGGAAATCAACCCAAACTGTTTCGTCACTGTGCTTTATGCTTTGTCTACCTACAGCGAGGAGTTTTTTGAAGGAATTTCATCCCACCATCGGTTATCTGATTCAATGAAGCTCTATCTGCATTGTAAACAAGCAATTCATGATCTGTTTGATCAAAGATGTCTAAAATTAGGGAGACCCAGTAGTAAGACTGCAGGCATCGAAAAAAATCAACATCATCAACAACTAGTACGGAAGGACCATACAAAGTTAAGCCATGGAATGGACAGAAAAGCTGTTTCTGAGCCTACGGCTACGGCGAGTAACATGGCCCTACACTCCCTCCAAACACTCCCGATCTCCAGGTGGTCGGAATAGTTTATTGCATACGTAAATAAAAGTGAAAAGCGTTCGCCCTCTGACGGGACGCGGAACGCATTAAAATGATTCGCAAGAATGCTGAGTTATGAACAAACTTTCAGCCCCAGGCGGAACTCGAACCCCTTACCGGGCAAGTGCGCTACCAGTTACGCTAGTGGGGCATTGTTTCGCTCCAACTTGCATCCAGTTGAAATCTGCTGGTTTTCGAATTCAGAATGGCCTATAATGATTGGAAAACCCACCGATGTACACGTCACTGCTCTTTATACCTCCTGCCTTATTCCAGTTCAACTACGAAGCGTGGTAAGTTTGGGTTAGCCGGAAATGAGGAAGATTGGACCATCTTTTTGGTGGCGACGTCGGTCACCCCTACGAGGCTTTGATTTCTCTTATGATAGGCTCTACTTTTGCTCGTGAATTCTTATCAAACTATTCAACGAGGCTGAAAAATCGGCCGGCTCAAGTCATCAAGGTGCATTCACACTAATTCGTTTTGAACATTTCTGTAGCTCCCTTACATAGTTTTCGAAATAGAACATTTCCCGCTTTAGTTGACACTAAAATTTCGCTTTTCACTAAGTATTGTAATTCCCAAAAATGGTACCATCTCGTGAAATCTACATACGAAGTCCAGCTTACGGCTACGTGCTTGACGCGAAGCTGTGCGTGGACAGTTGTATTAGGTTGATGCATAATTATTGCGGCTTTTTTCGCGCGTTCTTTTCTCGAGAAGATTGGCGTTTGAGTTTCTGTTTTTTTTTTCATGAGAATATTCTTCTTTCTTCCATTAACAGAAATGCTTATCGGAAATTGTCCTCATCTTCACCACACATGCTTACTACTTCTATAAATGTTAGAAGGCGGCGGGGCCATTCCGCGATCTCATCAAACTTCTCAGCGAGGGAGCAATTAGCAAAACCCAAGACGAAGGATCGTTCAAGAAGTTTAAAACGCCACATCTACCGAGCGGAGCTCCTACAGACTAGCAATTCAATCAGACGTTGAAAACTGCAAATGGAAGCATTCTTGTGGGATGGTGACCACGCTCCGGGGTTATTATTTAAACATGTTTTTGTTGAATAATTTTGTCGTTTTCGCTGAATAAAATCTGTTGGAAAAAGCCGCAATAATTATGCATCAACCCAATAGTAGAGCTACCGTATTCTTTTGGCATTTATTTTCCGTTCTTTTTCGTCTTCGTCGTTTCATAATGGTACCTACTGGTTTCTGTTACCTTTGCATTATCTTCCATGGAAAAACGTGAATTGTGAAATGTGCTGCTTGACAATTTCAAAAAAGGGTGGTAATAAGAAATAACTGGTCACCACGCTATACAGATGTCGCCGGCACCTGCTAGACCTCATAGTCCAAAAGAGATTCTCTTGGAAATCCCGCACTTCTGGCAGCAAAGAGTTTCTGGTGGTATTGGAGAATATCATTCTACGACAATAGTTCGGAGGAGACTTTATTATCAAGTACCTGAAGCCGAGCCCGTACACTTTGGATCAGATTATTTAGCCCAATGACCTTAATTCAATCGAGATGGGTCCAGTGACTCAAAAGAAATCATGTCTCTGCAGAATCGAGTGACTTCGGATCTACTTAACATACTTCTTTAATGAAATTGACCAAATCTCGTTGTGAGTCTATTTAGTGGTTTTAGTTAGTTTCCTTTCAAAATCTGAAGGCATTCCTGACATGAGGTTACGTTGAAGAGGCTGTCAAAGAGAAGAATCAGCCAATAATTCTAAAAATAATAAGAGGAAAGGCTAAAACGTATACTTTGAAATCGACTGTTGAGAGGGATGCCGTTTGCTTTCGCTAGGGAGAAGCCGATGTAAGTCCACGAATCAGGTTGACCGAGTCCGCTGAACTTGTTTGCGTGTACAGTTGTAAATCTGCCGTGACAGATGATCAGAAACTAACAGGATTACAACTACGTAACGGGAGCATCGCTTATTCACTAACTGCAGAAGGGCTTATTTGCCAATTAAAGTAGGGGTGATGATAGAACAGGCTGTGAGGGGTCGAGAATAGCACCATGAATCGTAAATAAAGATGATGTTAAGAAAATAAATTCTTCCGTGGGGACCTGAAAATTGCTTTCACGACCCTGGAATGAGTTGCAAGAAGTACAATTTGGTGATAATGTGGAGCTATAATAATGAGTGATAATTGGTAATGATAACGAACTGGTTCACTCACAGCAATTCGGTAGCTACAGCTAACAAGACGCAATGTCGGTCCGCTTGTTGGATCCTTGAGAAGGTGAAAAATGCGGTATGGTTTGCCCTATAAGAAACCTCAATGGCACAAGAACGGTATTAAAACTTATTCATTTTTGTTAACTTGTAAATGTTATCATTTCAAAGTTGGATTGGATGTGATTGGAAAATCTTCCTTTGCAAAGTTTTACTGATAACGAGGAAGCCTTCATCAGAATGATTTGCTGTAAGGGCCTTCCATCTACACCTAAATCAGAATTGAAATAATGGAGCTGAGGAGACCACTAATGTTTAGTAGGCGCTCATGTCGTTAGGGGGAGATTCAAATGAGTGAGCCTCAGCCTGGGACTAAGCCTTGGGAAGGAGAAGGGGTTCTGGGAGAGGATGCGACCACTCTTGGGCCTAGCCCTAGTGCACCTATCAGCGCAGTTTAAATGTCTTGTTCCGAGTGTCCCTCCGAAGGCCATGAGTGCCGCTTAAGTGTTATTAGTACTTAAATATAAAATGCGCCGCGCAATCAAATCATCTTTATATTAAAATGGGCCATTTTATTTTCTTTCTTTTTCTTTTTCTCTTTGGTGCCTCATTCACTCGAGATAACCTTCTCTTCTATGGATGGATTAGTGGGGTCTAGTGTGAAGGAAACGGTAGACAAAAGTATTCGCGAGCTCAACTATATCATTACCCAGAACATCGGAATAGTAACGTCCAGGGGCCGTAAGGTATGCTTCCCCGAATAGTTGCGGGGACGAAAATCCCTTTAAATTTTTTGTTTTGAACGATACTGTTTCTTCATTTTCAGTGCATGTTTACTTTAAGCTACACACATATTAAATGTAGGCCCTTTATCAGGATCCCAGTTGGGAAGACAGAGAAAATTTAAAGGGATTTTCGTCCCCCAACCCTTCGGGGAAGCATACCTTACGGCTCCTGAGCTTGATGAAGAATGAGCGCTCCAAAGGTAATAGGGTGCACACGAGAAACCCCATCTATCATTCCGGTCAAGTTAATCTCTTCGAGGAATTCCTGACCAAGCGAAACACATTAGTACTCGATTTATCAAAGGAAAGCAAAACTCGGAAACTATGTGGGGAGAAACTGACCAAATAGAGCGATATAGTTCAAATAGTCTCACCTTCCTTATGAAGCGAAGAGTCCAGTAGCATGAAGAATAACGAAAACTCAAGTCTTCGAAGTTGAATTGTTACACGTTTTCCCACGGTAATGACTGTACGAACTGTAAATTATTTAAAATATGTCATTTGATAAGACCGTTGACAACAAAATCGTTGTATTTTCATACCAGAGCTCTGTCTAAAACCTGTTATTTCAGAAGCGCATTCCGCAATAACTTCATTCTTCCGAACCCTTGCACCAATGAAGTCCGTGAGTCCTCAGGGTCCTCACTTAGCAATAGTGCCTCTTTTCTGGTTCGGGATACATGGCAGAGGCTCAGAGATTGACAACATTGGCTTTGCTGCCCGTACCTAAATTCTGCGCCCTCGCCTTGGCGTCCAGTTTTTGTCATAGACTTGTTGCCGGGAGAAAAGGAAACACTCAAATTAAGTGTCGATGGCTGATTTCTTTCTATTTCCTTTTAAAGGCAAGATTCGGGATAAAATAGGTGTGGAAAAGCGTTCAGTTATGAAGCTAGAGGTGGGAGGTGGTCTGGAAAAGAGAAGGAAAGCAAACAAAACCAGCCGCATTCCACCTTCGGATAGAGAAGGGCGCGTTGGACGAGTTTCACGAACCTAACTCTAGTTGCTCCAGTGCCAATGACATTGGGTCGCAATGGGACCGCTGCCTCAAATGCGCCCGCGCTTTTCAAGCAGCGCCACGTGGCAACCGACAGCGGAGGGTGGGGCTTGCGGACGAAGGTGTGAGTTGCGGGTCGGACGAGCTCCTTGCGCCTTTGTCGCGCACTTTCAAGCGGCAAAAGGGGCGCGACATCAACACTTGTCCGCCGCCTACTACCTACTACCCAGGATGGAACAGGCGAGCGCGCCTAATCCCGGATCGTGCCTTTCAACTAACGTTTCACTCAGCACCTTTTGCGTCGTGTTCAGATCCCTTGGAAGCCAGTGAATAGAAGCAGGAGCAAGAGCTTTGGAAGATGGCTCATCCATAGCGCTCAGTGCCTTTCTACCAATGACGGCCAACGACGTCACCGAAACCGCTCCGCCTCCAACCATCGTGCTCACGCCGTTCAACCGTTTCCTTTTCGTGGAACGTATCTTGAAAGTTTAGGAACTCTATTACTTGATATCGTAGCTTCCATTCGGGAACTGTTTTCTTGGGCAGCCTAATACAATTTTGTAATCTAGAAATTGCCACCCAGAGGGGCAGACGGAGACGAGGATAGTCAACGGATCGAACAAGTCGCTAGGCTACACCTAGGCTCAAGTGCTCCAATATTGACGAGGTCAAATGGGTATTTAAAAAGCAGGGTAATGAAATGACTGTTTTCTGGAACTGCAGGTAAGTAATTTCTCCAAGTTGACATCTGATCATAAGGTCAAATTATTTATGCATAGTGTAGAAAAACGTCATTCGCAGCTATGGTTCTAACGCTTCTCATCAGATTCACCCAACTGTAATATTTATGCCTTCCTGACTAATCATCAGCCTTTCACAGTGCATTATCGTTTGAGGTGACCGCGACGGCATTCAACCTTGACGGAGCTGTTTCATGTGATTTCTTGTCAAACGCATTAGGCTGTTAACATAATTCATGACTTCACATCGAAAAATGTTCCACATCAAAATGCGTCCCACTTGATAAGAAGCAATACAAAACTCCACTTCACAAGGGAACCTTCGATAGTCGGGTTGGTCGATGAAGTTTACGCCTTCCTTTGTATGTGATAATGTTGAGCAATCGTTCCAAATCAAATATTTAATCTTATCCTTTCTGGAATCGTTGTCCTCCATCTTTGAAGCGAGAGATTACGATAAGGTATGTGGAGCATGGAAGTACATGCACTAGTGGCAGTACTCGAAAGCAGCAGGACGCCAGTTGTGCCTCTACGTGGCCAAAGGCGTACTGGTTGCAGCGCCAATCCTTTCCAGATCCGCTTCCGCCTGTGCTCTGCCCGTGGGTGTGCTGCAAGCAGAATCATTGTTCGATTGTCATTTTGAAGAGGATATTTCACTTTGAGCACGTATCCTGCAACTTCGCCATGGAATGCGTTATCAATCAAAGCATAGTCTTTGCGGGCATGATGGTGGCTATAAGTCCAACACGTGCCAACGACCACTCAGATGAATTTTGACTTGTTTTTGTTTGTTAACTGCTGTTTTTGGCCGCAGTTCGCCTTGCGAATGTTTCACAAGAATGCTGGGTTGTGAACAAAACTTTCGCCCCAGGCGGGACTAGAACCCGCACCTCTCGCTTTCCGGGCAAGTGCGCTACCAGTTACGCTACCGGGGCACCATTTCATCCCAGCTCAACAAACAAAAACAAGTCAAAATTCACTGCTAAAGCTTTCAGCCTCGCGGTCATTGCCGATATCGGCTAACCGGCTCAACACGTTATACGTGTGAGTGCTGAAAGCTATGGTACGTATACCATGAAAAGCTGAGTTGGAATGAAATGGTGCCCCGGTAGCGTAACTGGTAGCGCACTTGCCCGGAAAGCGAGAGGTGCGGGTTCGAGTCCCGCCTGGGGCGAAAGTTTTGTTCACAACCCAGCATTCTTGTGGGCCTTCTCAGATGGTTGTCAGCTCGTCCATTATTGGAGGTCAACGGGCAAAGAAAGGGGTCCCATTTTGCGCGTTCTTGACGGATTTCTTTGCTTTTTTCGCCACTGGGCATTATTCAGCATCTCCACTTCCACTATGAACCCAATCCAATCTTATCGTAATCCTTCGCTTCGACTTGATGCCTGACACTTTCACAGGGATCTAGGACTATTTTTGGCTGGGAAGAGTCCACGCTTCTCAAAGTTTGAGGATTTCTGGAATGCTCTTATTTTCTTTTTATGTACCTTCCGTGTTGCCAACTCTGGGTCAGTGGAGAAGCTTCTGTTAGAACGCTTTGTCTTATGAAACAGCTCAAAGCTCACGCTGAATGAGGGACTCCCGAACCATTGAGTTTTGCAAAGCAGTTATGGCAGGTAATCACAACCGCGTACCAAAAGTGACGGAATACAACCTCCAAGAATGGAAATCTTGAAAAGAAACAGATAATTTCATAAGGTAAATGATCACTAGATCACACCTGACGTCGCAGTCACCCTCCCGCCAAGGTCAATCCTACCGTTGTTACTTTTAGAAATTTTTTTACGACCCCCACCCCACTTCATGGGCCATTTGGTTCGAACCCCCTACTGTATGCAATACTTAGCAAGGTATGCCAGCAAGTTTTTCATGAAATCTAAACGAAATCGCGATATGGATCGCGTCTGAATGTTTTGATTGGCGGCCAACGTCCACAATGGAGCGCGTTCGTACACCGTAAGCAGGCGACAATCGGGGATACAAAATTTTAGACGAATTTTTCTTTGCATAATTTCAGGTACTTCGGAAGGAGGAGGCGGTTTTTGGATCA
>MU868334.1:619766-647358 GCA_036418205.1 Ostertagia ostertagi | reverse complement strand
GACGAGGCTCATCCTTTTCTAAGTAAAGCTTTTGTTCTCAAACAATTTTGAATAAGTTATTAAGCAAGAAATAAAATTGCACTACAATTTTTACCTTCCTCTTTCTAGGGCTATAACTTCCTTCATATTCGAGCTTTTGCGCCGAAGTGATTTGATTTGGAAAACTCAAATTATTCTCTCTCCAACCATGGTAAAAATTCTTCGAAAGTTAATTTAATAAAAATTTAGTACGTTGTTACTTTTTTCTGTGCAAATGCGACTTTTTAAACTTCAAACGATCATAGCTTTGTTCAACATCGCCGATATCGAAAGCTGAACTCAGGGTGACAAGCTCAAGGATTCAGGACCTCCTAGAAAGTACCTCAGCGTTCCTGAAAATTCAGCAGTTCAAAAATCAGTCCCGTTGCGACTTTTTTGGAGGGGGGGTATTAGTCGTTTTCTTGAAACGCGGTTTTTTTAGGTTTCACTGGCCGTGATCTCCAGGGAAAGCAATTTCATGTTGAACACAGGATGTGTTAGAAGGTAGGCGGAACTATTTTTCTGGAACAGCGACTTTTCAACCTTCAAGAGATCATAACCTTGTTCAAGGTCATTGATTTTGAAAGCTGAACTCATTCTGAAAAGTACCCGAACGTTCCTGAAAAGTCAGCAGTTCAAAAATTAGTCCCGTTGTTACTTTTTGGAGGGGTATTCTTCAAGCCATTTTCTTGAAAACGCGGTTTTTTTAGGTTTCACTGCCCGTAACTTCAGGGAAAGCAATTTCATGTTGAACATAGGATGTGTTAGAAAGCTTCGAGCATGCGCTTGCACTGACATCCCCTGCCTTGGTGTGCGCCACGCCTCGGTCGCGCTTTTGGTTGTTTTGGTTTTGGTTTGAAAAACAGTGGTGCTCCACATCGGGAAGGCTCATAGGTCTCCTTACGCTTTTAATGGAGTAGCACTGCGCGTTTCCAATGATGTCCGTGACCTTGGGTTCTCTATAAACACTGAACTAGATTTTGAGCCTCACATTAGAGGAATTGTACAAAAGGCTTTCAGAGCCCTTTCCACCATTTTCAGGAATATTCGTTATAACGATGTCTCACTTTTCCTGAAACTTTATAAGACCATATGTAATGCCGATATTGGAATATGGATCACAATTTGGAGTCCGTACACCAGAAAACTCCAAGCTAGAATCGAGAAGGTTCAACAAACCTTCACGAAAATACTGATGTATAGGTGCTACCCAAACCCAGCGTACCCGTCTTGCATGCCAGATTATAGAGAACGTCTACAGCGTTTCAACCTCAAGACCCTACTATATAGACGTGTCTTCAATGACATTGTCTTCTGCTTCAAATTGCTTAAAGGCGAATTGAAGCTGAAGCCAAGCAATTACTGGGTGTTCCGGCCTTCCCGTGGGCGCACCAATGTATTCTCTCTAATATGCCCCAAACTAGCCAGAAAACATCGTACCAAGGTTTCCAGCTCCTTGATTTTTCGGGGAGCGAAATGGCTTCAGATGCTACCAACGGAGATTCAAAGGGCTCAAAATGTCAGCATTTTCAAAAGGAAGTTTAAGGAAAGTGGATCTTTTAGTGCTTCTTGGCATTCAAGACTTCTAATATGCTTTAAGATTGTAATCGGATGGATACTCGGAACGTTTCCCTCTTGCGCTCAACTGTTAGTCGACCCGTAGTCAAGAAGACAGTGATAATATGTTCTTACCTTTTTTTGGTTTTTTTTCTTTCTGTTGAGTTGCTTTCACTATCGCTAATCCTATTGAACCCACAGTTGTATACTGATTGACCTTAGCTTTTTGGGAAAGGACCTCTACGTGATGATTGCGAGTATCTACAATCTTCTTTTCTTCTGAGAAAGCTTATTTAGTTGAGTCTTGATGGTTGTTCTAGACTGAATTGATCTCAAAGGCGGGTCCGAAACTGAATTGTTAGGGGTAGGGAATACCATAACATCCGAAAATTCAGTTTCGGATTCCGTACGTATGCTCCGAGCTCGTCTAGGAGTGGCGTTATCCCTAGCGCCATCCGCCTATCTAGAGTCATCGGTGGTGAACACGTGGTCTACTCAACAATTTCTCTGAATTGCTCAAAAATTACACTTCTCTCTGGTGCGTAGTAGCTTCTTTTCCTAACGAGTCAAGGTCGATCAAACTTGATTTGCACATTCAGTATTCATATGGTTATGATATAGCGCACCTATGCGTGCATCAAATAATCAAATAAATAAATAAAGATCCGAAACAGCGGTTGCACATGACTGTAAGTTAAAGCTTTCGTGCCGAAAGCTATGCGTTCGACAGACTTATTAAATGTTCGAATGGTAATGGCAATTTATTCTGAAGACCGACGTTCCGAATGTCATGTCTCTAATAAATGACATACATTGGCAAAACATTTAATATTTCGATGAATTAATTTTTCAACCAATGGTTTCAAAACATTGGTGTATCCAGTGATTCGTACCATCCAAGTGAACTGAAAAACTCTATTACTCTTAGCCGAGTGCGGCACAATACGAGTGCTTTCTGAACCTGCATCGTTCACGTCCACCAATCTTAGGGTTCTATAGTTCTTATTTATTGTTTACTCAAACCATTGCTCTCCGTTGCACAACTTTACAATTCCTCAAGCTTGGAAATAATGTCACCCATCACTTTTCTATCACCTTATCACTTTTGATCGTAAGCAGTCACTCTTCGCTGAAGCTTCCTTTACACAATAAATTCAATTGCCTTCAATTCTATTAACTTGGGACGGTAAGAAAGTTCTGAGCCGATTTTTCGAAAGCTCCAGAACTTTCGCTTATTGATTGATACCTAGAATCTGCTACGTGATAGATTATCGCTGTCGATCATACTTCTCCGCAGTAGGTATATATTGCCGGGTTGCCTTCTTTAACTTTAATCATGATGTCGATTCCACAAGAGCACTTTCGAGCGATCATCTTCAATGAATGGCGC
The DNA here is from genome assembly GCA_036418205.1 of Ostertagia ostertagi. Classification (NCBI taxonomy): domain Eukaryota; kingdom Metazoa; phylum Nematoda; class Chromadorea; order Rhabditida; family Trichostrongylidae; genus Ostertagia; species Ostertagia ostertagi. The sequence continues at coordinate 644,393 of MU868334.1, read as the reverse complement.
TGCGGCACAGGAGCAGTGGAAACCGTCAACATTCATCAGCAGCGCATTGGGTAGGACACCACTCCACGCCAGTTGCTCTGTTCTAAGTTTCAGAGGCTTCCAAAGACAAGGTTGGGAAGCCCCCAAAAGGTGGAAGACTCCACCGTTCTCGGCGCTGTCGAAGAGGATCCGGACGTTAGCACCCGCAGCCTTGTGATAAGACTCGGGTGCACCCATCCCACAGTCCTCGGTCCCCTCCACGCCCTCGCCACAGGAAAGTGGTGACTCGATGGATTCCTCATGTCTTGACCGATAGCACGCGGTTCAGGCGGGTACCCATTTGTCAGTTTCTCCTTCTTTGTCCGCACCGAAAGGAGTTTTTGGGAAGGCATGATTACGAGAGATGAGAGTTGGTCCTCTACGATTCTAACAAGCACAGTGCCGTGTGGCTCTCCCTCGAGGAGAAGACCCGCCGACACAAGCAAAATCGGACCTTCACCCCAAAAGCTGTCTTCTTTGCTACCTCTGGGATTCGTGAGGAATGTTGTATTATGAGCTGCTAAAGCAAGGACATACCGTTACCGGCAGCATTTACGCCAGTCGGCTCGAAACTAGCTGAGAAAAACGACCGAGACGAATTTCTGTCCACCCTACTTCACGTTGACGCCATTCCCCACATTGCTAAAATAGACCCGTGCAAAATTATAAAGCCGAGGCCTTGTGAAATTATTGATATCGTAGAGACAATGTCAGGGGCATATGGCGGTTCCCCACCCACCCTATTCCCCTGACATTGCCCTCTCTGATTATCACTTATTTTCATTCCCTCAAGGCATTCCTAGCGAAGAAAAAATTCACCAAAGTTGAAGACGTTGAAAGAGCGGTCAGCGATTTCTTTGACTCTCAGTCTGCTCAGTTCTGGGAGAAGGGGTCGCTGACCTGCCCATTAGGTGGGACTCTGTAGTGAGTAACAATGGTGATATATTGTTTAGTAGATTCCATTGTACGCGGAATAAAAAAGTAAAGCACAAAAAAGTGTCAAACGGCTCAGGACTTTCTTACCATCCTAATATATATTGAAATGGTTTTGTTTTTTCTTGCTCACTGTGTTCGCCAGCGTTCGATCCTGAAAAAGAGTTATCAAGTCAATAGTCTCCATGTCGTCCTTTCTTGGAACCTCGGCATTTGATGTTCAATTTGCTGCAATTGTGTTTTGTACTGTATGCCAAACGAGGTTTTCAAGATGGAATCTTTATTTACTAGCCTAGGGACGCCACACAATTCTGGCGGCAAATAAAATAAGGCCAGTAAAGAAAGATTCCATCTTGAAAACCTCGTTTGACATACAATACAAAACACAATTGCAGCAGATCAAGTCAATGTTTACCAGCACAAATATGTGCATATGTGCAGCAAAGTTGAACTCATTTGGAATGAACTGATTGAATATGAACCGCTTTGTTTCACTCCATATCCATGAATATATGTATGTTTCCATACTTTTTTCCTTCATTTTTATCTTCGGCGGCTGATCTTGCTAGTTCACTAATCCAGTGAATTGACTATATGAAGCGAATGCCACCATCGATGCAAACTGCATCCAGCCCACTGCCATGTGCGAAAATAGGTGCCTATTAACATGATGGATTCGAGGCTTACATTTATTTACTCTTATACTTTCGTCGAGGGCGAGGAGTGTAGTAGCAGAAAGTGCCAGTTCCCGCAACCACGGGTAGGGCTCATTTATTCACGATATATTTGGGCATGATTAACTGACTTTTAATCACATAAAGGTAAGGTAATTATAAGCCTTGGAAGTGCTTGATATCTCACAAAGCCTCCCATACGAATTAAATAAATATATTACCAATCTTCGCATTCGCGCCCAGACGTTCTGGCAGAACTAGCTTGAGATGTTACGCTGAAATGAACAATTGGGCAAATTCGATCTTCCCTCTGCATTCTCTAGGATATTCATGTTTTCCCATGCACGCGCCCTTTCCCATCAAATAGTGTTCTGACGCTAATTCGGCTGGGCCACGTAAACCCCCCCTCAAAGTTTAAACTCGGGAGACGGGGATTATGCTGGGGCGTTGTTCAACCAGGGGGGGGGGGGAGCTCCGCTCTCCAGAGCGCGCTGAATAAGCGTGGCTTCTTCCGAAACAGGAAATCCGAACATTAACATTCCGTATTCGCGACAATTATTCGACTCAGGGTTGCTGTATTTACTTGGAACAATAGATACGGTTCTGGCTGGACCGGTCAACACCACGATGAAGAATAATGTGATAGGATGGCGACGGCTCGTTTAGGGTGTGACACGTGTCGCTGAGCATACGATCACTTGGCACTTTTTCGGCGTAGTCCAGCCCCGGCACTAAAGCACATCCAAAAGGTGGGAGTGGACGGCTGGGCCTTGGTCGAACCTTGTGTGAGAGCCGTGGGAGAAAAGCGGTCTCAAGCCGGACTTTTCGGGACATCAGACCTAGACAATCGCTCGTTCACTGATCAAACTTTTTCACGAAAGCGTCCGAAAAGAAAGTGCTGCCTGTGCCTATGAGGTGAAGAGAGGTACGCTATTAGTATGAATGAAGGCACTGCTGGCGCTCGCTCATGGAATTCTGGATCAACGAGACAACAGGTTCTGTAAGTGATTACACCTAGGAGAACTACCTCATAGTTGTTTTACATGATCACAAGCTCTGTATTTATTTCGATATCGGATCGTAGGGTTTTCCTCTCGAAATTCTACAAGTTGAGTGACTGAAAAACTATGATAGCAATTTTCCAGATGGTTTCCCCATTGGAATACAGATGGTCGCTAATATTCAGAAGTTTTCAAACAATATTCTGCATATTTTGTACAGCAGCTACGTTCGTTCGTTCGTTGAATCATGCACGGTTTTCTTATACATTTATACCAGATGTTAGCGATATGAATGTGTACACCGTCCGTCGTGAGTGTTTAATGAGAGCATACGATTTTGCCGATTTCTAGATATTGTGTTGCACTTTTTCTTTCATCATTCCATTCTTCATCCACCACACGATCCGCGATTTATAGACCATTCTTTTTTTAGGGGGGGGGGAGGGGTGAAAAGAAATTATTCTCGCTCTTGTTAAGGAACAGTGGAATACAAATGCTTCGCTCTGTTAACAATTTACTGCTCCCTTCTAACATTGGACAGAATATTCCTCAAAATCCCAGCATGGTCACAAACTCGCTTAGAGTGTACAGGGTGGACCAAAATCATGGTGAGTGCGAACGCACACGGTTGAACCCCTTTTTTCCTAAACTATCTTTTTTTCTCTTCTTCATGTGGATGATGTGATAGAGCACAATGTCTTTTTTCATAATGAGACCAAATATATAGAGTTCTCAAAATTAGTGGAACAACCACATCACGGTATGCCTACCCTCAAATGGAGCCAACAAGGGGTTCTGGTACGCTGCACTGAGTATCAGTTCAAGGTAACAAAGAAGCTCTTATGGGTAACGTTGAAAGCTTCAAGACGTTAAGAATCAATCTAAGATGGAAAAGTAGGAGATTCGAAGGTTACAGTCATCACCAGGACAAATATCAGACGCAGAAACTCGTTTTCCTTCTTGCGACACTTCTATCGCTAATTTGAGAAAATGATGTATAACGAATTGCCATTTGGATAGTCTTGAGATCTGGTGTCAGTCATGGGCAAGCATCCACTAGAGTAGATTACTTTGGACGTCATAGTAGAGCAAATCACCTATTTATAAGGCGAAAAACCTTCAAGGAGGGACTTTTCGTGTTGATAGCCTTCTAACAACTGCTATCTAAGAATACTCCACCTGGATTTTCTGCGCGGCAAACTTGGTGGCAATAGCAAACTGGAACCTCAGAAAGCCTCGTTTCCTGTAGAGAGCACAACAAAAACTGGAATCATTTCGGCGCATCTCACCTGCATGCCACTGTGAACACCTTCCCCTTTATCTGAAGCTCTGTATTAATTTAATAGTGGGCAGATTTCAGAGCCAACCTAACCTCGCTTTGCGAATAGCATTCAACACTTTTTTGACGACGATTTGTTTTGGTAGACTATATTCGTTTTCAGTGACATAATATCTTGGTTACCATAATTTTGGCCCACCATGAAGATTGACACAGATTAACTGAAATAATATTAAGTTGTCGCATAGTTCGTGTATCGTTTCGCACCCCATGCCAGAACTTATTGGCTTCTGAATATGACCAAGTAGGCTTCGAAGAGTTTACTCCGAGAAGTAACCTATACCCGAATTACTCGCCCTAGCTGCTTTCTTCGAATTTAAAATCGAAAAATAAGAGAGCCATGTTTTTCACGCTTTGATTATGAACTTCTGCTGAGCCACAAATCGGTCGAAGCCAGGAGTAACATAGCTTTTCCTCTCTTTGTTGCCGTTCACCACGTGGTGTCAGAATAGACGAACCTGCTTCGCACTGGCGACTACTTCCTGGAGAATATCCTTGCCCAGAGGGGCGGTCGAAGACGGATTGGAACCTGCTGTGCTCTCCCATCGAGAGCAACTCGCACGAATTATTTTGCTATGATGTCGTCCCAGTCAGTCGTTTCAGCTAAACTGTTGATGGAGGTCTGCCCTCCTATGGAAATCTGTATAGACTTGAACAAGAACAAGCTCCAATTTTCACTTAAGTCGAGGCGCCAATTGGGTTTATGCTCAGCCTCGCCCACCATTCCATTTTGTCGCAGAAGGGTTTCATCTCGTCCAAAATCGTATCAAAATTTACCTTTAAAAACAGTGTGAGCTCTATCGGTGCACCTCATGAGGGGATAGAAACAAGCCTCATTTCGTTGCTGTGATAAGGTCGCGAGGCGTTCAGTGCTGAAGAGCGTGGACCAGCATACTTGCCTGCATCTACTAGGCTAGCGGCAAGAGGTACCATCAAGTTTCCCACAGTCTGGAAGTCAGCGTGATGTAGGCAAAATTGTGTTCTTCTTCCTTATGTGGCCAATTTTTTCCTTCCCAAACGTGCATACTCTCAATCGCTGTCGTTCCGATAGCGATTTCAGTCATATTTTATGCATAGCATAGGCTATTTCAGGCAGTTCAAAAGGTACAAGTTGCAGCCATATAGGAAGGATACTTAGGTAGCCTGCTTCCGCTCTACTTCTTAAATCAGCTAAGGAGGAAGTGATGCAGTAGCATGTGGTGCTGCATAGAACGTGCAGTCGATCAAATACGGGTTCGTACGCTGGTCAGGCTAGCCATTCAATCTTTCATCCCCTGAAACAGCTGAAATGGTATCACGCTTATATGGTTATATGGAAACACGGATCTGTACATTGGCTAACCGAGAATGCAATTGTACAGGATAATAAAATAAGATAAAAAGAAATTTTGAGTGATAGTGGAATGCATAGCGCAGCCCAAAAAGGGATTGATCAACGCCAATTGCTTTATTCTTTTCCCTTATCCAGTTGACGAGACGTCCGGAACAAATTACTTCGTGGATTTTTTTCCATAATGAGGGTCATCAAGGGACACGCACTAACATCCGTCAGCTTGATGCACAGCGAAACGGTTTTTAGAGCTTTGTGTAATGGCAAAGAAGTCGTGGCTCACTTCAGTCGTACTCTATGAGCAATCGCTCATCATGGAGCTCATCGTGGAGGCACATTCCAAGATAACAGGATGTGGGTAGTTGGGTTCATATATGGCACGGTAAGTAGCCTGTGACCTCAAAATAAAGAAGTAACTAGAAGAAATGCCGAGAAGGTCGTGAATAGGGCTATACGTAGATAATCTGTGACATTGCATGAGATCACGACAAAAGAGGAAACGTGCATGGGAAATAGAATCTACGATGAGGTAACGACATAGAATGGAGATGAAGCAGACGCTTGCAGGTTCGAGCTGCTAGGCGAATCAGGCCTTGGGCCATGATGAGGTCGTTTCTGAAGGGTGGACAGAAGCTTATTGGCGGCACGGACGCGAGCGCGTGCCGGTGGCGTCAAAATGACGCAAATCAGCAGGCTCGGGCTCGAATGCTGCTGCGTTTCTGACAGAGACTTGTTCAACCAGTTGCGCACTGGGTTACAGGTAGCATCATCGAACTAAGTGCTTAGCTTAAGCTCAAGTGTAAACGGTCTAGTTGAGCTGGCTTGAACCAAGTCCGTTCCAAGTTTGACTATTACTTCTACTTATTACACAGTAATCAAAAACACGAGAGATGCTCGGAGTACATAAAGAATTAAAATAGTGGTGGTAGAGCTGGTTTGCTTGTTCTCCTGCCACGGCTGTGACGTCATCAACACGCGAACGCGTCCGCGCCGTCAGTGAGCTTTTCCTTGGAGATTTTCTGAACCCTTACATGTTTGATGATGAGCACGTACATATGTAGTCGCTTTTAGCATCGGTGAACCCTTCCACTGACATTGCACAATCCACAGAGCTAATCGCGGAATTTCCCTTCAAACTCGAGCGGAAGATTCTCACAATATAAGCGATAAGATGTGTGAATTGATCTTCCATGACAAAACTCCACGCCATTGTTTTCCATAGATTTATTCGCGCTCTGCGGTGGCGTGAGATTTGTTTATGTTGCCTTTCTTCACGGCGAAGAGGCCGACAGTTCAATCTTGCTTCATTGTAGAGCATTACCGTAACATTATCTTTAGACAATGGACAAGCCGTGCGGAAGTTCATCGAAAGGAGTTGCAGAGGGCATTGAAGAAATCTTTTCGGAGTCTGGCAATGCTTCCAGTAATCTTCCATCACTATTTTTCCGAGCAGTGGCCGTGCTGAGTGATTACAAGTCAGGGAGCACAGTTTGTGGGGCTGCGGACCAGTAAGATCATGACCGCCCTCCCCTTCCCGCACCCGCAGTTACCGCTCCCATTGGCGTGTGTGCACTTTGCAATGCTTGGAGCGTTTTAAAAATATTGACAGACAATTAGCACTTCCTCATCTTTACACTTGGGGCATTGTGCACAGGGAACCAAATTCCTCCTTCTCCATATAAGCGTGAGGGGGTAGTTTTAGATGTTAAAATTACAGATTTCCGAGCAAAAAAATCTTCTGGAATAAAGCAGCTCTTGCAAGCTTGTCTCCTGAACGGCCGCTGGTACATAACCCAGAAGAAGCTCATGAAATGAAGTACGTGGTAGGTGCGACCATATGTATGGTTTGAAAAGACTGACGGTTAGCGTGAAAACCGTCCACCTTCACGAGTTGCTCTTATTGAAACCTGTTCGTTCTCCACCGTGGGTGAGTCACACTATATGCACCTCCAAAAGAAATACGTTACCGTAAAGATCCAGAACAACGATGCTGCTAGCAACACACTGAGGGGCGGAGCACAGGCGGCGAGGCGGAGCTCAGAAAGGATTGGCAGCCCCAGGGCGCTGAACTTTTGGCCACGAAAAGGCCACATCTCGCTTCCTTCGGCTCCTTAGCACTGTTTCCACTGGTGTGTTTACTTCCATGCCTGCACACATAATTTATCGTTATCCTTCGCTCCAGCAGCGAGATGTTCTTAATTATAGTTAAGGTGCAGTTTATCAAAAGGCCGTCTCTGTGTTATCGGATATTTTTTGGTTACTGATGAGGAAGGAGACGGAAAGATGCTAAGATAAGCAAAGCATAAACCGTGGTGGGTCAAAGGACGAATTCACGATGAAAAAGCAACCCATTTCAAATTAACCTAGGGATGGTGAGTGGTACACGAAAGAAGGAAGAACCATGAGAAACGGCCCAGAACCCGAGAAATGGGACCCCTTCCTTGCCCGTTGATTTGCGCATTGATGCGACTCTCATCGCTGTGCCCTCTTCAACACTACGCTCTCTCTGCTATCTAATCACTCGCCACGTATAGACCTGCGGCGAGTGATTAGATAGTCGGTGGGCGTACCCGCCAACCGCGCCAAGAGTGAGCCATGCTAGATCGCCGAGGTCAAATCTTTCGCTGCCAATTGCGTGTCGGTCCGCACCCTCAGGAGGTCCGCCTGTCTTCCACTAGCAATTTTCCTCTTCTTCGACCTTCGCTCTTCTCGTTGAGTCCTTCTTCAAATGAGGTGTGCTGCGGAACTCCGCACACGACAAGTGATGGATTATATTCAGTCAAACTATATCTTCGCCTTTTTTGTTTGGTTGATTTTACTCGATATCCCTGAAACTTTAGTGAGCTCATGGTGAATAGTAGAGACCTTGGTCGCTCGTGCAGCCTTCGGCTAGTTCACATTTTGCGGGAAAAATGTCGCTGCTGTACCTAGCGTGCTTTCTGAAAGTATACCGCTATAAAGGACGTTTGACGTCGAAGGTGTTGATCAGGATCGCCTCAGCAGCAGGCAAAAGTAACCAAGGAAACAGAAAATATCTAGCATTTGCACCTTGACGGAGGTATTCTGGTGGTGTCTCTGTGACTACTCGGCCATTTTATTACGCAACACTGACAAATGGAGACGTCCCCGGCTTCAGACATTCGATGACAGACTATTTCTAGTTCTTATAGCTCCGTTCATGCCTCCGTTTAAACAAAAAGAGGCGTTCGAGAGTTATAGCTCGTTGCGAGTTTAATGGCGATGCAAGAAAAGCAATAACATTCTCCGTAGTATAATAGTACTGAAGAGAAGGAGTTTCATTTTTTACCGTCAGTTTCTAGGTTCAAGCCCTGGAATTAAACTGCAGAATCATTTCATAGAATGAGGAATAGTTACGAAACTTAAAGGAATCCTTCACGGGAAAAATCATGCCTCTCTTCAGTACTATTATACTACGGAGAATGTTATTGCTTTTCTCTGTTCTGTTCCAGCCATAAATCACTGGCTTGAGACTCATCATCCACGATAAGAATGAAAAGAACAAAAAATTGCATTTGTTTTGGTAAAAAATTCGAAAAATCGAAAGGGCTGCTACGCGTTCAAAGTGCCCACGGACATCTTTCACAAATGCTGGCGACGGGATGCTTCCACTTGGTTCTTGGAGTGCCTTCACTAGAAACTCTTTCTGGCCTTCTGCTTTATTGCATTCACATCTTACACTTCTACTCCATCCTATTCTATCGATCGATTTGTCTCTACTCTCCGAAATCGCGCGCTTTAACCCGATTCTTTCATTGCGTCGCCTGATACGTAGCCGGCCAAAGGCAACTTCTTTCCATGCCCGCCTTTGGCTCCGCCCCTTTACCTTCGATGTCCATAGAGTGTAGTTTTTGTACGTTTGTTTCTCTTCGGAAACCGAATCTTCATGCGTGAAACTTTGTGTGCTGTTTCCAGTGATCACAACTGACACATTCATGTTGAGAAAGAATGCAAGAATTTTCCGCGAAGGATTCCTTTAACTCTTCGTGAAATAATCGATATAATTGCCGATTTCAGACAGATTGCTTAATAGTTCCAGCTCATGCTTTGAACGAGGAATTCACGGATGTGTTGCGAGTTCTGTGAATTGTGAAATAGTAAGAACATTTATTTTTCAAACATAAGGTAGAATCACATCATATCAATGTGAGAGCATTATTGAACAAATGTCAGGGAATGATATGCACGCCTCAAGAGATCAGCTGATCTAAGCACGGTAGGTCGAGGTAGGCGGTGGTTGTTGATCGTGGGTGGTCATGGGAGACCGCCTTGCCAGAGGCAACTGATTGGCGCGGGAAGGTCCCAATAAAACGGGTTCCTTTCGTAGTATCTCCAGTTCCAGTTCCAGAGCTCCGGTGTTCCAGAGCTCTGGTGTTCCAGATTCCAGCGTTCCAGTGTTCCGGTGGCATCTGTGTGGTGCCTTAGTGTGTAGTTGGTTGTGAGCTGTACGGCCCGTAAGAAAGAGGGCCCAGGCTCAGAAGTAGCCTTTGTGGCGAGGTGACAAGAGCCTCAGTGGCTCAGTGGTTTGGCCTCAGTGGCCTGAGGAGAGGAGCCTTAGTGGCTCGGTGAATTGGCCTCAGTGGCCTGAGGAGAGGAGCCTTAGTGGCTCGGTGAATTGGCCTTAGTGGCCTGTTGGGAAGAGCCTCAGTGGCTCAGAGGAAAGAGCTTTCGTGGCTCATCGTAGAGAAGGGATTGCGCCGTGCACCTGGTTGCCGACCTCGGCTCGGTGGTCCGGTCCCATCGATACAACCCGCCTCCGATCGCCCCGTGATCTTTGTTGTTTGTATATTTATTGTTGGTTTTTCTGATCTAAATAAACCTTCCTTTCTACTTGTCTCTAGCGCAGTTTGAAAGGGTTACTCCCACGTCGCAGCCACGAATCCATCCTACACTACACAAATCAAGCAGTGCAATCGGTCTCCGCGGAGCCACGTGGCGCACCATGTGCGTACGGCAGTCAAGGAGGACAAATGCGTTGCTTGATCCATTAACCCGCACGGCTTCACCAGCCTGAAAACCTCGCTGTGTTGCTGGAAGAAATCATGACGCTATCGCAAGCGATATTGCGGTGGCAATGCATTCGGAATTGTGTAAAACATCTGCTTTTCGTTGAGATTTAGACAAGGCCTCAGGCAGGGGAGGGGAGGGGGCAGGGACGCCAAAGTGGTTGATAATTTTCATGTTCCCCTAAGTTTGAGCGCCCTCCCTAGGCCCAAACCTTTATGGTGTCCCTGTATCTTGCGATAGCGTCGGAATCAATTCAGAAATGCCACAGTGAATGGCGTGTCTCTTCGACGATATCAAGTGATCATCAAATAGCAATTAACACTTCTGCAATCTTGCAGCACTTTGTAGAGCTCAAAGTCAACCGTCACGCCGGCACTTTCTCAAAAATTCCTCCCCCCCCCCTTTCAGGAGGGTCTCAAGCGATCACCCTAGCAGTCTTACGCCCCCACAACACGATCCCTCCTTCCCCTTCTCCAACGACCACCCTCACCATCATGGCTGCTTCTATAGGGTTTGATTCCTGAGACCAGTCAACACAACCCAACTCCGCCCACTTTTGTTCAAAAACAGTCCTCGAGCGGGGGACGGAGGTGGGGGGGGGGGGGGTAAACTGGTTAAATCCTTTCCGGAATCTCACCCCTTCTTTCGAATGTAGCGAATGGACAATTGACTCTGGTTAAGCTACAGTGCGCTGATCACGCGGAGCCTTGTTACCCTGATTTTGACTACAAGCTCTGTGACTTCTTCCTTTTTACTCCAAAATCTATCTAGAATTCACAGAATGAGAATTTTTCTGTAGGTCATTCAGGAAGCGATATGGTTGGTTCGCGGCTGTTTCAAGTGGCCGCCGGCAAAATATAAACACCAAACTGTTGAATATAATCAACCCTTCAAGGTTTCCAACAGCAAAGCTTTCTGAAATTCAGAGAATTGTTGGAAAGTTTAATCAACATAAGCCGTTACCTTCAGACGAAAATCGAGGTTTCTAATAATGCAAATAATTTTTGTTCGATATAATGATCGAATAAATAAATGATAACTAGGAAAAAAACCAAAGCGGAAAGCAGAAATGAGAAAACACGGCCAGAATCGCATTTTTCAAGGTAATCTGGAGACTCAATAGTGATTAATCGTCATTTCTCAGCCGTTCTAGTTCACCTTCGGAGCATGAAATTCCATTGACACGTTGTGCTTTCTGTGAATTCACGTGGAGTTCGCCGTTGCACAGGTTACACCAAAGTCGGCCAGACGCGTTGTATGAATGGGGCACAAGACGGCACCTGATCATCGGGACCACCCGAGAGAATCTACCAACAACTGCCGCACACATTTATTCAGTGACAAAACTTCAACTACAAGTAAACAATTAAAGTAAACAACTCGTTTGTTACGTTGATGCTATTCGATTTGCTTTTTATTGGCTCAACTTCAACTCCGCTCAAGAAAGCTGGATGGTAGTTGACCTTCAAAGTTAGTTCAGACGACTTTGCTTTGCATGAATGGGATGGATTTTTAGAAAAATCGAATTAGAACAATAAAAATATTTGGAATGATATATTTGAACTATTTATTGGGGCCCCTGAAGTATCGTTTAAGCAAAGAAGTGGTTCTACGTCGCAGCAGAACTTTTTTTCAATTTCATGGCTAATTGAATGTAGTCCGTTAGCAACTCCAGATGTGACCGGCCCTTCAAAAACTTGACAGTTTGGCTTGCATTACTAGTAATCAATCAAGTACTGAGTATTCAATGTAATTGAAATTCTATTTACTCCAGTCCACTTACAGCCATTTGACATTCCAAACTTCAAGCCTGTTTGACTGGCTCAAGGGCGATAACAGCGGTGCTATTTGAGGTTTATTATGTTATCTTTATATCATAGAATTGCAAGGTGCAACATCTATAGGCAGAAATGTTGTAGCATCCGCAGAGATGGTCGAGTTTTGGAGTTCTGTTTTCCGCTTTTCGGTAGACTAAGTTAATTTGTCAAACTTCTCGACCATACGATCACATCTTTTCAATAATGTAATTATTGTAGTTGTAATCTTCAATATTATTGTTATTAGTATTGTCATTTCTACTGCTGTTATGGTTATCATTTTTGTTTTATTTTATTTTACTTCCTTTATAGTTCCCGCGCGATGAAGGCGCGGGCAGCCTCACCACAATAGCTTGGGCAGACCTATGACTAAAGTTGGAGCTACGCGCTGACTTCTAGTAGAAAAATACTAAAAGTAAAACTTCCCGTTTTTCGGGTTTTCTCAAAATCATTTGAAGTAGAGCTTCTCGTCGTAGGATATATCATATAGATCAACGTGGGCTCTGAAGACAACATAGTGCCATGAGGGACAGAACCTATTTTTGTTCGTTTCTACAAATGAATACCAAGCAAAGCCCAATAATTTCAAGCCAGACTGTTCAAATTTCTATTTTTTTCAATGGTATCGATAGTTGAGAGTACTATTATCAGAGTAAATTTTTTGATAGATATCGATTTTTGATGAATGTTCGTCGGAAATTCATGATTGATCAAGAGTCTATCAAGTGCTAAACAAACACTATGATGCAACAGTATATCATCCAGTAAAGTGCAAACACATAAAATGTCAGCGCAAGAGCGAGCAGAGCTGTTTTTTTTTCCATTAGTCAGCTAATGATAACGGCCATGTGCTCATAGCAAGCCATCATCGTTAAGGAGCGAGTACAATAACGCTCTGGAATCCCTAAAAAACTGAACGCCACCGTTTAGTGTGGAGACTTCTAGACTAGATCCACTTTAAAGATTTTGCACCAAAAGTACCACTGACGCGGTAAAAATCGTGTCGTTTCTCGTTTTTGTGTCGCTGATAAGAAGAAGACGCCAGGGTGGCTCTTGACCGTCGCTCTCGTTTTTTGTTTTTTCACTGATTTAAAAATTTGTATCCTCTACTCCAAAGCACATACTTGACCGCATAAATGCTTATTTTCTCCGATAAACTTTCTGAAGCAGTTTTTCTTTCGAAAAGACCTTTCTTCTTTGCTGAAGGTTACCTTTAGAGGAGCTTTCATCACAGCTCACTGAACTCCCCATTAACGATATCTGCGTTTCAGGGTTTCTTCAATACTCCAATGAATACAGTCGCTATGGCCTAAGCAGTCTTTAGATTGTTATAAAGCCTCAGAATCAGTACTGTCCTACCGGTCTGAAAAGAAAATCAGAAATTTGCCTTGAACATGCATGAAATGTTGCAGCGGTTAGAATTTCAGTAAATTAACTTTGAGTAAGTTAAGTTGGGAGCGAGCTTCTCCACCCTGAAAGAGGCGCCTAAATTGAGTAGTATTTATTTCCTTCCCCCTGGTTAGTTCCGCGGGGGCCTATGCTGCACCAAGTATGCTGTTATAATGGTCCTAAGGAAAAAATGTAAAAAATTCAGTGAAAATATTGTGAAGTCAGTGAGAATGAATGCGAGTGCTATAGTCAACTTGAAAAAATATTTGTGCTAATGAAGCATTTTTCCTAAGATGGCTGTATTAACGAGTAACACTGCCGGTGAAAGGTAAAGTGAGCTCGTGAAAATTTGATTGCGTCAGTAAGGCTTTGAGACAGTTTTCTTAGGTGAATTGTAATGTTATGCTAAGATGAAGCTTGAGCTCTTATTTGTGCACTGCATTGCTATACCGTATCTCGTTTACAGTAGAATATGTCTAATAGGTATGCAGCAATCCAGCTAGATAATCTGATAACAGTCACTTGTCGAACGTGATTGCTTAGAGGTAAATAGAAGCAGTAACAAATGTCATTCAGTGTGTCTTTATCGCAGGAATTCCTGCTGTGCTTTTTCTTGAAACGTATGGGAATTGTGACTGAACTGTGATTGCACTTGAAAAACCGGCCTGTACTGTTCAAAAGTCGTTGACTGAGCTCATCACATTTCGCTCTCGACCATCTACACCTTACCTCGTCAGAGAAAGGCCACCGTGTCGCTGTGACGTTATTCTGCTATTGCTCTTACAGTTTTTTTCAGAAGCGCGATGTACAGACCTGCTCCTTTTCACGTAAGTGATTCATTTTCTTTCAATTTCTTCCGCGGACGTGATAAAATGATTGATTTTCCCGAACTTTCGAAACTGCCAATCAATTTGGGTAAATCAAAAGACTTGCCACTGGACTTCAATGGTCTTCTGGCCATCCACGATAGGGCTCAAAGTGGATGTGAGGGTGAGATAGAGCGCGGACCGACGTAGTCAACGCGGGGCGAGTGACTCAGCGGACTCCGTCACAAAGTGCACGCAATCAATCGCCTGTCGATCGAGAGATTGGCATTAGTTAGGCGCTAGCCTTCCAGAACTCTTTCTCGCGCCACATGCGTTTTTTTATCTGTCCCGATTTATCCCTGTCGGACTCCACACTCCCTTTTCCCTCAACGCCTCGAATGTGTTGTAACAGTTGGCGGGCCGAGAGCAGCAGAGCCCGCCTGGTGGGGACGATGCGCTCGACGCGTTTTCCCCTTTATGACCCGCGCCTCCCCACCTCCTCTCTCCACCTCCTTCACCCCGCCTAGCAAATGACCCCACGGGTCAAGTTACGCGCTCATCACTCCAAAAGCACTTCCAATCACGCAAAAACTCACCATTGCCACGTTTTTGTGCTCTTCTCCCTTTCCCAGCGCTAATGCGTTCATCGTTTTTTTGCCGTTTTTCTAAGACAATCTCATTGCCGGCTAGACACCACATATCATGCTCCTATCTGCTCTCGCATTACGGCACCTGGAGTGTGATCGACGGGAAGTGACCCCTCTAGACCTCTTAAAGAGCGTTGCCGGAGTATTTTCCCTGTGTGTGGTCCACATCTGCTTGAGAGTCTGCCATTCATCCCATTACGTCTTTGTTATGCCATACGATCGAGCTAGCTATATCCAGATCAGCATTTCACTATGTGCCTTCGACTCTTTGATCTTTGATTATCTCCACTTACGACCTCAAATCTCATCACATATCCGAGGTGCTACTTCTGGCCGCTGTCCAACACGCTATCGTACTCATTTATTGTATTCGCAATTCTGTTATCTGTCCACCTGTCTACGCTCCCCGAAACTACCACACTATTACGTTCGTTATCTTTTCGGTCGACTTGCGGTTGCCTTCGATTGTAGAGAAGGTCATCCGTAGTATCTCTGTATAGAGACCACCCACGTTTTTTCCTCTCGAGACTCACAAAATTCGTCCGCAACTTCTTGCCCCGAATTAACATTATGTTGCATTTTTTTCTTCATTTACGCTATGACGCCGATGCCGATGATTGCCGAAATCGTGATTCACAGCAAGCTTTTACGGTCTGACTTGTCGTCGTCGTGCTTGCCGCCATCACCGTCGCTGTCGCCGTTCTCTGATTATACTGATCTTTACTTATTCACAAAACTACCACATGTTCACACATTTCACACATTCCCACATCATCTTCAGGCCGCTTATTCATTTCACACACCCGTTATGTGTGCGTGTGTGTGTTTATAGGCGAGATGAGGCCATTCGGCCATACCTCCAGTCTTTCAATTCACAGATGTGCCCGAGTTTTTCTAACGGCACGTAGCTCACTAGATTCTCCGACGCAAGAAGCACTACAGCTGCAGAGAGTTTTTTTCGTGGTCGACGCCTTCATTTAGCTTCACGATCGTCACACCCTTGACGTGATAATGAGCGTTAGCCCATCTCCCCATTAAGAGCCACGCAACGGCAGCGGAAGTGCACGGATGCCGTTAGGCGCCATGTGCTAGAAGGTATGCGCTTACGATTGCGCTTACGCCTTGTACGCTCGGGACCATCTCTTCTTTAGTACGCGCAATCGTGTGCGGCTCGTTGCCACAGCTAAAGTGGGTCATTGTGATGTTTGTCCACCGTCTGTGCCTCATAGTCGACTAAAGTGAGAGAGCACCTTCTATGAGTATGTATGTGTGTGCTGTTGACTTTTACGCTGTTCCTTAGCATGTCAAAGCCAATATTGATCGATTGACTTATCATCATCATCATCATCACTGAAGTTTGCCTGGTACTGGCACGATCCACATTTCTAATGGCATTTCATACTTCTCGCCTATTCTTCAACTGTGCGTGTGTTATTCCGCATAATGGAGCGGCTGTCTCTACAGCTTCATTCGTCTTTTTTGTCCTCATTTCCGTTCTTTTTGCCTCCCCAATCATCGATCTTCGAGATTTTCTCTCCTGGAACGGTGCGAGACAGCTACGTAGCCTAGTGAAGTCGTAATGTTGATGCTCGCTCTCATAAGCTTTCTCACTATTTTATATAGAGATTCTATCAGTCGACAATGCATGTGATGTGATTGACATTTTCGAAATGCTCTCGAAGATTTCCACCTTTTTATACTGACGATTTCATCCGGAAATCCAATCTCATCCACCACATTTCATCCACCACACCAACCAGCGCCTGTTGTTGATCTTAGATGTGATCTCAATGTTTTGTCAATACCACCCAAAGGGTTCTGCCATTCATCTTAATTGACCAGTGGCGGGTATATTGGCGGCTATTCAGATCTCTTTGCCTTATCCTTCTAGGTTAATTACAAAAGTTCGTGTTTCTCTCTCTACGGTAGCGCTTCGGTAATACCGTACGCTGAATGCTGAAACGAGTACATTTTGAACAAAATCTTCTATACATATTTTCTGTTAAGCAGATTCATTCAAATTATCATGCTTTTAAGAGCTTTTGGCACAAATTGTGATTCCGCTGAGCCTAGGTCTGGTTCCTGAAGTGCTAATACCTCTTTAATGGTAAAACCTTCTGCAAAATGGGATTTTATATTTTCCTCGTTTATGAACGGCTTTATCTTGTTATTGTTTTATTCTCTCTTTATTTTAACGTCTAGTTATTCTCGTACTCTGGAAATTAATTGTTATACACAAAAAAAGAAGATGCGGTACTTATGGGAAATTTTTGATGTGAAGCTCTTGGGGGAAACTCCAGCGAATGCTTTCTTTTATTATCAAGTTCTATAGTATTTATTCTATATTTTGGAAGAAGTGATTTTGACCCATTTTTGGCGCAGTGGAAGCATTGTTCCCAGCCTGAAGCCTTTTCCCCTTCCAATCGGGATTACTGTAATCCGTATGAGCCATGCATAGCACACCAAAGTCCTCTCTAACATTATGAGCACCAAATGGGCTCAGGAATCTCTGCTTGTTTCGCCTATTAGTCCAATCGATTCCATTACCATTTGATTAATGACCTTATTTTTTACCACGCTTGTTCAGGCGATTTATCTTCTTTACAGCCACATAACCTCATCACCTCCATGAGCCGTTATCATGGGTCAAGGTTTCCAGCATTCTCTCCATCCACTTGCACTCTCCATTCATTTTTTTTCGATTTGTTTTGTTTATTATCGTGACGTATGCCTGAAACTTTCAGATCTCATAGCTTCGACACTGCCCGAATGATCTTTGTATAATAATGTGGCTTTCTGTATTTTCCTCATTAATAATACTGCGCTACGGCTTGGCGCAACCTGCACAATTGATTCCTACAGTCGATCCGAATCATTTCGGTGCCGGTAAGCATTTTTAACTCTTTTTTTTTGACATTTTCTTGCCACATTTCTGGTAGTACTAGCGATTTCACCAGTTCGTCATCACTTGTCTGAAAGGCGAAAACGGTCATGCTACACGCATGAGTGCCGTTTCGCATCATTCTTTTTTCCTTGGAATTACTGTTCTGCCTTGAGTCATAACCACTTTATGGATTGACAACCTGTTGGACCACCCATCTACATAGAACTGCTCTATAATTCCGTGTTAAATATTACAAGAGGAGTATTAATTCTGCATTGAATTCAACAATTTGACGCCTTCTTTGAAGTTTACCAAAGACCGACACATGGTGAGATTGCCCTGCCAGTAGAGATTATATAGCGCATGGAAATCCCAAGGGTTAGTAAAACTGAAATATGTACCAAAGAAGAGTTGATGGAAGTTTCTTGCAGCAAGCGGTGTGGAGGAGCGGACGAATTTTAGCAGAACTAGGCAAGAGTCACTTTAAAGTCATGTGAACTGCTGTTTCCTGGCGCTAGAATCCGCTATACAAAGGGACTAACGTTCCGCCAAGCTATTAGGCGCGTTTCTTGGGACTCGTGAAGGAAACCCGACTTCTACTCTGTTGAGCGTTGTCTCCTTTCCCTGTCTTACCGGGAAAGGGTTGAGGGTTATTGAGAATTGGTCACATCGGCCTGAAGAAGGAATTCAACGTCCCACTGACGGGTCAACAATCACAATTTATCAGTCAGTCGTTGACTTTAAGAATCAGCAACCAGCTTAAAACATTTGAGCGCAATTTCAGGGCCTTGGCTTAATGCCCTCGAACCTAGCTCAACTGTTTCAACGGTTTCTATCCACTGCATTTGCTCTTATCAATACTTCCCATTTAGCCCTACTTTGTCCTGCATTTAGTAGCTAGTGTCTGCTGTACACAAACTAATTATAGCTTTTTTCTTTTACTACCGCAATAATTGCTTTAGTGGTGCCCTCGTTTGCTCCTCCTTTTATGTATAGCGCCATTAGGCGGATTGTAGTCTAATCCATTAATTGTTACGCAATAAGGAGCCACTTTGGGAGTTTATTTGTTTCTGCGTACTTGGTTGCTGAGGGTAATGAAAAAATGGCCTTTATTAAAGTAAAACTTTGACTTCGTTATAGCTAAATTATTCCTATAGTGTTGCCTCAGATTCTGCGGGCAGAACTGGGCGTTCTCAATTACATCGTCTAGATTTTTTTACTTCCTTTGTTTGCAAATTGCTGATAGCCACGCAGGATAAGTAAAAAAATAGTAAATAAAATGTAGTTAACAACAAAAACCAAAACGGTTCATGTCGGAGTTCTTCCTTAACAATGAAGCCTCTAAGCTCCCTAGTCTCTGACACATTAATCGCACGGCCATTTTGACCCATACCCACCCATGCAAAATGGGTGCAGACCACAAGTGACGACGCCCTCCAAGTAAATCTGACAATGAGTAGTAGTGGTTCATAGTGATAGCTGATTTTTGGTAAATGATAGTTGTAATTAGTGACAACTGATAGAATACAACTGCAACAGGCTAATCATTTCATTGGCAGAAAACATATTTTGTGGAGGCCGTCGTCACTTGTGGTGTATGGTCTGCACCGACGCTCTTCTTATCTTTTGGAAGGAAGTATAGACAAATCGAAGAGTAGTCCAACTGACTGAAGTGGTACCAAAATTAGATTTTCAATCAAAACCGATCGCTCAACTTGAGCAGGATCTTTATTCAATCCCTTTGGTAGAGTTTATGTGTGGCTCAGGAGATGTTTCAGGATCCCATGCCCAAGATGTGGTCCAGCCGCCTTCTCAAGCGTCACCATTGAAGTGCATGGTTCACTGCGCTTTTTTGTTATCGGGCGCTGTAGATCCTTGCAATATGAATTACAAAGCAATTTTCGGCGTACTTTCTGAAGTTTAAAATTTTGGGCGAAAGTTTTTTTGAGGCTATGTTGAATCTCGACTCTGGTCAGCAGAAGCATTCATCGTTGGCATTTGTTTACGGAGTGAACAACTGGATGTTTGCGAAGACCAGTGCCGATGAATCTTCATCTTCACACCTAGCGTGTTTTTCCATGGCCGCATGCGACTAACCTTTTCGCTCATGTTGTGCGAACACTGAACTTCGCCACTACCAGTATTAAATAAAAAAGGGAAAGATCTTCCGGAACAGTCTCCGCAGCAGTCTCTTTGAGTTTAACAAAGAGACCGATGAATTCCTTTCAACGCAGATCGCACCATATTCGCGCTGCTCGGCATTATGTAAAGGTCCTTGTGACATTCCATTGTAAAATAATGAGCTGGTTGAAAAACGGGCTCAGGAAGCGCTCTGGTGTAGCCCTTTCCAAAATGTCTAAATGTTGCCCTTTTCTGGGCTTGATAATAGGGCGTTACGCCATGCTCCCGATACGTTAACGATTTCCGCTTTCTTCGGTAAACCCGACGCCATCGGGGCAGTCGCACCCTTGAAAGCACCATTTTGCTTCTCTGGCTGGTAGAAACTCTGAAACTTGAGCATCCTATTTCTCAACTTGAATACCGATTAGATGGGTAGCAACCATATCCTAATGAACTCAAAATATGGAGATTCGGGATAAGAAATAGTTTGTCGATGAAAAGCCCCACTTCGTTCAGTTCTTCCCATTCACTACTGGTGCTCTGTGAAGGTATCATGATACATGAAAGTCTAGCCTACAGTATACCAGCAATGAGAAAGCTAGCTCACTGGCTGGAGGCAGCGCTTAAATAAGCTCGGCTATCAAATCCACCATGAGTTATTCTGGCCCCGCATCCCTCCTTGTAAACTACTGCCGCCCCGCTCCTATTAGCAGCGAACATATTCGCAAAGCAATAAGAAAAGCAAAAAAAGCAAAAAAAAACGACTGGTTGAATTGATTGTGTTCAAGAAACATCGACCGCTTCGATGGTACACACATGCGCAAACTCGTACGATTCTAAATTTACGTCAGATGCTCGCCTCAAATCAAGCTCGCTCCTCAAATCCAGCCAATGATTATCTGGCCCGCATCCCTCCTTTGTAAACACTCGCCCCTCCCTCTATTTCGGCAGCGAAATATCCAAAGCAAAAGCGCCAAAAAAAAGCACAAAACGACTGGTTGAATTGATGTGTCAATTGAAACATAACACGCACCCGCCTTATGATGTAACATCAGTTAGCTTAAGCATGCGCAAACTCGTACGATTCTAAATTTACGTCAGATGCTCACCTCAAAAAGGTGATCGCCGACAATCTTCTCATCTTTTTGTTCCTCTCACTTGACAGCAGCTGAATGGCAGTGGCTATCAGCTTCTAGCGTACGTGCAGCTTTCCTAAAGCTTCACCTTCAGTTGACAGATCTCAGACAGCCCCTCATGAGTACGAGCATTCTTGTTCGCTTTCTTTTCCTTTTTTTTTCAAAAACGCTCCGCAATTGTTACGAGGATGACTAGCGAATTTTTGTTTGGGATTCAACTTCGTATACAATGAAATGAACAAAGGTAGCAGGGTGGGTTAGTGTCAAAAAATAGATCAATACGACTCCCTGGCCTCACCTCTATTTCCAGCTCAACAAACCTCCATAGTGTCAAATGCTCCCAATCAGGAAATCATCAGCATTGGGGCACTTCGATAGTATGTAGCCTCCGAATTGAGGAGCTGGTGCTTCCTCGTTCTACACGTGTCAGATTTGCCCTTATTATTCACGCACCCTTTGGGATGCGCCGCGCATTCGTTTTCCACCTGCGTCCTAAGCTGGTTTGATAAAAAATTTCGACCCATGGATTCGCAGGTACTTGGCATCGCTTCTAGCCACTGAACCATCACCATCACCAGTTACAGTTGGACCGATGAAAGAGGTTCCTCTTGAATTCTCACCAGTTTATGTGGATTTTTGATGAGGGAACTACTGGCTAACAAACTCAGCTGCTTTCGATTGTGTAATAATGATCCTTCAGTGAGTCATAGGGATCAAAAGTTCGTGTTGATTAATGTGTGTAAACAGGTGCCTAATAAATTTTCGGCGTTTTTCTCTGGTTGATGGATTCAGACGGAGTGGCACGTCTAATAAATTTCCATCGGTTCCTTGTCAATGCAACATCTGTTGTCTAAAGGCCCAGCGATGACTCGTGCCGACGAGGTCATCGCTCAGATATCTCACTTTCTTTATACGTGCCGAAAACAGTCTCATCGTTCAGCGCTATTTCATACTCGTCATTCGTTTGCCGACTAGGATGCGCCACGCACACACCTTATAGTGAAAATTATGCAGTCATTTTCAGCATACACGATTTATCTCATGTAGTGGCCCTGGCCATTGTACACTTTCGTATCCAGCTTTGCCTTAATACCATTAAATGAACGGCTAGAAAGAAAGGAAATCATGTTAAACGAGTAAGATATTCAATCCCCTTAATCCTACAAATCAATTCGTCGCTTATGGGCTGATCACTAGCGCGGAATATATAAAAGGACAAAGAGCCTTAACTTGATCAAAAATCTTCTTGGAAAGCAAGCTCAACCATCCTGCCATACCACATCACCAATTGAAAGATGTGGAATAACATTTTTGATTTTATTGTTACATTGTTTACACACAATCTAGATAACTGCTGATGGGCTAATGGGTAGACAGGAGATCCATAAAGGAGGGTCAGCTTTCGCATCGGATCTCGTCCAGGCCATCGAAACCTTACATCTTACACCTCACCTATTGAAGCCGCGTTACTACCAGCTCGGGGTGGCAGGTGGACCTCTCTGGTCAGCATCTCTAAAGGTTCGTTCTCATCTCCCTCCATGACATCGTTTTAGTAGTTTACACCCTGTTGAATGATTCTTGTAGGTTGAAATAGTGTTTGGACGGGTAGTTTCCTAAATGGCTTTCGACTTTTCCAGGCTCTGAAGAAGGTGAAAGCACCGAAACGTCGGCCAAATAAAGCTATTGACAATCTTGGTCGGAAGCTCAGTACTAAACTATTATTTTGGAAACCTTACATCCTTCCGAGTTCGACCGATTGTTACCACATGTGCCTGGAGGACAACAACACGGGCTTTTACATCGACTGGCCCGCAAATTTTTGTGTTTGAGAAATCGCACACAAATGGTGGAGGTAGTGGAAGTCAAATACAAAATGCTTCTAAAGAAACGATGGACTACCAGCGAATATCGCATCCTTTTGATTCAAGAAGAATACGCACGACTATGTAAATGCATGTTGTTAGGCCACAACATCCCCAATAATCCCAGTGATGCCACGCTAGTGATATGCGTGTAACTTGGAGCCAAGTGTTAGGAAGCCACTGGCATCAAACGTCCAGGTCCTTTACGTGTCAGTCAATACCGGTCGTCACTGTGAGCCAAAATCGTCATTTTAAAATAACGAGGAAACAATCCTACGCGTGCCAGCCAGCTGTTAATACCACCGGGCGATAGGCGCGAGTGGAAGCACGCCACACGTTATCACTGTCGATGAAGAATATTTTTTTTTGGGGGGGGGGACGGGGGAGAATTGCAGTTGTGGACATTGAAGATTGCCTGAGCCCGGCGACAGAAGTCGCTGAATTGCAAATGCTCGAATTCGGAGCCCAAGCCCACTCAAATCGGTCAATATATTTATTTCCATGTTCGTGAGAGTTGTTGAATTAGAGTCAGGCTTATCGCGGTGCATAGGAAACTGATTTGAGCTTATGCTTGCCTCCGATCTTGCCGCCTCATTGTGCGGGTTGAATGCACTCTAGGCTACCTCCATGTTCCAGTGTAGAAGTAGTGGAGTGCGAGGCGTATTCTGATAGGATTTCATACCTCATCTTTTCCCCTGGACACTGTGAGCCGTTATTTTGTAATGACGATAAAGCAATCTGCAGCAGACACCCAATTGGAACTTTTGGCACACAGGGAATCGAATGAGGTGGAGCAGAATATCCCTCGCAGCTCCCAACTCATGGGTAGAAAATCGTGTCAACTGGTGGTGGTGTCAAATGGTGGTACTTAGAAGGCATTTCTTGCAGTGTGCCATAGGTCTCTATTTCGAGGCAATTTCGTTCACGAAAGGAATTCGCTGGAGGGAATTGCGGTTTTGATGACGTCATCAAACCTCATTGGTAGAAGAGAGTTAGGGGCGGTCACAAACACCCTCCAGCGCAATGAATGGTCTTGTATTCAAATAACGCTCAATGATGTCCTCAAAACTGCAACGCCCTCCAGCCGCTGTGTTCAGTGCTTCTGAAGAGGGTTTAGATAGAACGGCGTTGAGACACAGTTCAACAATAGTTCGCTGAGGGGTGTGATAGAACCGCTTCTAACGAACTTCCGCCAGTGAAGTGTCCAAATAAGCTTGCCCAGCAGCAACTGCATTCTCTGTTAGGAGCTATGATGAAAAATTCCGATGCGATCAGAAATTCTTAAATGATTAATACGTAGTGAGGCTAACAATTCAGCAGTTGACCCTCTAAGTGAAATTGGTGTAGGGTAAGCTGGAAAAAGTTCAAAACTTGCGTTTCTATTACATAACGCCGTCATTTATCCGTACAGACTTTGTTTTTACAGACGGTAATCCTTGTTATGATCGTGAGACGTTAGCACCACAACGATGTGTGCCTGACTTCATCAACGCGGCGTTTAACCTCGAAGTTGAGGTCACGAATACGTGTGGTGTACGATATCCCACGAAGTGAGTTGTCAAATATTCCGATATCATTTCTGCCATTTCATTTCTCTTCTCTCTCTCTAATTGTCTTCTTTCTTGCATTCTTGTGTTTTACATTC
>MU868334.1:598570-617250 GCA_036418205.1 Ostertagia ostertagi | reverse complement strand
GATGTATAGGTCACATTTGCATCCGAGCCCATTACGATTCTGGGTGGAAGTCGAATCTTTGGCGCATCCCAACATAAAAATTTATTAACATCGAATGCTTCCATCCTTAGCTACTTTATTAACAAACCAAAACCGCCTAGATACAAAAGTCTCACAGAAGCTGCTCATGTTGAAAAAGATAACTAATTGAAACTACTCGTTAGGGAGGACAGCCAAAAATAATTGCGTAGTCTTTAGGCGCTTTTTATACTTACTTTGGAAAAATTATTCTGATTTTTTTTATTTCAGGCATTTGCACATCCGGCTCGTTACCTCACCGACTTTAATAATGCTAATAATGAAACATGGTGGCAGTCGGAGACTATGAATGAGCATATGCAATATCCAAACAGTGTGAATCTTACGCTAACCTTAGGTACACATCTTTAAATATTCAGTGTTCAATTCCTTTTTTCAGTATTTTCTGAGCAGTCGCTTAATATGGACTGTTTTGAGGGTGTAGAATAATGAAGAGAGGTTTTCAAAAATTACGAGTGAACTGCACACGCTCTAAATTTGACCCACGTGGCTAGAGTACAGCACTGCTTTTCCGCGGGTTTTCATGTAGTAATGGTACGCTCTTCTTTTGACCGAGTCAGGCATGAAGGTCGTATTTTATGATGGAAGATGGGGCTGAAGACCGCGTCAGGCGTAGGGTCGTATTTGTGATTGAAGATGGGGCGGGGCATGTATAGTCGTATTTTTGAAATTCTCCCATGCTAACGGTTTTTTCTACTCACGGGGCAAGCAAGAGTACCTTGCAGGTAGATTTTTCGCCCATCTTTGATGACACTTTTCATTTTTTAATTGTTTATGATTGGAATCATATTCCGAAACGGTGCACCATTTTGGAGTTCTCTCCACCATTCTAGGCTTTTACAGCTCTTATCAAAATGTTCTCGATGTACACCAAGAGTTTCAATCAAAAGCAAGGCTATCGGCCATGTGCACAACTATGAATTCAATTTAAAAATTCAATTCCCTACCAAGTCGGAAAGGAGCGTTGCGAAATCCACCCTGGGGAGTCATGTCGTAGAGCTCGGGTCAGAAGGGTTCTGAAGAGTTATTCTTAAGAATTTTTACAAATTTAACAAGCTATTTGGAGTTTCCACAGTTTTGCAAGTTTCATATTTGCCTTACCCGTTCTTCGAATATTCGGGTCGGAATTTTTTTCTTCGCAGTAGTGACCCCCGTCTCCGCAGTGCATTTCACGCCACAGAGAGGCCCTTTATTGCATTTGTATGTGAACTGTGATTTCTTGCTTCGATTCATTTATTACAAATTATTCTTTTTTGGCATGACTCTTTTAACTATTTTTTTCAGGAAAAACTTTTGACATCACCTATGTTAGATTAAAGTTTATTTCCCCACGACCAGAGTCTTTCGCGATATACAAGAAGACATCCTTAGATGATGAATGGGTACCATGGCAGTTCTACTCGTGAGTGATGATTGCTAACTCGCCTTTCGTGGCTTGGTTTGCTGACTCCAGCACCTCTATTCTTTCGAGGCTTCTTGGATGTACATAAGTTAATATCAAGTCCCATCTTCACGCTTTCAGCGGATCATGTCGTGCCACATATGGCCTTCCTGACAAGGCTCCAATCCTTCCGGGAAATGAGGCGGTTGCTCAATGCACGAAGGTTTGTAGAAGGCCGTCCTATTCCTTCTTCAATAAGTCCATATTTTGATCTACAGGAATTCTCTGACATTTCACCAATCACTGGAGGAAATATTGCGTTTTCGACGCTTGAGGGCAGGCCGTCAGCACATGCATTCGAGGACAGCGATGTGTTGCAGGTGACCATATAAATAATACCACAATTTCTATGTGAATACTTTGAAGTTTTTTTTGGAAGGCACCTACGTCCCTCGCCTTTTATGAGCCATACAAGGGGCATATAAGCAATTCTGATTTGAAGTAGAATACATGCGGCATCCCGACTTGGGATTGATCAATGCCAAATGCTTTGTGTGCAGTGCATGCCAAAATGGCCTATGATTGGCGTTCGACTCCACCCATCAATCACGGACTTCCTTCGTATCCGACCACGGTTTTTACAAAATAGGAAGATACCCATTCTGCAATCAAGCGCTAATCATCGGTGATAAAGAACTACATAAGTGTTTTGAAGGATTTCTTTGCCTCTGCAGGCTGATACTTCATTTGATTGAATATGCGTCTTTGTGAGTTTCTTTCAGCTGGTTGCGGTTTAGTTGTGAAAGTCGTTTCGATATGAAATTGAAGGCAAATCTTGCTCTGCATATATAACTTGTGGTGTAGCACAGCATGCTCACCGGGGTGAACTGCTCGAGGATTCCTCAACGGCACGTCGAGGATTTTTGCCTGATCCTTTACGTTCTCGCGCGGATATTCACTCTCGCCACCCGCGAGCCGTCTGTGCTCTCCGCGCGTACATTCACTCTCGGCACTACTCTCGCACAGTAGAGAGCGATGGTCGAGGAATTCCTCGACCGTTATTCACCCTCATGCTCAGTGGGCTAATGGGCTATCGCTATTGGGTCATTTATTATTTCGCTTTGCATTAAAAAAACATCATTTGCCTGCTAATATATCAATCGGTATGGGTTTCAGCAATGGGTAACTGCATCAGCCATCAAAATTGTCCTGAATCGAATGAACACCTTCGGTGACGAGGTTTTCGGTGATCCACAAGTACTGAGAAGTTATTACTACGCGATATCCGACTTTGCTGTCGGAGGCCGGTGAGTCATACTCTTCTGAATCCAAATTATCCAACTGAATACGATTCTAAAAAGAAAAACTCATTCGTGTGTGATGATTTTATTGTTTCTTGGGAAACCAGGATGCGTGTGAAAAATGCCTGCGATTGGTGGTCGCCACCCACCAGTCGCAGGCCCACCTCGTACCCTGTGATAGTGGAAACGAAATAGCCGTTTTTTGCTATTATTTCCATTCGAACTCTTCGAAATTGTGGTTTAACAAAACAAGAGATGATTTAAGGTGTAAATGCAATGGTCACGCATCGGAATGTGTTCGCTCCTCTAGTGTAGATGGTGAGAATAGGCTAGTCTGTCGATGTGAACACAACACCCAAGGTGAGCTTGATCCTTAAAAGCTATCTCATATTCGTGAATAAGGCTAGTAAATCCTTAGACACATACTTGTAATGGGTTCCAATTCGTCTTTTAGGAGCTGACTGTGATCAGTGCCTGCCGTTCTACAATGACCGACCGTGGAGACCGGGAACCGCTAATGAAGCCAACGAATGCATAGGTGAGGGTGAACTGCGGTAATTTCAGTGAAGTATGAACAGAATCCAAATCCCAACATTCATTAGAAAATTGACATGTGGAACATAACGGCCCTACGTTCGTGGCAGCGGTTTCCAACCAATGCCATACTCTAAAAAAACCCGCTAAAATTTTTGGTCTACATGAATATCAGGCAGCGATCGCAACCGCGCCTAGACGTACATCTTGAAAAATTAACAGACGAGTTTCGTGCAGCAGCTGCCTAGTAATTGGGCAAGCAATCTATAATAGTCCGCTGTAGGACCAGCAATTTTTAGTGGAAACTCTAAAGCCATCCTTCCAAACTCTGATGTAAAAAGCACTTGACGCCTAATGTGGCTAGTGAAGAGGTAGCGGAAGTGGGACCCAGTAGGTAATAACCTTTTCTGCTCATCTTTGTACTACGCATGTTGAGTCAACGCCTAGAGTTATCTCAGTTAGCGGAAAACTCGTCCTTTTATATCCGAGGCGTGGTTTCAAGTTGCACTGCGATCTACTTAGTGAAAAAATCCCAGCACTCTTTTGCCTATTCTTCTGAGGGCTAAACACCCCTTTTTTGTTCATTTTTGGTCATTTGGTTCTTCGTGCTCTGAATGATCGCCTAAAATGAAGGAACAGTGGAAGGTTGTTGAGCTGTTCCGTTGTCCATAGTCTGCTCTTACGAATAACTTTCTAGTAGATTGTAAAATCCGGAAAATTATTAAATCGCTCTTAGTGGAAGTCCATTCTCAACGACATGTTTTTGTATTTATAGCTTGTAACTGCTCCCAGCTGTCCAATCGTTGCTTCTTCGACCAGGACTTATTTGAAAGAACCGGCCATGGAGGGCACTGCATCGACTGCCAAGGCAACACACATGTTAGTAATGCTTGTACTTGTTATCTATTACTTCTCAAAAATACTATTGATGAATATTAAATTCAGGGAGTGCATTGCGAGAACTGTGCCCCGAATCACTGGCGACGGCCTGGTGACAACTATTGTGTGAGCTGCGGTTGTAATGAGGTAAATAAAGACTTCTATCACGAGTAAACGCCGGTGATTAGGCGAGATCCAAATATCCTATACGAAACATCAACCATGTCAATTTTCAGGTCGGATCACTGTCACTTCAATGTGATAACACTGGTCAATGTCACTGCAAGCCGGGCGTTGGTGGACGGTTCTGCGACCAATGCATGGATGGCTTTTTCGAGTTCGGTCCCAACGGATGCAAGTAAGATTCATGCCCTTTTTGTTGTGCACACGAAGTTTGCCTACGAAGAAATTCCTTATGTAAGGGCAAGTTTCTCCTACAACCGTAACTACGCCTACTCCATTAAAGGCACCATTTATGGCAAAGTCTTGCCTTCCTACATTTCGAGGAGAAGCAAACTTACGGACACCACATTCTAAGGGCGGTCGAGGGTAGATCAGGCGGAGGGAAGGGAACTCATGGAGAAAAAGTGCGGCTTGGGGCGGCCTTGTATCAGCCGACATATTAAAAGAATCATGTTAAAGCGTTTGAATTTAGAGAGTAGAGGTAAGGTACGAAAGAGTAGAAAAGCGACATGTTAATGCCATAGGCGGAAAAGGTTAAAAATACTTCTAATAAAGGCATTCCAAGAATCAAATAGAGGATTCATACCGCCAACATTTGTGACGGATGTACGGCGGGAATTTGAACGTAGCAGTTCTTCCAGTTTTCCGAATCAGCGGCATTTTTTGGCCTTTTCGTGCTTATTGTGAACGATGGGTCTGAGCCATTGATTTACGGGTGAGATAGAATCTTGATTTTCCCGTGGATGATCCTTACTGGACAGGGAGAGATGAGGTAGTGCAGCTGATCACACTCACTTTTACGAGGACCCACGAACGTGTGATTGAGCGGCGGCTAGTGAACTAGTGGTCCTATCGTGTAAGGGTTCATCCATTGGTCTGTGAGGGACAACTGACCATGTGGAGTAGAATAGCAAAGCCATGCATGCAGTCGTGCAGTCGTGCATGCATACATACGACATGGATCAACCTCCTTCAGATGTCCCACCCCTTTGAAAAACATTTAAAAGCACAAGATACATCAGACTCGATATCAAGTCACTGTTCTATCCTTATTTGGAAGTAGCGTCTACAGAAGAAAACAAAAAAAAATGAAAAGCATTTAGGGGACCAGGGTGAATAACGGTCGAGGAATTCCTCGACCATCGCTCTCTGCTGTGCGAGAGTAGTGCCGAGAGTGAATGTACGCGCGGAGAGCACAGACGGCTCGCGGGTGGCGAGAGTGAATGTCCGCGCGCGAGAACGTAACTGATCAGGCGAAAATCCTCGACGTGCCGTTGAGGAATCCTCAAGCAATATTCACCCTGCTGGGGACATAACTCTGAATGGGAAAAGGAACCTGCCATACGCCTTGAGCTCTCGCAAAATGGAGGTGCATCCCACGGATAGTAGGCCTCAAATGTTGTCATTTCTGCCTCCACGGACGATATTGCCTCCTACGAGCGTCGCACTGTTTACTGCGCTTCTCTTTTCTCGATCCTGTCTCGTTTCCTCGCCATAAAAGTTTCCCGCTCGTCCAACAAATTCAAATGTAATCTAGACACTAAAGCAACTAACTAAATGAGTTTCAGAGATTGTGGTTGTGAAGTGGCTGGATCACATGGAAACCACCCACATTGCGACGCTGTTACCGGTACATGTCGCTGTAAATCCAACGTCGAAGGACGGCAATGTAACAAGTGCAAACCAGGCTACTTTGATTTATCTAAAGACAACCAGGTATAATTTCCCTTCGTTCTGGATCCTCGCTCGAAATTAGATAGAATCGATTTACAGTTTGGATGCACTCCTTGCTTCTGCTTCGGACATTCCTCAATATGTGCGACGGCACCCGGCTATTATGCGATGAACATCACCTCAGAGTTCGATACCGGTAATTTTTTCTTTTGCGATACGAGAAACAAAGTATCTCTTTAGAAGCTGCTCCCTTTGAATGTTTTGAATGTTACCGGTTTCAGACAAGGAAAAATGGTCTGCGCAGTCGCACCATGGCCTTCTTGATGCACAATGGGCAGAGCTGGACCATGCTGTCGCAGTAAGTTCTAATTGTCCAGTAAATGTCGATTACGGCCTACTCTCACACGCACTTATGAAAATGATTGAGGCTAGCAGTGTCGATGAAGGACCAGTACATTTCATCGCTCCGGAACAGTTCACTGGTGATCAGCGCAGCTCATATAATCAGCTGTTAACCTTCGATCTTCGAGTCACTAAGCAAGGTGCAAGACCCAGTGTGAAGTAAGTCTAGTCGCAACCAAATTTAGCACATAATTACAAGGCTTAGGTTGAGCTTTTGTGCATGGCCCGCTAAAAGCGCACCTATCATTGGTAATTTTCTGTGATGGCCAATGGCAGGCGCTCATATATTGCTCCGGCTATAGAGCCGTAAGCGTTCAAGGGTCTTCTCTGTTCTGTGTTTTTTGACTGCAATGTTTCCGTTTCACCGTTGCCTGCACTTCAGAGATGTTGTCATTGTTGGTGGTGATGGACAAGAATTATCGCTTCCAATATTCGCTCAGGATAACCCAACACCTGGACCGGAAAAACAGGTAATTTTCAGCGATGTTTTTCCTTCAGCTACCTCGTTCATTTTCTTACTTGGTTTGTAATTTTAGCAGCAATCTCTGTGCTTTCACTTTTTCCTACCAACGAGTGTTGTTTCAGTCCTATCGTTTCCGTATTCATGCGGATCCCCAGTTTCAATGGCATCCTCGCCTCAATGAGTTGGATTTCATTGGTATACTGTCGAATGTTACTGCTCTGAAGATTCGTGGCACCTATTCGCATCAAGGTTATTTGCCTCAACTCTGCTTGATGTCCAAATGATCACTTCTTCGGTTTGCAGATGTTGGTTTTCTATCGAACGTTCATCTTGGAACAGCTGGACTGGCACCAGCGGCAGATCCTCGACCGGCTAACTGGGTGGAGCACTGTGATTGTCTAAGCGGGTAAAGTTCTTAAATAGTTGGAACAAAATACAACATATCTCAGGGTTTTCTTGACTAGTATAAAAGGCCTAGGTCCACTGGTTGACGCGCTTCGTAGCGCTGATGGAGTCTAGTATTATTTGCATGTGAGAAAAATTAACACAGCAATGGTGTCGATGCACCTTTAATGAAATTTGAACACCAGCCGTAATACGCGATTGTGATATGATGTAAAAATGCGTAATGTTCGAGCACGTGCGAAATATAATAGTTGCCATTGTGCACCACATGTCGAGAAAATCTTCAGCCACTATGGCCTCCCTTCGAATAATACCCCCTTTCTTCATCGCCCTGTTAGCTTTGAATTTTTATGTTTCTGACAGTCCCCTTGATATCGCGGAACATGACCCACTTGACCCATTTCCAAACCCGCCCCCGTGACTCTACAAGAAGCCTCGGGTGTGGTTTACTAGGACAGAAAGCGAATTTTCGCATTTCGCAGCGCGAAACATTTTTCGTTGCGGGAATCTCGGGTCCACTGATGATTCGCTGCGGGAACCTCGGGTCCACTGATGATCAGCGGTGGACCTGAGGTTCCCGCAGCGAAAAATGTTTCGCGCTGCGAAACGCGAAAAATTCGCTTTCTGTCCTAGTGAACCACACCCAGAAGCCTCAGGGGGCGGGAAAGGAGGGAAATTACGCAACTGCTCGAAGCAACAATTCCAGTTCGAACTTGCTGGGTAAAAACGGTCGATAATGAAGTTGTAGATGGCGAGTTGACTGCTAAGAAAGAAGCAAAGAAAACCGCCGATAAAGCCTTCGAACAGAGACTCCCTCTCCCCCTTGTAAAGGAAGGAGGGGCGTGTCGGACAAGTTGTTCGGAATAGCTTGCTCCTCCAGCATTTCTTGCTGGCTTGTGTCAGCTGCATTCGCAAATGCACCAGTACAAGCAGAGGCATATGCGTCAGCACAAATAAAGAAATGCGATAATGAGTTGAGCAAGTAAAACCAACCAAAAAGTGACAGCATTAATTCCACGCGGTACAGTTGCACCAATCGCGCAAGGATCTGCATAGAAGCACGCAGTCTCCACGGGTACCCCCCAGGAGGCCCGTCGCGCGGCAAGAAGGCAGAGTCGGCGGACGAGTTGCAGCGCGTGGTGTGCGATGTAGGACGTGCAATGGGACATTCTATTTAACTTGACGCGAAATCCCTATAGTACGCGCGCGACTCGTCCGCTGACTTTGCCTTCTTGCCGCGCGACGGGCCTCCTGGGGGGTACCCGTCTCCACGGCTTGCAAGTGGGCGTTGCGCCAGATTTTCCGCTTGCCCTAGTCAAGAGCATATACAGTGTCACTGAAAAGAAAACCCGCTTTGGAAAGCCGCTCGAAAGGGACTTGAACACCTTCGAAGTGGGCGATGACAAGGCATCCGCGAAAATGCGCACACAGTCGCGATGCAGCGTGGTAAACCGATCGATTTGATGCAAAGTTTTGCGCTCCAACATAGAAAATGATTGGTAAACAATGTATAGTTTCCCAGAGAAAGTTCATACCTGTTATGAATAAATTGAGTGTACAACGCGATGAATAAATTTAATGTACAATTTTATGAATAAGTTGAGTATGCAGTGCTGCTGATACCTATCGATTTTTTCACAGATTCGTTGGTCAATTCTGTGAGTCATGTGCACCTGGCTACAGACGTGAGCTCAAATACGGTGGACCATTTAATCGTTGTATTAAATGCGATTGTCATGGTCATTCGGACAGCTGCGATGCAGAGAGCGGTGGGACTAATTGTTTGATCCGTTTTTCAACCATGTGCTTGATGTTTATTTTTAAGGAGCTTGCATCTGTGAACACAACACTGCTGGTGATACGTGTGAACGATGTGCACGTGGCTACTACGGCAATGCACTGACTGGCACAGAGACCGATTGTGATGTTCGTTTGATTTCTCATTGTAATCACGGTTGGGATTGTGAAAGCCGCTCCCGATCAGATAAATGGATATCGGGAAGAGAAAATCGCAACCCGCAGCTATCCCACGGGTTGAGGTAGCGGCGCGTTTGTGTGTCTTCAGTTTGTTTTCGCAGACGACTTGCAAGGATAGGCGGTGATTTATCCACTCATTAAACACCCTCTACTACTCACCCACACCGCGTAGCCGCGTGGTGATTGCAAGAACTGCACTTCAAAAATAATCTGAATTTTGTGGTCAATGTTCTGTGAAGCAGTATCCTATATTTCGGTCTCGCTCGGCAGGAGGTCGTATGCCATGCTCTTCCAGCAGGGTGTCGGGAATATTTCCCTTCAGTCCTATTTCTTTTCCCTACCGGAGTTGCCCGAAGAAAGAGCCTGAAGGACTTGTTCACATTTGAAAACAGAAATGTGCTCGAACTGAAGAAAAATTTCGTTCTAAACAGGTCTGGAAGAATTCCTTTTTCATCCCTCGGGGAGCATCCGGTCCCGAGCCTACAGACGGACAAGCCTTAATGAAGTGTGAAAAAATTTGGATAACACGACCGCGCATCCGCGGTCCCACGACCCACTCCGTCTCTAGGAACTACTTCCATGCTTCTTTGATCCAAGCAATGTTGAACTTATGGGATCCTTCTTAGAAAATTTTTGCATTCTTTCCCAACATGAAAATAATGTCAGTTGTGATCACTACAGATAAAATATAAAGTCTCGCGCATCAATTCAGTTTTCGAATAGAAACAGACGAATGCCACGCCTTATGGACAGTTCTTTCCATACTCCGCCCCGCGGCGCTAGGGGCGGAGTATGGAAAGAAGTGCGCCTTGTTTCGGCCACGTGTCAGGCAACACATTGGAAGAATCGGGTTAAAGCGTGCGATTTTGGAGAATAGAGACAAAACGATCGATAGAATAGGATGCAGTAGAAGTGTGAGATGTTAGTGGTAAGTCAAAAGGTCAAAAAGAGTTTCTAGTGACAGCACTCCGTGAACCAAGTGGA
This sequence comes from Ostertagia ostertagi, assembly GCA_036418205.1. Taxonomy (NCBI): domain Eukaryota; kingdom Metazoa; phylum Nematoda; class Chromadorea; order Rhabditida; family Trichostrongylidae; genus Ostertagia; species Ostertagia ostertagi. The sequence continues at coordinate 606,989 of MU868334.1, read as the reverse complement.
AGCGTTCCCACCGCCAGCATTTGTGACAGATGTCCGGCGGGAATTTGAACGCGTAGCAGTCCTTCCGGTTTTTCGAATTTTACCAAAACAAATGCAATTTTTTGTTCTTTTCGTTCTTATCGTGAACGATGGGTCTCAAGCCAGTGATTTATGGGTGAGATAGAATCGTGATTTTCTTGGGAAGGATTCCTTTGACCAAGAAAATGTCGGTAGAGGAAAACGTTCTGGAATCTTCAAGGGATTCTTAGAATTTGATCAAAATTCCTCAGAGCATTGTTTAGAAAAACTTGTGCGACCTCACTAGATTAAAGACATCGTGATGGGCGTACGCTTCGCATTTCTGCACGGACTCGTCTCCCGATAATCGACAGGAGGCAAGAAGGCAGAGTCAGCGGACGAAACGCAGCGCGTGCTGTAGTGATTTCGCGTCAAGTTAAATAGAATGTACCATTGCACGTCCTACATCGCACACCACGCGCTGCGACTCGTCCGTTGGCTCTGCTTGCCGCGCAACGGCCTCTTGTCGGATGCCCATTAGCCTACTTTTGTCATTTATTCCGCATTTATCTAATTTCAAAACTGTCCACATAGTTGAGTCCGAAAACCAGTCTATTCATCCCTACTAATCGAATTATTGACCGTGTAATGACAATATTGATAAAAGAAAACATTTTAAAAGACGATGAGATCCACGCATTATGGGCGCAGCCCTTACGAGGATACATATATCTCCCAATACACCATTTTCTCCGAAGGCCCCATTACGGTCCTACAATAGAGAGGTGCCCGCCGTCGGCTTGGATGCTGCGCGATATCTAAAGTCGGTAATTTTACCCTGGTCAACGTCCTGCCATTATTTGTGCACTTTCACCTGAATAGCGTTCACTGACTGCAGTCTCCTCGCCACACCCAAGCTTTGCTATATGGCTTAACCCCCTCTCCCCTCTCGGGCCCAAGTCATAAAGGCCGCCGTAGCTTACAGTACTCTCGCGTAACAAGAGTTCTTTGCTTATTCGGGCTTAGATGATATTGCAAGACTAATGGCATATGGTGGATTCCCTCTATCTATTTCCTGTATAGTCAGTTGATTCTAAGAATTAGGAAATCTGTATGGCGTTCTTATGCCCAAAAACTGTTCAGGAAGCTTTGTCAAACAACCCTTCAATTTGTATCCAGTTTGCAACTTGATTCAAAGTGCTGATGATTTCAGAAATGTCCCTGCCCTGAGGATGGACCGTGTATTCTTCATACCGACGGAGACGTCTTGTGTACGGAATGTCCCATAGGATATACCGGACGGCGGTAAGAACCAGTACTTCCTTTGTCTCACTCACTGCACTTCGACTGATTGGTAGAAAAACAGGAAAAATGATTTTCTGATAGAGCACAATAGCCACCCATTGAACGGAAAGGGCCCCTTCATGACGATTCTACGCTGGCTAGCGTTTCTCAGAGGGTACTCGACAGGAAGCTTGTCGCGCGCCCAGACAGCATAGGACGGGTCAGCGGGCGAGTCGCAGCGCGTACTGTAGCGATTTCGCGTCAAGTTAAATAGAATGACATAGTACGTCCCACATCGCACAGCACGCGCTGCGACTCGTCCGCTGACCCGTCTGCGTCTCTGCCTTCTCGCCGCGCGACGGGCCTATTGTCGGGTACCCTTTCTCACAGAATCTCGGGTTTTGATAAATCCAAATGCTATACTATAAATCTTGGATCTATCTCAAGTATACGGTTTGTAAAGTGCGCCGTAGCGGTCCGGCATGATCCCACAGAGTTCTGATGCGTATTGATCCATGAGCGAGGGCTCAATACCCCACAATTGCATGCTTTCTTGAAGATAACGTGTTGGATTCGAGGGCAAATTTCACAATGAAAAGTCAACTCGTTAGAAACAAGGGTAGAGGTGTTCGGTGGTGCAGGCATGGAGGAAAAACTCATGAGGAAAAACCCGGAAAATGGGCCCCTTTTATTGCCTTTTGGTTTCCGCACTGATGGTCTCGTTGCTGTTGCCATCATCAACGCTAACGCTCTCTCCCTATCTCTCTCTGCTGAAACGCTAGAGGGTCAGACAGCGAGAGAGAGGCATATTGCTCCGATAGCGCAGCGGAGAGGGCCGTGCTAGATCGTTGGGGCATATTCGCTGGGAATTGCATTTTGATCGGCACCCTGAGGGGGTACGCCTGTCTTCCCACTAATTGAGCTTTCCATTTTTCGACCTTCAACCTTATCGTGGAATCCTCCTTTAATGAGCGCTGCTCAGTTTACAAATGTTCAAAATAAATCTTTCAGATGTGAAGAGTGTTCGGACGGCTACTTCGGTAATCCTAAGGACGGTATTCCATGCAAAGAGTGTGAGTGCTCAGGGAACATCGATCCGAATTCGATCGGGAACTGTGACAAGTAAGATTGACTTTTGGAGACATAGTGCTTCCACTCAAGTAGCATGCTATTTCGTTCAGGGTCACTGGAGAGTGCAAAAAATGCGTCTACAACACGTATGGTTTCAACTGTGAAAAATGTAAGCCGGGATATTGGGGTGACGCACTGCTCGAACCTAAAGGAGATTGTAAAGCTTGCAAGTATGATCATATCATTTAGTAGTTGAAGTTGTTGGTTGTGTTTTTATGTCCCAATGAATATTTCAGCTGTTTTGCTCCTGGAACCCGTCGACCGAATCACGATTACACGGTTCTGGAGTGTTCACAGGATAACGGGCAGTGTGATTGCCTTCCTCATATCATTGGATTCCACTGTGATCAACCAGAGGTGAATTCCTGTGAAGAGGGGAATGCTTTTAAATTTTTTTATATGTTTAAATGTAATTGGTTGTTCTGGTGATGTTTGAAGAGACATTCTGCTATTGATTCATTGGACTCGACTAAATTAGGTAGCTCGGTCCACAACTGTAGGGGTAGCGCTAATTACGTGAAACAAAACGCGTGAAAGGTCGCTATAGGCCAGTGGCTTACATACTTGCACACTCTACGCCTCAGTATGCGTTTATTGCGTTGTGTTTGCAATTATGCCTGCGTCTCGCTAGTCTGCCATGCTCTCTTCTCTCATTTGTGTTTTGTCACGCTTGGGGGGTCAAGGCACTTGGGGTCTTTTGAACATTCCGTTTCCTGCCTCATAGCCTCGCAAAGCACCAAGAACGATCCCCCTCCCTGTGTCCAGCATTTTCAAAGGTTGTTGTTCATATTTCACTGTCAGTTCACTTTGCATCCACTTCGAGCGCAATAATCACATTTTCAACATTGTGCAGGGTGCCATTAGCATACTGCGGTCTGCTGCGACCACGTCTTCACATTTTTTATAGCCTATCAATGGTGATTATTTCATTTCGCTGGTCATCTCTAACATCTCACTCTTGTGTGGTTCAAGCGGCCTTATCGCTTGAATTCTGACATTTCTGTTTTATGTATGAAAGCTCATATTTGAAGGATGAGGACTGGTGCTAATTTGTGGGCACGTTTGTTTTGTGCATTGGTGCATTTGGTGAAAGTGTCTGTTGAAGGGGTCAGGATTTCACTATCCCATCACCTATCCTTGCCCCGCTTCTGCTTTAGTTCAACCCATCGTGTTTAGATGTCTTAGTGCTCTCTCTTCAAGATTTATCTCCAAGGACCTTACACGGTATATGTGCAACTCATTTTACTCCCTCCAGCTCATGGCTGAGTGGAACCTGATCAAAGTCTTACTTGAATATCAAAAGAGTACGACTTGAGATAGTAGGACAAAGCTCTCGGTGTTAAGCAATCCTTTTTCGGGATGCGCCACGCATTCTGCTTCGGTTCAGAATCGTGGCGACATTTGATTGCGGTAGGGCATGTCGTTTACTTGCTGAGGATTACGGATTCATATGTCTCATCTAAGCAGACGAGTGCGGTACTACGAACCGACTCCGGAAGGATGGAAGGCCTTGTTGGCGTGGGAAGATTCGATCCGAGTTTCACCGCCGGACCTTGCGCGTTTGATGTGGCGCCTTGGCGCCACACCACCTCTGCTCATAAAATCTTGTTAAATCTAACATCTGATTAGAAGTCCTCGGAATGGTAAGATCCTGTTTTTTCAGCACGGCTATTACAACATCAGCTCTGGCGTTGGTGGTCATCCATGTGGTTGTGATCCACTTGGATCCGAGGACTCTTCTTGCGATGTGGTTACCGGCAACTGTAGATGTAAGCCAGGCGTCACCGGAAGGCAGTAAGTACTCATTCTGTATAGCATGTTCAAGAATAATGCAGTGCAAAAATGCATGAGTTCCAGATGCAATGAGTGTGCACCATATCACTTTGGCTTTGGGCCAGATGGTTGTCAACCATGTGACTGTGAAGTCATCGGCAGCGAAAGTCGACAGTGTGATGTAACCAACGGTCAGTCTTTTTTTGAGAATTTTCCAGCACATTTCAACTGCATTTCTGTCGTCCAGCCAATTGCTTCCCAATCCACATGTAGTGTTTACTTGACAGGACTATTCAGGCAATACACACCTCTCATAGCTAATAATTTCACCTTTTCACGCTATTGACATGTAAGGAGCATGGCCTCAAAAACTGCTGGCGAAATTACTATCATTTGAACAGGTGGCACGATAAATCTTGTTGAGAAAGAGCAAATATGCGTACTGTAGTATAAGGAAATCTTGTGCCCTCGAGGGCCCTCGAGGAAGCAAAACGTGGCGCTTTCGCGGGTTAAGGACACGCTCATAGCGACCTGGCAGAGTCTTTTTCGAACTTTTTTGACGCATCGTCCCTCTGTCCGACTTACGATTGACCCCGCCATCTGCCATGCTGGTTGAATTTTAGCCTTTTTAGCGATGAGCATAGCAGCTCGTTTACGTTGATGACGTCAGCAACGATGTGACTCGCCTAAAGCCAAAGCGAAATCAGCAGTAGAATAAGGGTGTCACTTTGTAGATTTTAGGCTGTCTCCCTCAACTTTTTTGGGGGTTGTACCCCCTACCACCAATGCTACCTTCAATTTTCATCGGTGACCCCTTTTTCCGAGCTATCTACCTTTGTGCGCTGTGTTGAGGCACGGTACGCTGAATACACTCTCAGCGCGCGTTCGCAGTGACCTCATCCAGCACGCACCGCGCTTGCGCTGCCGCTGAATTTTCCATTCCTAGCAACAGCGCTGAGAGCGGATATAGCATATCGTGCTCGTATGAAGCCCGCATTAGGTTCATCTTTTCAGAAAGATTCTTTTGAAGAGCTTTAAGTATTCTTAGGAAAACTCTTCATTACAATCGTCAGTATTTCAGGACAGTGTCTATGTCGTGATCATATCGAGGGTCGACGTTGCGATCAGTGTGTGGAGAATCGGTACGACCTCAAATCTGGATGTCTTCCGTGTGACGACTGTTACACGTTGATTCAGACGAGGGTGAACGCTTTCCGTGACAGCGTGAAACAGCTTGACAACACGCTCAGAGAGATTATTGAGAATCCAGCACCAGTGAGTAGCTCTGAAATTCGACTGATGACCTATCTTAGACCTATGTAGAAGTTCTCGTATCACCTCTGTTCAGGTAAATGATACTGCTTTCGACGACCGTGTGAAACAAGTCAGCAAAGAAGTGCAGAACCTTGCCGAGCTCGTCACGAAGAAACTAGGTATATACTTATTTTTTCGAGGAATGGGCTTGCACTCATCGCACTAACTGGCCGCAGAAAAGCGCGCAACAGCCTCGGTATGAAACTATTGCCTTTCGTAGGCAGGTCAATATCTACACATTGATAAAGCAGAAGGAAGAGGGATAAGTGGTATATGAAAAGACAAAGATTAAGTATACAGGAACTACGATAGAGCTTTCCTGTTATTGCAATTGCCATGTAAAGAACTAACGAGGGTCTTCGTCATTTTAAAGAATTAATTGCTTACAAAGCGAGTATAGGATGGAAGTGCTGTGGTCACAAGTGGAGCTGCTCACCGCGCGCGTGGCCTGGAACTCAAACGTTGAATTCTACGCCGTCCAGCCATTCAAGTTGTCCCTTCTCCGGGGTCAACTTAGTGTGCGATCCTTGTTAAATAGGGTAAGAACGCTGAATTGTACATCGGCTGGCTCCCGCAAGTAATTGTACAGACCAGATCCACAGACTTCCAATCCAATCCTGAAAGGAAGTGGAATGCGTGGTGCATGCCAAAAGTAGGTTGATCAATGTCAAGTGCCCTATTTTTGTGCTTCAAAGGGATGTGCGCATGAGAAACACAAGGTGAGCTAGTGTCTTAGCAGAGGGCGTAAGGACAGTGTAGGAGGTGAAGATGAGGATTTTTGCGGTCCTGTCCGAGAAGGTTAGAATGCAAACAACTGATCGCTCTGATCGACTGAACTTCTTGATCATGTCGCTTAAAGGAATCTTCCACGGACCATGGACCAGTGGGCGGGACCGGAAGTGGTTTTGCGACGAAATGCATGGTAGGTACGGATCCACGTTCATGGGAAGGTTTGAAGTGAATCCTGTTCACGTTCGTGCGTTCGACACGTGGATCCGTACCTACCATGCATTTCGTCACAAAAACTTCCGGTCCCGCCCACTGGTCCATGGTCCGTGGAAGATTCCTTTAAGCTCTTAAAAAACTGAATCTGGCTCAGTGAGGGCACTGATAACGAAGACAAGTTCAGGAATCATAGGCGGTATACCGTAACCTTTCGACGTAGGGGTTGGCACTGGGGCGCGCAATGTCACGTGTCATCGATTTTCCATGCGTGCTCGCCTCCCAGTTCTCGTTTTCTCTGCGTTCTCTCAACGAGGAGAAAATGTGTCGAGCAAACTCGCAACTATACCGAGCGCCGTTAATGTAGAATGTGGAGGATAGCACGCATGTCGGATTGGCCTTATAAGGAGGGACGTGAGGATTACCTCCCTCTGCCTGCCGCGCAAGCGGTGAGGCGATCTTTGCGATGCTTCTCCATTTTTGGATTGCTACCCTGGAGAGCCGGGGTAGCCTCACACGGTATATATCCTGTTTTCCTGAACTTGTAATCTTGTACTAATAACTGCAAGCCAGCCTGAGCGTTCTGCGCAGCGCGCGCATGCGCGCCCTAACTTCGCTGCGTATCGACTACATATCGTATCGTACTTTACAATCAGTAATACCCATTCTTTTGTAGCTTAATAGAGCTTGCTAAATTAGACGTGCGGCCTTACAGTCACTTTTGTACTTCGCTCATTGGGCGTATGATCGCTAGGGTCGAATGGACATTTTTCTTTGCAGCTGCGATGTGCATTTTTTGCTGCCGCGATTGTTTTTGAAAGATAGTGCCTAATAGCAGCGGTGAGCTACTTTTGCCAGCTGTGCTCAGTCGAAATGGCGAAAAAGTCGCATACCCAATGGGTATTTCACTTCTATTAAAAGTGGTGTACTAGAGGCCGTAGCCGCTCCGGGCTCCAATCCACTGCAGTTCATGCAGTACGTGTTTCAGAATCGGACGATTCCGTCTTAGTCGGGCAAGTCGCTCAATTGCGAAAAGATGTTGCGGATGCATTGGTGAATGTGAAAAGTGTAGACGAAATGATGGGATCGGCTCGTGGAAAAGTGGAACAGACGGAAGTCGGACTTCAACGATGGAAAATCATCAATGGTGAGTGGATTTGGATTTTTTTGGGTGTTGTTAATCTTTCAAGCTCATTTGACACAGTATTGAGTGGCGAGAGCCGTGTTTTCAGTAATTTTTCCTTGCGTGCTCTGAAAACCCACCTGCCACCCGCCGCGATTGCGTGCGGATCACATCGTTGATTGCCATGAACAGAACGTCTCATTGCTTTTTTGTCTCACACGGAAGATTCGCGATTTGTTAGCCGATATCTGAAATGGCGGTTTAATCTGCTTATTGCGGATGGCTACTACTTCTTTGACTATGTACAGTACTTCTCTTACCAGCTCTCGTATAATACTTGAAAGTGTGCCCATTAAATTCATCATCACCTCTTCTTCTTTTCGTTTTCAGCGTTTGTATCGCTAGCTGACGCAGTCCTATTTCTTCCTCATTACCACACCTCCGTATTCCATGACCCGTTCCAACTAGTCGGTTTTGGTCATACATCCAGATTTGCTCGCCGGTGGTGGTATCCTTCATTGGACGTGCACACTTTTCTCCACCCTTTATCCAATTCCTCTAGAGCGGCTCTCTCTTTCATCCTGCTCTCTCGTTGTTATACCCTAACTGTAACTGGTGCCAGTAACCGCCGCTCCTGTAACCTGCGACACCGCACCGTAGTCTACACAGCAGATTGTCTGCGTTTCGCTCTGCCGGTATGCTCTATACATAGTCTACGAGTCTGTCTCCTCGCCGCGGTGCACAGTGTCGGTTAGACTGCTTACTTCTGTGTGTCGCAGACACCTTCAACATCCAAAAACAAGGCTTTCATTTTATTTATTTTTATTTATTTATTTTATTTTTCGGCATTTCGTT
>MU868334.1:581657-597747 GCA_036418205.1 Ostertagia ostertagi | reverse complement strand
TATTCCATGACCCGTTCCAACTAGTCGGTTTTGGTCATACATCCAGATTTGCTCGCCGGTGGTGGTATCCTTCATTGAACGTGCACACTTTTCTCCACCCTTTATCCAATTCCTCTAGGGCGGCTCTCTCTTTCATCCTGCTCTCTCGTTGTTATACCCTAACTGTAACTGGTGCCAGTAACCGCCGCTCCTGGTACTGCGACACCGCACCGTAGTCTACACAGCAGATTGTCTGCGTTTCGCTCTGCCGGTATGCTCTATACATAGTCTACGAGTCTGTCTCCTCGCCGCGGTGCACAGTGTCGGTTAGACTGCTTACTTCTGTGTGTCGCAGACACCTTCAACATCCAAAAACAAGGCTTTCATTTTATTTATTTTTTTTATTTTTTTTTTTATTTTTTTCTTTCGGCATTTCGTTACCTTCGGTCTTCAGTGGCTGCTCATTCCGCAGTTGTTAGTTCCATCTTCGTGAGATTAATGCAGCATTTGGGTTTATTCCAGCAACAGGGGGGGGGGTGATACGGCTCAGAACGTTCAACATGTTTGAAACACGGATAGCATATTCCCCAATGCCACGGTTTAGCTTTAAAAGGGGAGGAAAACACCCGGGTTCGTAGACAATCTTCATTTTTTCTGGGGCACCTCCTCCCCCTTCCTAGGCTTACAAGGAAGGTCTTTCAGGGTGTGCCAAGCTTTTTCAAAACGGTCTTTTGCATGATATAGAGGCACATGCGGGAACCACAGAACCATGGTTAATTTTTCCTGAACGGCCCTCTGAATACCAGAAAAGGGGGTCCCTAGTCACACCTTTTTCACCAGTTTTTCAATCAAAGTCTATTTGTAAGGGTTACTGACGGTTCCTAATCATGAATTTGGTACTAATTATTCATGCTAACTCCATTTTGCGCGAATTTGGAAACGTCAACTCGAAATGCAAAAATTTGTCACCACGAGGAATCGAACTAGGGACCCCTTTTCTGGTATTCAGAGGGCCGTTCAGGAAAAATGAACCATGCTTCTGTGGTCCCCATATGTGCCCCAATGTCATGCAAGAAACCATTTTGAAAAAGCTTGGCACACCCTGAACGACCTCCCTTGTTAGTTCTAACTGCGTTCTAACTGCTCACTAGGTAGATATCACTTTTCATAGACGTTTATGTCATAAAACACAAGAACACACACAATATAGAAAAATCAGTAGAAATAGCGTACGAATTAAACTGATAGCAGCTCGTAACGTTGAAAGACTCCTTAAAGGCAAAAGTCGGGCTCAATAAGGGGGTATTATGGCGATTGAAACTGAGTATAGAGATGCGAAGTGGAACGACAGTGGAGAAAAAACTGAGAAAAACCGTCGACAAGGCCGTTAACAAAACCCTCTTTCCCACTAGCAGTGAAGGAGGCTGGCTTGGGAAAGAGGCACGTACAAACAAGTTTTCTGGAGATGTCAGTCGTTCTATCGGTTGATACGGCAATCAACCTAGCTGATTTCACACGTTATGCCAGCCACGCACCACTTCCGGAGGTGGGCGGTCCCGGATTGACGAGGCGGTCCCGGATTGAAACCGACGGCCCCGGGGGCCTTAACGACGTTTTTCAAGGTGGGAAGTTGCTGCAATGTGTGCAGCTACTCACGTACAACCTCCGGGCACGGGAATTACTCCTCTAGCGCGGCTGAGCCCGACCTTTGCCTTTAAGCCACTGTGCACCAGAATGAGCCCTCTTCCAGGAATTTACCCCAGCACTACCATCGGAAGTGCATTTTAGAGTTGCCCAGTTCATTACTTTTTTTCTGTGGCTTCATGATCGAATCGAGTCTTGTAAATTGCCGTGACATACATTGCCAATAGATTATCGACATAGTTATTCTTCAGAACAAGCGAGACGTGAACTGGAGAATGCGCAACACTACTTGGAAACTGAGGGTAAAACGCAATGGGAGTTGGCCAAAGAGGCTAGCAAGAAGTACGGAGAGCAGAGTCAACAGGTAATATAAATCTTTTATAAAAATTCCTTCCTTGCACGATAGCAGTCATGGTCCACTAGGACAATAAGGGAAGATCAGTGTAGCGTGTAACCCATTTTGCTAGCTAGCGCTCACTCCACGTCTTGCTTCCCAAGACTGCCGGTTATGTAACTGGGGGCTCAACACATTAAATCTTGCGATATTTGTTCAGGGTCACATGTATATCTTTCAGATGTCCAATCTTGCTCAAAAAACTCGGGAAGAAGCTGACAAGCATGAACAGCAGTCGAAGGAGATTGAAAAACTTGCTGAAGAAGCGAACATGAATGCGAAGAAGGCGCATAAAGAGGCTAGAGATGCTATCTATGGAGGTTTGTGCTCGACACATTCAACTTGCTGATTTTTGGGTGGAAGGGATCTAGTTCGCTACTGATTTTTTCCAGGCGAACAAGTTTCACAGCAAATCGCAGAAATGGAAGAGCGGCAAACGCAACTGAACGAGACGCTCGGAAGGTGAACTTTACGCGATTTGTGATATTTTTGATCAGGGAAGAGTTCAGCTAAACGACTTCCAGATTACTGTGAAGTGTCTGATTTGGTTACCGCAGTACAACCCATCACAACACAAATTTAGCCAATCCCCTCATAAGCAGCTATTGCGATAGATTCTGAAGGGGTTTGGATGGGACGTGGGGGTGCCAATGATACGTTCATGGCCAAAGAGCAGAAGTTCAAGAAAACGCGAACGGGACCCCCTTGTGTGGCCCCTGATTTTCGCTCATGGACGGCAGCGGCTCAGACGGCGGACGTATGGACGAGTTTACCGCAACGCGTTTGGTGGCACCATGCCAAACCATGCTCCAGTCGAGTTGCTCCAGTTGTGCCGCTGCTGGCAACACAGCTCGTCCAAATCACCAACTAAACTAGTGGGCGGATCGCTTTTGGGCGGAGCGCTTTCAGCGTTTCTTCAGACAGGAGGGCTGCTTCGTTCTTAAAACATTTGCAAAAGAGTCTGGATGGGGATTTTTTTAATCAATTTAATATTTTTGAGTTGTGTGAGTCAGTTTGAAAACAGCTTCGTAGTTCTCACAATTCAGGACGTTAGAATTGGCCCAGGAACAAAAAAAGGCTGCCGCTGCTGCCAATCAGGCCGCTGCCGAAGCTCTAACAACAGTGGAAAGCCTTCGTCTCCCTAATTTTGACCCACAACAGGTTTGTCTGCTGTTGCTAACAAGCCAAAAGGCCTGTTTTATGTAGTCGACGATTTTTAGCTGAAAGCAGACGCGAAGGCAATCAGTGATGATGCTAAAGTAGCCATCGAGAATACCAAGAAGGAAGCGGAGAATAACAAGGAAATCCTGGAACAGGCTGCTCGAGCAGCTGCTGAGGCCAGAAATGATTTGCAAAGCGCTGAGGACCAGCAGCAGGTGAGCCGCACTGTTTTTTCATAACAAGTCAGTCTCGATAGCCAAGGCATGCATGGTCATTTCCTACAAAATAAAAACCTGTAGATGAGACGTGAAAGCCTCACATAGAGCAGTGGAGGAAGGGTTCTAGCGTGTACTTGTTTTCACTTGATAATTGTCTCGTCCATCATAGGCGGATTCTAGGATAAAATGACCTCTACCTTAAATGAAAGCGGAAGTGGTCTAAGGTGCAGTAGTGAAGAGAATGTCAAAAGCGGCCTGGGAACCGCCGAAAAGTGGGAATTGCTTTTTGCCGGTTGGTTTCCGCTCTGGACAAGCCAGAGACGGTCAAGTGTCGTGTTCGCATTTTTCAAAATTTTGCGTCCCCCATCACCATCGTCATTCCAAAGAAGCTCCCCCATTACGACATCCCACTTCTCTAGCCCAATCACCACCCTCACCTTATGTGGCTGATTCTATAGTATATAGTATCTGATTCCGAGACCACTCGACACACCTGACTCCGCCCCTTTTTCTTCCAGAACGGCGTTATGGGGGGGGGGGGAGGAGCGGGGGCGAAGTGGCGTCGTGGAGCGGCGGCTCCACCAATTTTAAACTTTGCCTAGTTTTTACCTTCGTAAAGTTTCGACAAACTTATCAAAAAACTCGTCAAATCCCATAAACAGAACCCCTTTTTACGACCTCCTCGCACTTCCCAGAGGTAGTATTAACCTTGCTCGCTCACCTTCTAAATGAGACCCTCGTTCCCAAAACACGAACGGACGGTTGGCTCTGACCAGGAACCGAGTTGAGCTCGTTTGCACGTGTTAATCCCGGTAGCCGGCATCATGCCAACATCATTCTTTGATTGATAACGCATCATGTAGAAAAACTAAAAGTTACAGCCACTTAAAATAAAAGGCTCGTTCAAAATGAAGACCTAGATATGACGATATCAGTGCGAACATTCAAACCCTTCTGATACTACTCCGCTTGGTGGGCATGGAGAGCTGCGATAGTCGCGGGTTAGGCCTTATTGGACTGCTAGGGGTCCACCCTTTGCAGCGATTTGCTCCTTTCTTGGGGAGCCTTCATTTTTTGTAGGTATAGTTCCACTTCCTCGACATCGTAGAATCTTCCTTTAGAATACTGTGGACTGAAACAGAGGAGAACGGGACCAAAGGGAAGGGGGAGTTATGGGAGGGGTCGGGCTATTTATCACTGTCCCACACGTCAAAAACTAAGCCGGATTTTTATCGAAATTTGTCCATGACTGAGCATTTGGCAGAAAGTTGTCTTCTGGGGTAATTTGACCCGTAGAACACGAATATCACATTCGTTTACCGCTAAAACGCCTGGCGCGCGCACAAGCGCCGGCGCCAAAAGGCGCCAGAACATCTCGGATCACCAAATTCGCTGGAAACTTGTCTGTCAGAGGTATTTTGACCCATAGAACATGAATATCACATTAGTTCGTTGCGAGTGAGGTTTTAGCCTGCGTCACAGGCGCAAACCTACTGCGACAACACCGAGCGCGAGCGCCAGAATTCCGCGCTAAATTGATAAGATCTTCGTGTTCTGCGGATTTAAATACACCCGGAGACAGCTTTCCAGCCAAATGCTCAGTCGTGGGCAAATTTTGATCGAAATACGGCTTAGTTTTGTTTAGGAATGGGGCGGCGTAGGGTAAATAGTGCCCCAAAGGGTTATTGGAGCAAAACGAGTGACTTCGTTGAAACCTAGATTGTTTAGAGATGAGCTCTTTCGGAAATTTTTTCCAAAATACTTTGTTTTCTCTGATGAAGTTTGTACTTGTAAATACTGCAGATATCTGACGCTCTACTTGCCGATGTCGATGCTGCAAGAGCTCGAGCTGACGACGCCCTCAAAGTGGCTGAAAATACGTTGAAAGACGCCGAAAGAACCCTGGAAACTCTCAACGGTAAGCATTTTGGTAACGAATAGCTTTGTGACCTCAATTCGGCCAATCACTTTGGTATATTCAGAGTTCAATGAACGAGTCGAGAAGTCCAAGGCGGCGGCTGCAGAGCAGCTCGGTAAACTGAACGAGATCGAGGATGCCATAAAGAAGGCCGAACAAGTGACAACAGAAGCTGAGAACGCCATCGGATCGGCTGCAGTTGATGCCGCCCAAGCCAAGGATTTAGCTCGCCAGGCTGGTGAAGATGCAAAAGTGGTCAATGAGGTTAGTTTTCAAATTCTTAGGCCCTTTAAGCTAGATGGCAGCGGCCGTAGGCCATCTTTGGCATGCTCCTCGCATCTGCACACGAAACGCCTCTTTTTGACTGGGCAGTTTTCCAACCTTAATTTTCATGGTGCCATCTCACAGACATCATGCCTTTTTAGAAAGCAAACGCATTCCAAAACATGACAATGCAAACGCGGAAATCTGCTGAAACTCTGAATGCCGACGTCGATCAGCTGATGGAGGAGCTGACGGAAACGAACTCTACCTTGGACAGTTATAAGACGCAGGCGGAAACGGACAAGCAAATGGCGACCGAGGTCAGTTCTTATCTTCTCGAAACCAATGGATAACCTTTTGCACTTTATTCATGAAGCTCATTTTAGGCCGTCCGAAAGGCCTCGTTAGCCGAAAAAGCAGCTCGTGATGCCAACACGACCGTGGCTGGGGAAGCTGAGCAAATCAAGAAGATCATCGATCGACTGAGTGAGTTTTAGTTGGGCCTTTGGAACTCGGATTTCCTTGGTCGAGAATTGTGAGACGTCTGTTCCAGATGCTCTCGAGTCAGTAAATAATGCCGAATTAGATGAATTGGAAACTGAATTAGACAGCTTGGATAAGCTCCTCACTCAGGCCGATATAGAAAGCCAGGTACGGTGAAGCTTTCCTCCTGTATATCCCCATTTATCACTTATTCTCGTTGTTAAGGTCCCTCAGCATAAAGTATCCAAGACAGAAGAAGATAGACGCATAACGCAAATAAAGAACGAAATCGATTTGCTGTCAAAGGAGGTTGGTTACAAAATCTTTTATTTTTTGCTTACTTCGCGAACAGTTTCTACAGCTCGATGAAAGCAAGGCAGATGGCGTGGTAAATTGATCGCTTATTAGAAATAAACGTTGAAGTGGTAATGGTGCAGCGGTGAAGTAAAAATAAAGGAAACGACTTGGGACCTGCGAAGCGAGACCCCTTTTGAAACATTCATTTGCGCGTTGGGCTGATTTCTACGATAGCTGCCGTCGTCACCATGGATGCCTTGCTCTGTACCTCTGCAGGAAAAGGTAGAGCCTGAACGTGAGTGAGCAGCTTCTGGAGCAGTCGAGAAAATGGGCTTGAACACCGTTCTCTAATTTTAGTGTGTTCTGCTTGGCAAATTTATAATTACAAGATAGGAACTGAAATGCGAATAATTGAGGTTTCGACTGTTGTCTGATGATTTGGGGTAGAGGGATGAACACTAGACGTTGGTCTTTGGGATGCGCCATGCCGTCTACGTCCGTTCATAGTCGTACGAGCACTAAAGGCGATCGCCTGCCCAATAAAGTGGGAGGGTGGGCAAAAAAATTAAATCGGGGAGCTCTTTGAAGGTGAAATGACTATTTTTGTTACAGGTGCGAAATTTGGAGGAAATTCGCGACGCGTTACCAAAGAAGTGCTTTAACCAGGTTAAACTGGAACAAGAAGGCCAGAAGAAGTGATTTCGTTCCCGGCGATCATAGAAGAATAGTAATTTAACAAAGAGCACTCATTGTATGCAGTCTATCTGTGAAGTGATGAAATAATCGGAATTCGATTTCCTCCTTTCATCTTTCTCATTATTCATCTTTCATTTTTTTCATTCTTTCTTCAGATTAATTGTTTTTTTATAATGCCGTTTTTCTTTCGTTCTTCTTTCACCTCCTTATAAATATATCTTTCTATTAATTGGATTATCGCTTGATTACTCACTGCCATAAAGACACCCTCTCTTTTGTGCTACTTATTCCACTGAGTCGTTCGCCACTCCCTCTCTGAAATACGTGCCTTGTCATGTACGGTCGTCACCTTCGCACTAGGTACTAATTTATCTAATCGGTAGCTGTAATTGTTTTTTGAGTCTCATTCTCATGCTTCATGTATTGATCTAGCCAATTGTGTCTGTACTGTTTCGGATGGCGTGTTCTATTGTTGTAGAAAGAAGTCCACATTCCATGTGTTCTCCTACGCCAGCAGTCCGTCTGACGTCGTCGTCTGTTCACAGTGACACACAATTGTCACACTCCTCGTCGTTGCCATGTTACATATATATTGATACAATCAGTGTTATCAGGTTACAGAAGCTTTGCTCCCTTTCTTAATATTCTCAAACTTGCAATCGGCTTCATCATTGGCCAATAAATCAGTTTGCATTTTGAAAGATTTCCTACTTGTATCATAAACTAAGTCTCAATTTTAGATCCATTCAGACGCTCATGCTCATGAGCGATGAAGTGTAAAGCAGCATTGGCCCATCTTCCAAGGGTCCCATCCACTCTACACGGTAAGCCAAAATTATGGTAACCAAAAAAATCATTAAAAGGTTTATCCTAATCAAACAAACAACCAGCTACAGAAAAAGTTGACCACTAGTATTAGGTCGTGAAGAAAGTTCTTGCGCTTTTCGACCTTGATTTTCAAATGCCTGTATCTCGGCTCATTCGAAACCTTTTTGATTGGAGTAAAGACTGTTAGAATCCACAAACCTCTGCCAATAATAGCTGCGTTGAATCAGCCCGGTAGTGCAGAATACTGGAGCTCTAGAGACGATGAACCCGGCGGAGGTCGTTTCCGCATCATGTTGGTTTTTGAAGCATAACTCTTTGGAGAAGCTATCCAGGTAGTCGAGAAAGTGACAAATTATAGGCAAAAGGTCTACCGAGTAGGATGTTCGCAGGACTAATTCGTAGCCAATCTTGTCAACTTCTGCAGGGTTGGTTGTGGAATGTGCGTCCGAGCTACCTGTCAGGGACGAGCCGGTTCCTTTATAATGAGGAATTTCGAGCATATGTGCCAGAGTTCTAGGAGTAGTTTGACACATTATCAGGAGTACTTTTTCCACATTAACAGATCCACCTGGTTACGAAAAGCTAGACCAGCCGCTGACCTTATGAAAGTCACCTCAACCTTCCTTCAGTGAAGTTTCACTTTTGCAAAGTTTGTAGAGCCTGATCGCGGTCGATCACTTCACCAAAGGTTCGTATTCTGTAGCAAAGAATCCGTTCTTTGTCGTGCGTCGCAAATGATCAAAAAGTCAGGTCGTTTTCATGGCATGAAACAAGCTAGAACGCGGCGAACGACCCTTCAAAATGGTGAGCTGTCGCGGCACGCCCTATTTGAATTTTTGGGACTTTCCAGCTCTTCCCGTACAACAAGAAAACACAATGCAAGTGCGATTAGTTTAGGAGGAACCCTCTCAATAGATTTGTGCAAACGTGCTTCAACCAGAACGTTCGACTAATCGTTGGCGTTGTCCAATCTCCGATCACCACCCTCACAATCTTTAGGGCTCTCGCTATTCTTACAAAAGCTTTTTGAACAATTGCTTCAGACCATATTTATTGCGAATCTCAGCCAAGTGCGTCTATAATATCTTGACCTGCTTCCTCTCCATACTGGCCTGCTTTGAGCTAGAAAAAGGAAATCATGCAAATTTGCTCTTGGAGTATGCCGTATTCAAGGCTTCAAAAAATGACAACTAAATAATAAGGAACATAGCTAGCCTAGCTGTTAGATAGAACAAGAAAAGCTCTTCAAAACCACATACAGCTCATTGGCAGCTTGCTTGAATTCGTAACAAAATAAAGCGTTCAAAAACGAAACACCGAAAAGCGCAAGAACTTTCTTCACGACCTAATATAATAATACCAAGCAAGGCTGAGTTGGCCTGAAAATTAATTGCCTACTGCACTCACGGAGGCCTTCAGATGAAGAGGAAGGCGTGAAGGTGGCAAGCAGGCGTCAGCATGATTCCAGCTTTTTTGTTGTGCCCTCTTAGAGGAATCAGACTTTTTTGGGGTTTGGCTTTTTATTAGGTTTACCGTGCACTGGTACCCTCTATTTCGGAAGACAAGAAGATCGAGTGCAGACCACACACCATAAGAGACGACGGCCAAAAAAAAAGCCACTTTTCTCTTGGCCGTCGTCTCTTATGGTGTGTGGTCTGCACTCTTCCCTTTTTCTGGTCTTTTGAAATAGAGTATAACAATTGCTGGAATGCTGAGCTCGAAAAATCCCTCTTCGCAGAATTTATGCTTAACGACTAAGTCTCTTGTCTCCTTGAAGCGTTGAACGTGATCTACCTAAGGCTTACTATCCATGACAGACATTGGAACTTGAGAGTGTCCAAGTGGCCTTTCACATCAATTTTTTCAACTTGGCAGTATGAAAGTCGCAAGGAGGAGAACGAGTTTCAGCGCTTGATATGTCCTTGTGATAAGTAACCTTCGAATAGCCTTCTTTTCCATCAGAGGTGGTGCCTGACTCATTAAAGCGCTCAAACCGTTACTCATAAGAGATTCTTTAATACGTTGAAGTGTCGCGGGATGTAGCGTACCAGAGCCCCGTCTCGGTTCACCTAAAGATTGCCGTATCGTGACGTGGTTACTCCGCTATTTTTGAAAAGGGGGCATTGCTTCCTACCATATAGGGGTGGCCAAAAAAGAGACACTTCACTCCACATTTCAGACAGCATTAATCACACTTTGCTAAATCAAATCGACTGCTCCCAACTTATATTAAAGAGCACATCCCATCTATCAAGCAAACGTTATAATAGCTTTCTGCACCGAGGACTTCACAAGAATTTTACATGGGAACCTTGGAGCTCAACAGGTCCTCGGCGGACATGGACCTCTGAGGCGATATTTCCAGGAAGCGATCATCCAGCTAAACGATTAAAGAAATTTCGCAGCAGCTTCAGTCTGAAACGATTACTTCAAGAGCTGAACTGAACTGAAGAACTACTTCTTGAGCTCAACAGTGATGAAAGATGACGTCATATTTTGAGACGGTGAAGGCAGTGGAAGAGGGCCTGCTTCTGCTTATGGAGGACATCTAAGGGATATTTTGCCGTAAAACTTTCATCAACAGCGGCACCCTGTGCGACGAAAAGTTTGATGATGTGCGCCATAGGCAAAGTGTCTCTTTTTTGGCCACCTCCTGTACTATGCGTACAAAGGAAGAGAAATTTGATGAGATTTGGAAAAAAATGTGTCTGGTCGCACACACTCGCGGTCACAATAATTTCATTCCACCTTATACACTCATTAAGGTTTGTGTCCGGTAGGTGTTATACTTTGAGGAGGGGTGCTAGTGAATCACGCGAGCCGAGGATTTGGTGAAATGAGTAATGACTGCTTTATTGCGCTACTTTCACGGCTGTAATTGAGTACTGGAATTAGTTATAAGGCTTACCGATAGGGCAAAGTCGCAGAGAAATTTTCCGCTAGTTTCTGTGGGGCTAATGTAGCACTCACAAACCCATAGTTATTGGGAGTTGACGTCATACATCACCAATTCCATTATGCGACTCAAAAAATCCTATTGTCGGTTAGGTGTCTTTCTATGTCTTCGAGTTTCAGAGACTTTCTAAAGCAAATACATTCGAAAGAAACTTCCACGTTAAAGTCTCGCCTTCATTTCCACCAAAATAACGAGATCATAGGTCCCCTGGCTCATGAGGATAGCCAAAAGAACGGAACAGAAGCGTTGGTTCTGAAAATAATTATAATTACTTGTTATGCTATAAAAAATTCAGTTTCAAAACTCCCGCAACAGTTGGCGATATGGGTTGAACACGTGCAAGCGTCCTCGACCGTTTGCTTGATCCTGCTCCGCATACTTCGACTACGGTTTCTTCATTTCCGCACCCTTCAACTACAGCTTCTGAAGAAGAAAATTCGACTCAGGAAGAACTAAAAGTATATGAAAGGGTCCGCTCGAAACAGTAGAGGGAGGAATCTGCTGTTTAACAGAAAACGCAGTCTTCAGCGTCAAGGAAAGGAGCTACATATAGTCGTTGACTGAGTTGCAATGTACTGTATATGGTACTCTTGTTTCACTTCCCCATGAACTGCTCTACACTTTGTTCTCCTTGGGATTTCAGGAATGTTCGATCATCGAAGACAGACCATGTTTTTGCACTACGCTGTAACAAAGTTTTTGGCTATTGTAATCTTGATCTATGCTGTCGAGCGAAAGCGCCGTCCGTGTATTAAGGATAATAATGGCTGATAGTGAGACTTATAATGCTCCAATGCTCCCATGGAGCTCCTGTCTGTGTGACATCTGAATGTGCACTGGAGGACACTGCACTTTTCAAGCCGTCTTGCAGCCCCTCTCTTTAGATACGACCCCCTCCCCTTTCGTTCGACCAAATACGACCCCCTCGTTGTTCTTTGCGCAGTTGACCCTGGCACCACCCCACATATTTGAAGCTCCAGCGCTATGAGAACTTGAAACCAACATTGTTCAGCACATTGGAAGTGTGTGAAGATTCGTTACAGGACTGGGCGTAGACACCAGTACCTGCTTCCGCTCCGTTTCAACATTCGAGTTGTAACAAGAAAATCGTACAAGTCGCTTTTCGAGCACCTTGTGTTCAAAGTTTCTGGAAAAGTTGGGTGATTCAAACGAGCTGTTTAGAAGTGTTAGAATGGTTAGGATGTTAGAATTACTCAAAGTGATATGCTGAGTGCTACCATTTTATGAAAATCTGTCCGAAATAAGGTATCCAAAATTGAAATATTGGAAGGGGCAAGAACCTACTCTAGAACTTGATATAGTGAGTGTGTAGGATGGCCGGTGATGGGAAATGGAGATGAAACAAACTTAAACGATTCCCCCAATTCTTTCAACAGTAATCTCATATGAGAAGGGGCATGGGGAGAACCGTCAGGTGACTTATTCTTATCAATAAAATCACTGACAGATTATTGATGGATAAAAACAGGGACTATAATGTGCGGAAATACACGTGTTACGACGCAGTGGTTTCATTTGAGTCATCATCAGTTATTTAGAATAGTTGGTAGAAGCCTAAGTGAGCAGATTCGTCATAAGTTTTTGCTGGCACGCAATATTGTCGGCTTTTGGAAGTGCAAAAGGGCGTGTGCGATGCAACAATCTGAGTCAAGCTACTCTTTATGAAGTTTCTTCTTTCGTTTTCTGCCAAAAGTTTTTTTTCACATTTATTTGTGGAAATTGGTCGCTTGCATTTCTTTACTGTAGGATTTTTATTAAAAGCGTATCTCACAATTGAGCTACGTGGACCATTCCCTTTCATGAATAGAATGGAACCATCGGCAAAGGTGGTGTGCGTTAGGCGTCGTGCTTGCGTCCCACAAATGCGCAACAGAGACGTCAGGGGCCTGCTGGGAGTTGTGTTTGTTGCTCGAGCGGTCTACGTCTGCGTCTCGCTAGTACGCTATGCTCCCTGATCAGTTTTCTCTCTCCAACACCAAGCTTCAAATTCCAGTGATTTCATAGGTGTTTTTTCATTTTTCTTCACTAGCGGTCTACTTCGCTATTCCCAGTTCATTTTCAAGCGAAATGACAACTTCTTGCGATAGTGAAATGTGCTTCAAAGGTTAAGGCCACTGTTTCTGATCCCCTCTCCTCCCTTTACGCTGATGTTTGTTGATGAAATTTCATTGGCTTGACAAAGTTTGATCTTATTTACCAGTCATTTGTCATTTGACACGTTGATGAAAGGATGCCAAAATGAAAAACAATTACATTTTATAAAAGGAATAGAAACTGTGAATTCTATGAGAGAACGTGATTTTATTAATGCAGTCTGCAATACTTATCAAAGATAGTTCTAAACATGAAGGTCATGTGGGAAATTTAGGATAACATCGCTGATATGGCAATTTGCTATATAGCTTAATCGTGGCTAAATGAAGAATCAGATTGGACCCACGATGCCTATTTGTCACGACAGTTAACCAGCAGGAATGCTCAAAAGCGTACTCGCACACCCACGACCCTAGCTCTCATTCAGATCCTGGATGAAAAGCCAATTTGATGCAGCTCACTACACACTAAGGTTAGAAAAAACAGGTTACAGAATGCGAAGTACCTTGAAGATTCAGGATCCAATTGCTGTTGCGGACTTTTGTGTTATCCTGAACGCTACACTACATCTCTCTTATGAAAGGTTACTAGCTAATTTCTGGGCCAGCTTCATTGGTATAAAATATTCTAGAAAGGGCTCACGAGGTCACATGCAATTAATTCAAAAAGCTCGCCATCTCGTTCGCTCGTTGCATTCGACCACTTCGACTTCAAATTCTTGCGAAACGCTTTCTGGGGCACCATCTCGGATGCCTATTGAGATCGGTCGAACGTCGGAGTACAGACCTTCTCAGTCAGAATATGAACATGGGTGCATTTTCTTGAATCGCGTATACTACCCACATCATTCACCCCTAGGCGCCCATTGTCGTTGCTCTACTTGACACTCTCAATTGGAATCTTGGGCAGGCTACACTAGCTGATCACGGCAAAATTACAGTGCAGATACATACCCATAAACTATCAAATTTTCAGAAGTATGAATCTTGAACTCCACATTCGCTGAGGCATGCTGATCCGACGTCGCTAAGTTCATTCTTGTGTTCAGTCGTTCCTTCGATTGACTACCCAGGCAATTACCTAAATGAGAAGTGGTTACGTCGCTACAAGCTACATTAATCTAGCTTCAGTGATTGGAGAGTTTTGAAGCTGAAGTCTTACCGTCTGTCCTTCTTTGTTTTTGGTGTCGAGAGTAGGTGAGTGATGGGAGCTTCTGCTTGCTAGTGTCAACTAAAACAAAATAAGCGACTTGTCAACAGCTCGATCACAACGCATTCAAGTAGAAAATAAGACAGAAGGCAAGGCAAAGTATACTTCGTTTTTTCATTCAACCTCACACTGCCATGGAACGTGAAACTCAAAATCCTGACTTATGGTTAGTGCCGGATGGTTCTGCGTTCCAACTTTCTAGGAACGATTCTTAAATTAATCAGCATTAATCAAAACCAACATTTATTTTTCTTCAACCACGGGTCCATGAAGCACAGAAACACGTTGAACCGCTGCACATTGGCAATAAGTTGTAGATAATGGTGATGCATAGGGTTCCGAGTGAGCATAAAAAAGAAGCCACAAAAATGACGAAGTATGAAAACAGTCAGGGGAGATGAAATTAAGCAGCATCCTAATATGCATTACTGAAGCTGTTCTGCTGTCACCACGAAGTGTAGGAGCAGGCACCTATGTAACAATGTCAAGGTTCAGGAGAAATGACAATATGAGTTCTCCTCTCGAATGTGTTGAGCAGAAAATCTGCAGAGAAAGTTCTCGTTAACACGTTGACGACAGCGTGACGCGGTAACGCGTCCCACTTTGCGCACCTCGTGGGACATTGTGACGCGGTAACGCGTCCCACCCAAGTCATCCCTTTTTCTTGCGCTTGTGCGACTTATTCCTAAGGTCTTTGTACTCATTCTATAGGTCATACATTAGCATACTTAAAAACCACATGGCTCACAGAAAGGCCAAATATTCTTTAGTTTGGCAGAGGTTTTCCAGACCTTACGGATATGTCTGTTCAGTTCATTCCTCGTTTTCTTTTCATTAACGTAAACATGTTGATAAAAAGGAATAATAGAAGCGAATACAAACCTATTCGTATGGGAAGATATGTGTTTTTACTGAAACAACCACGTCCAAATTAACCACTAAAGGGAAAGTAAGTAAAATTTGCCTTTTCATGGCCTTAACACGTCATTTCGGTCGAACTTCCATTACTGTAACTCCCGATAAGTTAGACAGATCGAACATTATTGAAAACACTTCATCGCATCTAAGTATTGCGTATTTACAGCTCAAAATCCATGGATTTGGTGTGCGGCGGCGGCGCTCGCAAAATCGCTCTGGTCCCACGCGGTGCAAAAACCCAAAACGCGCGATGTCGTCAACGTGTTGAAGAATACATGAACCAAGATATTTCATTCGGCTGTTGTCGGCCTCAGATACTTTTGCAGAGCTCGCTTGACGTCTGTGAGTTGCTTCTGCTTCGAACAAGAGGAGCTTCTCGCAACCGACGCCTATGATACAACTGGATCGTCTACCATAGCTAGTGAGAGGTTACGTTTTGTCGCGCTGAGGAAAACTGCTCGCAGACCCGAAAACGGAAGGCACTCATCGCTAGATTATGATCTACTGCTAGCAGAGTTCGTAATGTTAGACATATGTATGTACCACGAATAGGTGTGCAAGACATACCATGACGACAATTTCCCACATATGAAACCACAGTGGATATGGATCTGGCAGTGGCAGTAAAATACGAGCAGATGAGTGACTGCAGCAGTATCACACAACAGCGATCAGGTCCGTCCTAGCAAAAATTAGCCTGAGAAACGGCCGAAAGCTCCCAAAGTTTAGGTTTATGCCCGTTCCTTGGTGCAGAAATGTATAAAGAAAAATGACAACTGAAGCACAACGATATGTGTACCGAACTTCATCCTGTAGAGGGCGGTAAGTGCATCTACCGTTCCCGACCACATTACACGAAAACGTTCAGAAATTAAGTAGTCAGAAGGAACGAGGGCTGAGTGGAGTACAACTCAATCAAAACTCAAGCTGACAGCCCTATTGAAGCCCCCAATACTTTCGGCCTTGAGCTATGCCAGTGGGACTTGGTCGTTAACGAAAATTTAGGAAAT
>MU868334.1:520157-552994 GCA_036418205.1 Ostertagia ostertagi | reverse complement strand
GGCGGAGTTTGCGACGAAAATTCATAACTCGGCTCCAAGAAGTCCCGGAGGCCGGGAAAAGGTGGATAGAGGTGGGTGGAGGAGTGGAGGCCAGCTGTCATTGGTGGGCGGGGCATGACCAAAGTGGGCGGAGTTTGCGACGAAAATTCATAACTCGGTTCCAAGAAGTCCCGGAGCCGGGAAAAGGTGGATAGAGGTGGGTGAAGGAGTGGAGCCCAACTGCTGTTGGTGGGCGGAGCATTTCCAAGGTGGGCGGAGTTCTCCACAAAACTTTGTGACTCGGCTGCAAGAAGTCCTGGAGACCGGGAGAGAAGTGAGCGAAGGAAAGGAAGTGAATTTCTAATGGTGTGCGGAGGATACACCAAAAAAGCAGGATTCGCCGCCAAAATTATAAATCGGCTCAGAGATAGTTCAGAGATCGGGTAAAAAGTGGGAAGAGGTTGGCGAGGAAGAAAAAGATAGGTGGGACATGCAAAGAAATAGGCGGAGTTTACCACGAGGTTCATAAATCGGTCCGGAGGCAGTCCGAGGCCGGGAAAAACGGACAATTGGTTGACGATTACGGACAATTGGTGGAGGAAGGAGGGAAGCTCAAAAGCCATCGGTGGATGAAGCATGGGGCAATCGGATAGAATTCAGCTTGAAAGTCAAATATTCGAAGTGTATTGGGCCAAATTCGAAAATTCACGCCGCACCATCCTATATCGCCGCAGAACTGTGCTGTGCGCGCAACGCGTGCGGCGCCAACTTTAAAACTATATCAGGGTAACGCAGGACCACATGTCGCGAAAATCACGCAACAGAAAATCAGGGTGTTGGGCTAGAACGTTCTATCTTCCGGGTCATATAGCACAGATCTGGCGTCGACCAAACAGGGTCAACCCTACGTTTGTACAGGTACCAGGGGTGGGGGGGGGATTATCGTATTGGTCGTAGTTGGAGTAGCTTGTGGGGGGTCGTACTCGCTGTGGTCGGCAGTGGGAGCAAAACTCTTCACTCCCGCATAGACTCAGCCATGAAGAGCAATACTTTCAGAAATAGCAGCAGCGAAACATGTAGCTGCGTTCGAAGAGAGGCCTCACGCTTCCTTCCAAATAGACTTTCAAATGATTCAGCGATTTAACACGTTGACGACATTGTGCAGCGCATGCGCATCACACCTTGAGCACCGTGTGGGACCGTGTGCAGCGCATGCGCTGCACACACAAATATTATTTTTTTCGCGCATGCGCTACTTCTTTTCTAATTTTTGCATCTATTCTATAGACCACACCATAATATGACTAGACACGGCGAGGTTCATCGAATGGTTGAATATGCTCCTTTTTAGCGAAGGTTTTCCAA
Source organism: Ostertagia ostertagi (assembly GCA_036418205.1). Taxonomy (NCBI): domain Eukaryota; kingdom Metazoa; phylum Nematoda; class Chromadorea; order Rhabditida; family Trichostrongylidae; genus Ostertagia; species Ostertagia ostertagi. Next base: position 551,650 of record MU868334.1, on the reverse strand, counting down.
GTCCTACGAATTTTGCAGTTGTGATAATTGATCATTGCCAGAAACTTCAATTCGATCGAAGTTTTACAGTTGCTCCTTCTGATAAGTTTGACACATCGAATATCATTCGAAACATTTTGTTGCATCCGAGTTTTGCGTAGTTAAAGCTCAAAATTCACGGATTTTATGTGAGGCGGCGGCGCCTGCAAAATCGCCGTGGTCCCACGCGGCGCAAAAACCCAAAACGCGCGTTGTCGTCAACGTGTTAAAAGCGCGGCCTAGGCGTGGCGCACGCCATGGCAGGCAATGCCGCGCAAGCGTATGCTCGAATCTTAATACATTCTAAGTCCAGCATGAAATTGGTTTCTCAGGAAATTACTAAAATATACCGTTCTCAAGAAGATGGCTTAAATGCCCATCCAAAAAAGTCTCAACGGGACTAATTTTTGAACTAGGTACTTTCTGAAGAAGTTTAAGTGCTTTTAGAAAGCTTGAATCTTGTAGTTTGTTACACGGTTCAGCTTTTCGAAGAGAGAGGTCATAATCGTTTGAAAGTTGAAAAGTCACGATTCCAGAAAATATATTAGTTCCACAAACCCCCCCCCCCCCAAAAAAAAAAGTCCGAAAGAGACCAACTTTTGAACTAGGAGTTCTTTGAAAAAGTTATAAATACTTTTTAGAAGTCTCAAATTCTGGTGTTGTGTCAGCACTCGGTTTTCAACTTTCCAAAATCAATGTAACTTTGAAAGAAGTTAGTACTATCCTTTAAAGGTTGAAAAGTCACATTTGCACGGGGAAGAGTACCAACGGGCTAATTTTTCACTAAATTGACGTTCGTGGAATATACACCAGCATTTGAAGAAACAAAATTCAATCTTCTAATCTAGAAACCTCGGCGCAAACCTGAATTTGAAGGAAGTAACCATTCTCGAAAAGAGGAAGGTAAAATTGCATAGCAATTTTATTTCTTGCTTAATAACCAGGTCATTTTAAATTGTTTGAGAACAAGTAACCTAATCTATATTAAAAAAACATGAAGTTTCTGCTGATCCAAAGTCTACCTCAATCTTCCAAAGTACCTGAAATTTAATAAAGAAATACTCGTCCAAATTTCTATATTCCCGTTCGTCGCTGTTCCCGCAAAACGCGAACGCAAACGCGCTCCATCGCTAGGACGCCAATGAGCGCGATTCCACTTTCAAAAGGTGATCAACATCGCGTTACGTTTCAATAATTAACTCCTTTGCCCGGCCTCCCTATACGAAATTTAGAAATGGCCTATACGAAATTTAGAAGCTTGGCAGTTCGGTGCCAAGTGAGGTGAGGGGAGCACGCAGCGGCGCCGGGGAGAGGGTCGTAAAAATTTCCAAAACACATCAACGGTAGGGATGACCCTGCGTCCTAAGCCACTTCTTAGCAGCAAATAAATTCAATAATCGCGACGACGTCGAAATTTGAGAAACTAGTCTCTTCAAAGTCCTACCCGAAATGAGTCCCGAGTAGGCCTCCATGCACTGTGTAACAAAAGACGAAGAGCGAGTGATACACTTGGAGGAAAAGATTTTGGTTGATGTGCGTTGATACAGCTTTTATACCCAAAATGATCGTTGACCAAAAACGACTTTTTAAAGAAGCCAACATTATAAAAAAAAGTGGTAGTTCAAGGGTTGAGCTGCACTTGGTGGTTTCAAAAGAGGCGAACAGCACGAAGCTTAGCAGGTGCGACTATAAATATATGTGTGTAAGAAGTGAAAGCCTTCATAGACTTTGACGGTACTGTGTTAATGGTGCGGCAACAGGATACAAGAATCATCTCCAAGTTAGATTAGTCTCCTGCGATCTGGGCGAATCTCACACCTCCTCCATGACGATTTGGTGATTTGGCGATCACTCCAAAAAATTACTCCAAAATACCAATTACTCCAAAAAATTTCCAGGTATATCGGCATAGAAAAACATTGATCATTGCAGATATTTTACAAAGGGCACAGCAACATTGGATATAGTGACTAACTCGACGGAGTTCTTCCTTCTACTTTCAAAGTCCAAAGGACCGACAAAATCCGACTTCCAGCACTGCTGAAAATGCCGTCCGTGGCTTGATTACATCATAAAGCCTTTCAAGTTTTTTGGCACTATATTTGTCCGTTATTCGAAACAAAACTGCAAAAGTTATGTTCGAGAAACAAGAAACCTTTTTTTGCAGCTTCACGTGCGAATCTCACACCGTCCTCTATGACGATTTGATGATTTGGCGATTCTTGAAAGTCGTACCATGTTTTGGGCAATCCGGCTTCATCACTGGGATCGAAATATCGACTTAACGAGTGAACGGCTACCTGAGACTGTGGGCAATCATTTTTTCATTGGCTTTCAGATACTCTGGATATCAAAGATACTACTGGTAAGGTAGTAAATGAGACATGAAACCACACAACACAATGAGTGAGGAAAAACTCAACATTCAGATTATATGTATATGATAAACGAAGCAGTATGTGGTTGAATATGGGTGCTGTTGAATGTGGGTGCTATGCTACCCCATACTACACACCTACTAACCCTTGCTAAAAGTGAACAGTAATTGTTACTGAGAGCCGTTTAGCTTCTAACGGCCAACGCAGACATTTGTTTCCTGGTAACTGCTCACTATCCTCCGACTTTTTCGCACATACTAAACGTAAACCTTATTACACCAGTATATGTGCGATTCCACCTACCAGAGATTAAGACATTGCAGCTCGCGTGCATCGCTGGGCATGCACATCGAAAGTGCACATCCGACAATTGTGCATCACCGGGTAATGCACGCAAGTAATTAACACATTGACGCCCGCGCCGATTTCGGCGCATGTCGCACATGTGACATTGGTCGTATTGCGTGCGTGCATACTGGGCGATGCACAAATCTCGTATGTGGGACATTTTGTGGATTTTCGCCGCAGGACCAACATAGCCGATTTCGTTGGGAGAGCGCGGGAACATTCCTTTTCCTATATTGAATCATGGATCTTTCTTTCGTTTTGTTTTCTATTTCGTGACTGTATATAGCTTGAATTAAATGTTTTAGCTTTATTTCGGTGAGCATGATTTGTCGAGAGCCGTTTTGCCCATGTTCGTCATATTCGTATTACATAATTCATGTTCTGGGTTTTTTGCATAAAGATAAGGGTGAGCTCAATAGTCCGGAACGTGATTTGCAAGGCAGTCGTTATTGATGTATTGATTTTTAAGTATTTTAGGTAGTATATTGATATATGTGGACTATCATTGGACTTCCAAAGTTCTATCCATTCTTGTTGTTGCCCTTTTCGAGAGCAGCATTTGTTGAAATATTGATGTTGTCGCCATGCCAGCAGTTGCTTTACGAACCTCGATGAGAATAGGCAGTATTATCCAGAACAGTAATTAGAATGCTAAAAAAGTCGTTCATGTGGAGCAAATGATATTGATTGTGGCATGACCGCAAATAGCCATGTCAGATGTGGTGAGTTTCTAGGTTGCATGTACGCTGTGGAATCGATGACGTGGCTATACCTGTGTTAATCTCTGTTTCACATTGGCGCCGATATCAGTACGGGCATCAAAGTGTTAACGCCAAGCAGGCTACCAATGACGCTTCAGGTGCAAAGACAGGTGCCCTTTGCCAGTTTTAATTACAGGTCCTAGCAAACGCAGTATCGTCTAATTGGTGCAAGCTTGAGCTATTCCCCTCTACGCGCTAATCAGATGATTTTATCATGGGCCTGTCACTAAGACTGATATTCTTTTGTGTACTCATGCTTGTCATTATAAAGGCCACAATATATCGCAGCCAGACGAAAATAATAATTGCATGAATCTTAACTCTTATGGTTTGGCTATCGTCGAGGAAGTAATTCTATTTATATCCGCCTCCCGAGACTCGGATTCAGAAGAACATTCTCTGCTTTCTCGTTGTGTTAATATTCTCAACGCACTCACTGAAAATCTCCGGCCACCATTCAGAGCGTGCCGTACGTCGCAACGTATCGGTACTGTTATCATTATTTTCCAGGTTTTCGTGTTGAAGTTTTTCCATGTCAAGGCTTAAATGTAAGCCAGTAGGACCTTTATTAGTTGGCAGTTCCATTGAATCAGAACTCACGCGAAGGTGGTAGAATCCTCGCGTCTGAGAGCGTTAGAACATTTTTTTTTTTCCTCCTTCGCTGGCCCCTTTACGTTTTCAATGATCGTATATCTCCAGCAGTCTAAATTTTCTTTTTTATTTTTCAGAAAGTAATTGAAATAAATTTACAAAGTCAGTGGAGATCCGTGGTATCCGTGATCAACTTCATCAACATCCTACCAAATTGGATTTGACAGCGCATGCCTCTGTGATTAGTGATCGCGAGCATATCGCAGCTTGGGTTGCGGTAGTGCATGAGTGTGCCTTGTCGGTGGGAGCTCCCCAAGAGGATAAATGAATAATTAAACAATAAAACAACGAAAAAAACGAATGAATAAATGCAAATTGCGATGAATACCAGTGAAGGATCTCACTTGCCATTGAACTCCTCGACACGATCGGCGATTACAAAGCATGTGTGGTCTAACTCACTACAGAGCTCATCAAGCTGAAACAATAATTATTAGAAAGCTGATCAAATTTTCTTTCCGTTGAACGAAAATGGTTAGATTCAGCATGCACTCTTTGCTGCCTGTACCCTCGCACCGGAATCCTGTAAAGTTTCTTATTAAGTTTTTTCGCGGTTGCTAAGTTATTGTTCAACAAGGTTACACTTTTTTATTTTATCTTTTATTGCATTATTTAACTTTTATTCTATTTTTATTTTATTTTATTTGACGCGTAGGAGACCGCGCATGTTTCACGTTTTTTGGCGATATGGGACTTCAGTGGAATTTTCAGGATTGATGCCAAGCGAATTGAGAAGAAAATTCCACTGGTAATTTGGCGAAAATCCTTATTCAAAATGCAACCCGGATAAGGAAAGCAAAAAGGAAAAGTCAGCATTTGTCTCCGAATGGGCTGAAAGATCCCGCGGTCGACGGACTGCAGCCCACATATGGGCTGCATTGGCTCAAAGGTGTTAAATATTATCTGACTCCTTACATTTTACAAGTAACACTAAGTTATTATAAGTTAGTAACACCCACTCCCCCCAAAATGGTTCCCCGACTTGCTGTTTCTACATTTTGTTCGATAGAAGACCTAAACAAGCGGAAATCGGCACTGCAGATACTGCCCCTCCTGTTAACTCTCACTTCAGTAGCACTGTGGACATCAGTACGTCAGGACGTAAGCAAACCAGCCCTTTTGGCACATCGGCTGGGACCGTATGCTGAATGTTGGGGAGGGGATGGGGTCCCCAACGGTCGACGGTTTACTTCAACTCGGTTGGTACGATAGGAGAGTACTGACGCAAGTGGTGCAGCTGGTCCAGTAGCTTCGCCAGAAGGACCGGTCTGCTCACCCTTGGACTAAGCCTAGGAGAGGGGACGGACCCGTCCTCTCTTTAAGGCTTAGTTCTAAGGTAAGCGCCAAATTGTGGCGGTTCTAAGGACCGCGTTGAAGTTGTCCGTCCACCGTCGGGGACACCATCCCCTCCCCAACATTCAGCATACGGTCCCAGCCGATGTGCCAAAAGGGCTGGTTTGCTTACGTCTCACGTCAGCATGGACGCTTCGAGCCAAATACTGCTGCTCTCACAGTAAGCAGCACTGTTGCATCCAAGGTTGCAATGAGTTGCAATCGCAGTCAACAATTGGCAGCTTATAGCTGTCTACTTTGCCGAGTCTTGTTAGCTGATTCTCACCAGCTCGAATCGACCTCAGAAAAGGCTTGTGAGGCCTACCCAAAAGGCTCCTGAGCTTCAAATCAATGTTCATCACGAGGAAGAACTTGGTACCAAATTATTCTCGTGGTGTGCTTTCTTATAGACCAACGCCTTTATCACTCTGACTTTCACCCTGAACGCTCAGTCGCCTCAGCATCATAGTACCAGAGTAAACCATCAAGCACTGTGGATGTTTGCAAGGAAAGATAGCCTTTGCGAATTTGAAAGGTGGAGCAGTGATTAAGAAGCGAAGCGTTTTCTTATTGTGAGATGGCTAGACGGCGTGAACCTTGAAGCTAATACGCTCATTTCGCTAAATCCTACGAAAGAATTACGCAGTAATTTTTGTACAGGGTTAGTCCAGAAGTTATTGAGAGACACACAAAGAAGTGTGTCGTTAAAAACGCACAGTAGCTTGATGGAACAAACCAACTTCAGGGAAGTGTTTGTAACTCCTACTTAAAAAAAAAATCACAATCAGAATAGAATTGAGATCTGCCACTTCCCCCGTTAACACGAGCCTTCGGATGAGGGGGATGGCGCGTGCGGTGGCACGCAACTAAGGCGTGTCCAAATGTTTCCAGGCCTTCTGCTCTGCCTTCTTCAGGGAATCAAACTTTTGTGTTGCATTTATTTGCGCTTGCATCCAGGGTGTGAAATACAGAAATCTAGAGCTATTAGGTGGATGGTTCCATTGTAACAATTCTTCGAAAGCAACGAACTCGAAAAATCGCTTTTTGGAGGATTTTTGCTTTATTCTTGGGTGCTCGGTCCTGTAAGAAGTTCTAAGTAGACTACTCGTGTGGCTTTCTATCCACTACAGATGTGGAGTCTTTAGAGTGTCTGGCTGGGTTTTCACATCAATTTTTTCATTTTGGGTGTACGAAAGTCGACAAGGGGAGACCTAGTTTCTGCATCTGATAATTATCCTGGTGGTAACTGTCCCCGAATTTTCCATCTGTGGTGGTTCCAAACTTATTGAAGAGTTGAACTGTTGCTCATAAGGGCTTCTCTGATAGGTTAGACTGCTGCTAGATGTAACGTGCCAGAGCCCCTAGTGAGTTCAATTTGAGGACTGACTCAAAGTGAAGTAGTTATTTCACTAGTTTTGAGAACTTCATGAAATTTGGTTTCATTAGGAAGAAGACATTGTACCCTTTCACATAGTGCACAGAAAACGAGATGAAAATGGAGCGATACGGAAAAAAGTGGATATGACTGCGCGCGCACGCGGTCCTCATAATTTTGGACCACCCTGTATATAGTAAAAGAAGAAAGATATGACATATAAGAGTGAAGAGTACATGTTAATGATAAAAAGAAAGGAATGATTCGTTTCGCCTCTTAATCATACGAATCATTGTAACCTTCATTCCCTGAGGCTTCTTCAGTGATTGGGAATGAATGCATTGTGATGTCTATCATATGTCACCAGATGTTACAAGGGAGTAGTGAAAGTATTGGATCAAGACGTTAGTAGACATGTATCAAAGAGTAACACAAGGATTGCAAATTGCATATTGGGAACTAGGATGCGTCTCAGGTAGGTGTACGGTAATAAAATACTCAGTATTGGATACCGTAACAGATACGGTATTAGTTACTAAGTGTAAAATTGGCATTCGAGCAGATTAGTCGTTAAGAGGGGACAAGGTTAAGGAGAAGAACAATGAGTATTAAGAGATAAGGGAGGAGAGTATGTGCTTGAGATGGAGATAAAGGTTGCTGTGATCTAATGCTTAGAGATAAAGTTATTCGAGCATTCTTGTAACCAATTTTTTGATATTATTAATGTTATTATCTATTGCAAATTTATAACTAATGAACTTGTTTTTATAAATACTTTTAATGATGTTAGTAATTATAAAGTCTTTTGAGTAGCCATTATTTATCATTATTTTGATTAGATCTTTTATTTTTCGTGTATACAGTGTAAATGTAGAACAAACGTTGGCAATCCTTAGTGCTTCGGTATAAATAACTGAAGCTTTATTCTGAAGAGAGATATTGGTTTGGGAATGTGGAAATCTCAGAACTTTGAAATTAAAATCGTCCGTTTTATTATACAAGTTGGTAAAGATTTGATTATTTTTTTATAGTAATACTAAGGTCTAAGTAGGCACTGGCTAATTCATTAGTATTGGTTTTTGTAAATTCTAATGCATTATTATATACGGTATTCAGAAATTTTTCTATATCAGATTCTTTCTGATTGTGTATAACAAGTAAATCATCCATATATCTGAATGGGATGAATAGTTTGGTTTCATCGAATTTGTGATTAATTGCATGGTGGTATTCCATTATTGAAAGTGTCAGGTCTGCTAGCAGGGGACTGAAATTACTACCTTGTGGAACACCTTTCTTTTGTTTGTATACCTTATTGTTGAATATACAATAACTATTATTTATAAAATAATCCGTGAGATAAATTAGGTCGTTAATTTTATAGTATCTATATTTGCTATTGTTATTATCATTATCCGAGTAGAAGACATGATATCCATTTGTTGCTATAAAGGGCTTATCAGCATTCTTAAAGCATATTTTCAGAAGTGTTTGAATGTTTTTGATTATAAGGCTATGTTCTAAGTTTGTGAACATATCTTTAAAATCTGCTGTGTAAATTTTTAAGTTAGGAAATTTAAGTTCATTCAATTCTTGACTAATGTTTATGTTATTGATTGCCCAAAATGCTTTCATAGTTTTATTTCTGTTTTGTACTACTGTGATGTATCTGGTGAAATGTTTTTTGAGAAAACTGTAGATCACTTGCAATTCTAGCGCAAGAGAGGTTTAATGCTACTGTTGTGTGCTCCTGTAATGAATCTAAATTTTATGGGATCTTTATGTAATTTTGGTAGAGCGTATATTGTAGGAAGGTCCATTTCAGTGAACACTTTCAACTTATTTATGTCTGATACAGAAGAGTTTGTGGTTAAGAATTTGTGAATGTTTTTCAATATTATCGTTCCGTTCATATGTATTGTGTGTGTTAGAGTGTATTATTTCTGTTGTATTGAAGTCATATCTTGTACCCATTTCTTTCATAATTGTTTCTATGTAATATTTTTTACAGATAATACCGTAGTTATTGTTGGCTTTATCTAGCGGGCAAAATATAAAGTCTTTTTGATATTTTTTGATAATATTGCTTGGAAGCCTTTCCCCAGAAGATTTCAATTTTGACGTTGTTAACAATGGTTTTATATTATGGTGATAGGCTCTATAAAATTGTTTCAACAGTTCATAATGTGTTTTTTTATTTATTTTATACTTGTTTTTGAAGTATTCTACAATTTTATTGGCTGCATTGATGTAAGTTTTTCTAACTTCTTGTCTAGTTGTACCTTCATTTGAAAAACATTTGCTGATGGGCTGTCGTTGCTCGTACCTTATGCTGAGGGTTGCTGAGTAACCGCTTCTTGATCAGCATTTCCTTCTTCTGGATTTTCGGTGTCGAATCTGTGGCGGAGTCTTGCTTGATATCCGCCTCTTTACTTGAACTGATCGCATCATTTAACAGATGCTAAACGTGCGAAATCTCAGGAAATTTCAAAAAATACAAGCAACAAATCAATTTATCAAATAAATTCTGAATTTGCAGTCTACCACATTGCCATGTCTTGGTATTTTTTATAAAGACCCACCGCAATCAAAAAGGAGGAAAGAAGAGTAGCGATGGAGCACAGCAGTGGAACATAATGTAGCATGTGGACTGCGTGAATGTTGCTCTAATCGACCGCAAATATCATGGCACCTGCACAAATACCATCCTTGCGTGTCCTTCTCCCGCATGTACGCTATTCAGTGGTTTTACTTTGTTACTATAATACACGTCCAATGATGTTTCATGATCATAGCAGAAAATTGTGAACGTCTCTGGTGTATAGACTAGTTTTGGTGTTCGTCATGCACCAAAGCAGTGTCACGAGGCCTAGCATCTCAGATACACCCTCTTCTCCCCTCGCCCCAGTGAAAACTCTTCCTTTGAGAAACGACGGCTCATAAAGAAATGGTTGGGCTTGCTACCACGCGCTGACGCTGTAGCAACTTACCTAGTAAGGGTAACGTTAAAAATTGAACAGGTATGCGTATGGCCATAACTTTCTCCATAGTGGACGAATTTCCCCTACAAAATTTCTCTTTCAACACGTTGACGACATCGCGCGTTTTGGCTTTTTTGGCCGCGTGGGACCAGAGCGATTCTGCGAGCGCCGCCGCCTCACAACAAATCTGTGGATTTTGAGCTTTAAATACGCAATACTTCGATGCGACAAAATGTTTTCACTGATATTCGATGTGTCAAACTTATTGGAAGGTACACATGTAAAAGTTCGGATCGAATGACGTGTTATGGCATATGAAAAGGCAATTTTACTTACTTTTGCTTTAGTGGTTCCAAAATTATTTTGGACGTGGTTGTTTCAGTAAAAACACATATCTTGCCATACGAATAGGTTTGTATTCACTTCCTTTTTATCTACATGTTCACGTTAATTGAAAGAAAACGAGGAATGAACTGAACAGACATTTTCGTCCGGTCTGGAAAACCTCTGCCAAACTAAAGAATATTTGGTCATTCTGTAAGCCGCGTGGTTCTTGGTTATGTTGATGTATGGCCTATAAAATGAACACAAAAAACCTGGGAAGAAATGGCATGTGCGCAAAAAAAATGTAATGGGTGTGGCATACATAGTTGCCACAATGTCCGATGAGGTGCAAAAATGGCGGCATACATAGTTGCCGCGCTGTCGTCAAGGTGTCAAGATTCCAAATTTCTCGAGAGTGTTCTCCAGTGGTTGCTGGACAAATTCCTATGAAGCGCGACTTAAAAAGACGTAAAGTCCTTCAAGTGTTTCAAAAGTAGTTCAGCAAGTGTTATGAGGCATTGCAAACTAGAAAAGTTTTTCATGAACGATTACTGAAATGACCAAACCCTGCCCAAAAAGAAAGTCTTTTTATTCGGCAGAGATGGTGTGATAAAACTGGCCGCTACCGCGCGTACGTCTGATGATCCACTTTAACCCTTTCGGCCTTGGTGGGTTCAATTGCCACCATCAAATTCGAATGTCTGCAGTACCGCCGCTTTTTCTTTTACCCACTGTAGAGATTGCTACAGACGATCTTCTCCTTCCTAATTTCAAAAAGGCAAAGTTTCGAACATACCAAGTCTTCAAGGGTTTAGCGATTAGGGATAAAGATGTTTATTAAAAGCTTACAAAACGTATATCCGTCCCATCGCGGAATGTGGTACGTCGGTCTTCTGCCCTTCATAAGAAAAAGGATATCCAGTTAATTGAAAAAATCCAGGATAATTTCACTCGAAAACTATTTATTAGGGCTGGTGATGCTACTTACGCTCGTGTGCCTCAACCGAATTCCAGAAATAGAAGTTTCCAATTGCATAGTTTATGTTCTCGTAGAAAAGTTTATGATGCTTGTATGGTGTTTAAGTTGTTAACCGGTATTGCCCAAGTTGATGCATCCAAATTTTATGTTAAGGCGATATCTAGAACCAGAGGAGGGCTTGAGAAAATTTCATATGCAACGCCAAGAACTAACGTGAGGCTCTATAGCTTCACCTGTCGTGCGGGTTCTGGCAATCTAATGACTTTGTAATGGTAACAAGCAACACACACAACAAATGGCAGGCCCTCCAAGTCAAATTATTTACTTGTGTTGAACGCTGCATAAGAAGTCGAGGGTAAAGCAACACAAACGGCCAATTAACACAACAAGGCTTTCCCATATTCATAAGCCTAGCTGGCATCAGCTCACAATTCTTTAATAGCTAGGCGTTTTGAAACGCACAAAGAATGGGGCTCCGACGTCGCGAAGTTACGACGTGCTTCACGTAGTCAATTTTTGTCGGCGGGACCTCCCATTTCGCAGGCCTAAAATTTGAAAACCATGGAACATAGATGGAAGAAGAACACAATATTCTTGTAGAGCAGACAATTCTCTTTCGAATGGTATATGACTCGATGTAAAAGCATGGGGATTTAGATGAAAATTTTTTGGTTGAAAAAAAGCGACACTATTTATGAGACAACCTAATATTTGTGAACAAGTGCAATAATCGGCGCTGGTCTCAGCAAGCCGCTAGGCAAGTGCCAAACCTTTCTAAAATACTTGAATATATTCAATTCCTTATCAAAAACGTTAGATATAATGTTGTGCAAGATCATAAACTTTTTCGACATAACTAAGAAATTTGGAATTGTTTCGACATAAGCTTAAAAACTAAGAAGGTGGGCCAATTTTCAAAGCTTCCTAGTTTCTTTGTTTGTGATCGAATAGCTTCCAAATTTCGCCTATAATGATACCTATATGCTCACAAGTAATAAACAATAGAAGAAAATTTTTCCACGGAAAAATTCAGGTCCGAAAGGGTTAAGCAATGGACGAGCTCCTTATATGGCACAGTAATCTTGTGTACCCTTAGAGAAAGAAGGACTCATTTCAGCCGTGCAAGAAGCCATCGTTCCTCCACGATCGAAGTGCAGAAAACTGAATAGCGTGACTAACATAGTGTGACTTTCTTCTGATAGGTTTCAAAGAAGCTTTCGAAACACCTACCTTGCTCCGTTTCTGGATTTCTCCTTAATGCTCTGGAACCACAACTTAATTTGTTATGAAAAAAACCTACCCATGAAATACCTTCTTCTTTTGAACACCGCCTACGTAAACCTAAAGCAACGAATAGCCATTGCTAGGAATGGCCATAAACGCATTACAACATCTAACATTACTACAAATTACTGAACACATTGATATTTTTTGTTTTAACACGTTGACGACCGTGTGGTATGATGTCATACCACACTTTCGCATGGAGCAGACTACTTTTCCTTAATTTTTTTGGCGTTTGTTTCTGTTCCACAACGGTCCATGTACATTATTGGATCCGAAAAATTTTTTTCATTACTGATAATGAAAACGCTGAAGGATTAATGCCTATTGATGAGAGAATACGAAAAATGTTGAAGCAGTGCGCGCATAACGGCGGTTCGTCAACGTGTTAAAATGTCGTAGTTTAAGAGTTAACATCAAATCAGGCTGTTCCTCTCCCTCACATCTCTGATAAAAGAAGCATCGAAGAGGAAGATCGAAAAATTGGAAACCTCCTTCAATTATCGAGGTGAAGGTGCAGTTGAAGTCTCTGTCCTCACTGCACTAGTAAATCAATAAGTTAGTCAAGTACAGCTCACAATCCAAAATCCCCTGGAAGGATTTTTCTGTTTCTTTTCCCTCATGTCCTAGTACTAGCAACCTCTTCGTGCGTTTCGACAGAACGCGTACCTTTCACCGTCGTGTGATGCGTCATGTAAGTCATGCAAGAGGTTTGTTGTAGGGCTGAAAGAGTTCAGGAAAATGAATGGCATGGGTTGACTCAGTTTTGTTCTTCAACAATACTTACAGCTTCGTAATTCAGACAGGTCATTGAACCAGCTTTGAATGCGATGCCAGACGTTGTCTATAGAAGGCAAACAAGGCGCCAATAAGTCGAAGGTAAATTTCCAATTGTCTGGTCCTGTTAGGCAGATATGCGAATAGGCCACATGTATGGATCTAGGGTCTAATCCATGATTGAGTCTTCCCCAGACTAACCAAATCTTTCATACAGGAAAGTCGGTGACCAGACTCGTTTGGGAGACGTTTTTATGTGTAAATGTTCACACTGACGAAAGTGGTGTACAGCGAGTTTTGCTCAGGGTCAACCGTCCGTTGGACAAAGTCCAACGCGACGACGAGAGTAATGCCGAGAGTGAACGTACGCACGGAGACACAGACGGCTCGCGGGTGGCGAGAGTGAATGCCGGCGCGGAGAGCGGTGAACATCGGTCCAACGTCGCTCCAATATCGGTCCAACGTAACGGTTGACCCTGGTTTTGCTGCTCTCTGGGAATGAAATTTTGAATTGTATACTGTTCAATTCCACAAGGTTTCTCAACCTTCCGGGTCACTTGATTGGTGCTAGAGAATTATCCGGGAGGAAAAACAGTAACGCCTTCATCGGCCAGCCCTCGTGGGTCATTTAGGCAAACACGCATTTGATACCTTGACGGCCGCGCAGTGACTATGTATGCCGCCATTTTGCACCTCATCGGACATTGTGGCAACTATGTATGCCACACCCATTACATTTATTTTTTGCGCACATGCCGATTTCTTCCCAAGTTTTTGTGTTCATTTTATAGGCCATACATCAACATAACCAAGAACCACGTGGCTTACAGAATGGCCAAATATTCTTTAGTTTGGCAGAGGTTTTCCAGACCTTACGAAAATATCTGTTCAGTTCATTCCTCGTTTTCTTTTCATTAACGCGAACATGTTGATAAAAAGGAATAATAGAAGTGAATACAAACCTATTCGTATGGAAGATATGTGTTTTTACTGAAACAACCACGTCCAAATTAATTTTGGAAACCACTAAAGGAAGTAAGTAAAATTTGCCTTTTCATGGCCTTAACACGTCATTTTGATATAACCTGCACAAGCCAAAAGGCGCGATATCGCCAACGTGCTGAAGCTACCAGACGGAGCTCCAATGCATAGGATACCCTGTAGCATTGAGATAATATCCTTGCAGGTCATTAGACATTGAATGTCGAACGCGCCACCTTCTTTTGATTCCGTTCGGCGCACTCAAAAGGTGCATGGGATGTGAAGCGTGCGCAATCATCGGCTTTCGCGGATTACGAAGATTAATTATGGCATTGAATGCTTCTGTATTCTTCAGTGAAACGGCAGTTTGTTATTGACGTTCAGCTCGTGAGCTGCTTGCAGGGAGACTGCCGGGGAAGGGGCTGCACGGCCGCTCGGAATGACGTGAGGCTCTAGAGAATGAAAATCGGACGACATCGATGATGGTATCGTTAAAGGCAAGCTCCGGGATAAACCGGTGATAAGAGCGCTTCGTAGTGATGACTGAGCTGCGGGACGGCCTGAAAGTGGAAAGGAAAGCTAGAGAAATCTTTGGGATCGCTGAAATTAAGGCCTTAACCTTCAAAAAGGTCGGATGTGGAACGATGGCGAGGCAGGGCGGTCAAAGAAGACAAAACACGCGAGAGATCACGCCGTTCGAGAGAGCACGCCGATATCGAGGTGGGTGGGAAGCGTTGCAACGGGGTCGATGGTTGCAGGCCCGTAAGGATTAGCGCCCTAACCGCGCAATTTTGCGGCGAAGCTGGAGTGATCTAGGTAGGTAGGGACCTTACAATTTCCCTCGCGGTATCCTTCCCACTAGTCGGGCTAATCCCGGGGTTTGCCTTTAAAGTATATTGCCATTGCAACGTCTTCGACGTTCGATAAGTAGGTGGTGCTTTACATACCGTAAGTGGGTTCGGGCGCCTTAAGATCATAGGATTACGATAATATTGGGTTGGGTTCATAGTGGAAGTGGGATGCTGAATAATGCCCCAGTGGCGAAAAAAGCAAAGAAATCCGTCAAAAACGCGCAAAATGGGACCCCTTTCTTTGCCCGTTGACCTCCGATAATGGACGAGCTAGCAACCAACTAATGGTAAGAAGTCACTTGTACAAAATCTGGCTGAAAACTTGTGTCAAGGGATAGTTTGATATTTTGAAGGCGATGGTCACACTCCCTTGGCATGAAAACCCCACGCTCATGAGTTGCGTGCGCTAGAATGTCGCATTGCCTAAGTCAGAAAACAAAAATTTATTGAAAATTATTATTTATTGAAAATTGAAATTATTGAAAAGAAAAATTAATCGAAGGGAAACATTCTGGCTTCTGCTAAAATGCTAAGAAAAAAAAAACGAAGGAAACCGAACGAGCGATCCGATCACATGGTGATGTACATATTTGCAAATCGGCCTCTTTACCCGTTAGGCCATCACATCATTTGCGGGAAAAAACCTTCGTAATTTTGCTCACAGCATCGTTCAACAGATTTGCAATCAGCGTTTTGAGCCGTACCAGGTGCTATATACCGCTGATTTCAAATCTGCCTTGCATTTTTCAATCTCATTTCAAACAAGCACTTCGACCTACCATCCTTCAATAGTTGAGTCAAGGGAATGGCGACAGCTAATCTGTATCTATTTCATTGAAATTGAGGACGCGTCCGCTGTGCGATCTAAAGCATAGGTTTGATTAGACGAGAACGGATTCACAAACGTATTAAGCTCATTGTTGCGCATTCAGCCGACGGACTTGCTCTGGTTCATCGAAATAGAGGAGTGTAGAGCCGCGCTGAATGCGGTAGTAAAAGGTACCGCCGCAGTTTGAATCGGCTCATTTATCTGACCTAGTGCCTCGATCAGTGCTATTCCCTCCGCATTCTTTCCCAATAAATGTGTAATGCAAAACAAAAAAGGGCTATCGTATAAATGTACAATACACAACAAAAAATCTTCCCATATTATGAACGTTGCGATGGCGCGTGAATAATCGCCCGTGTAGCATAAACACATCTATAGAGCTGCTTTTTACGAACACAAGAAACAATGACAACGGTTGGTTTTCGAAGCGTATTGGAGTGCTTGTCTCGGCGTCAAAGATTTTCCATCGTTCAGTCACTTCCTTCGTCATGCTGCTCGAATAGACTCCGAATAGTGATCGGGACGCCATTTTCGGAGAATCGTTCATCATTTCTAGACGAATTCATCAGCTCCATTTCACAACCTAGTCAAGTTAGTCAGACTACCCTGTGATAGCTACAGAGCATTCTTGGCAGTGTTTACCGCTGAACCCTGCATCATTCTAACTGTTAGCCATTCCTCGAATTGTCGCCTTCTCTGGTCGGGCTCAGATACTAATATGCCTCCACCTATGCGAATCTCTACATTGTCGATATCTTGGAAATATGCCAAAAGGTAAACATTTTCATGAAAGAGATCTGTATTAGGTTGTGCAACCTGTTTACTGACCCTGTTCCTTATTAAAAACAGACCTTGTGAAGGTGACCTTCTTTCAGTTTCCGTGGATCTTCACACCCTGTTCACATGCCGATATTCTTCTCCTTTTCGTGCTAGCTCCCTCATAATAGCCTCAAACATTTGCTGGACCCTCCGCACTATTTTGTACGATTCCGCTTCTCAGTACGATGTGAAATCACTGAACGTTCATTTTATAGAGGCATATCCTTAAAAAGCTCTTGGGGGCAGTCAGGATTTGCTTCTCTCGAGTGTGTGAAATAGATTGTTTTTAAGACAACGTCGTCCTTGTGGTACTTCTGGAAGAATATCAAAAAGGTCCTTCCTTTATACTCGGTTCCGTTATACTCGGTGCTACTTCACCTTTTTCTAATATTTCGCTAAGTTCGCTCTCTGGTAGGGCTTCAGAATGAACTCGTAATCGGTGCCAGACTTTGCGAACCAAGCTAATCGCTAGCGAATCGCGAAGTACAAGCGATGCGACAGACCGTTTAAGCAATGTAAAACCGTGACAGTGTTTGAATGCGGCGGAGTCCCATTCGCGCGCCCACATTTGCCTTTTTCGTGCTCATGAGGGTGTGAGACAGCGAGAGGCCACGATAGCTCGGTGAATTGGCAAGAGTGATCGTGTGAGCTAGTGAAGCTCCTGTCACGTTCATACACTGTCAAGTCACTAGTACTTCGCTCGAACCGCTGATCGCTGGTGCATAGTTCGATCCTCTGGCACAACGTTCGAGCCGCAATTCGATAGCGGTTCGCTGGATTCGCAAAGCCTGACATCGGCCTAATCAAGACAGTTTGCGCCTGACTAAAATGTGATAATTGGGCTGGTGTCAAAATGGTTATGAGAGAGGAGTACAAATGTATTCTGGCACACTTGCCAAATTCCAAAAAAAAATTCCAAAACATCTGTAAATCGTGCTCAGTCGGGATGCTTAGTTACTGAACCAGTAGTTTGTTGTGCAGTATCCGGTCAGGAGGAGAGCTCTTAGCACTACCACCAAGTCTCAGGACTTTCTCACTCCGCCGTATATCTTTTCTTTTATAGTAGTTGCCTACCTCCCCAGACCTGCATTATGTACATAGCCATGCAGTACTAGTTTTCAAATTTTCGGACTTGCTTCGGACGTGACTGGTACTGTTGGCTGACTCCGGTTCAACATGATTTACACTCCGCGCTTGGGGTGTGGTTTGCCAAGACAGAGGGCTTCGCAGCGCAAAAGACTTTTCGCTGCCGAAGCTCCAGGTCCAATTATGATCAGCAGCGAATCTGAGGTTCTCGCGATTCGCGAGAAATGTTTTGCGCTGCATCGCGAAAAAGTCGCTTTCTGCCGTGTAACGAACATCCTGCATTTGTATTTATTCAACTTTATCAACAAATGGCGTTGGTGCAGTCACACTCGATTGATTGCTAAAACTAATAGACCATCGTTGTAACTGTTGAAACGGTACAATGCGTAAAATTTCGACACATCTGACTTTACGAAAACAAATTTCACGAACATCCTCTTCCAATCTCAGACACCCAGAGGCAGGATCACCACTACCTTTGGTACTTTTTGGAAATCTTCACGACCCTCCCCCCCCTTTCCAGAGCCTTGACACGACCTCCCCCCCTCTGTGAACGAGCGTGCATGGAAACATTAACCCTTTGACGACAATGCGGATTCTCGCGTAGCTTGCTCGTGGAACCATGCCTGTTTTTAGTGCGCCCAGCTCTCGCTATGTAAATTTTCGACTCTCACAGTATACCTGTTATAACTGCAGTTCTAGGCTTTCATACTGTAATTATTTTCAAGAGAATTCCAAATTTGGACGGGGAACTCGCGTTTCAAAGGGAAGGAGGGCAAAACCTTAAAAGTTAAGTGTCCAAGAGAATTTCCGGTACACTTCAAACCCCTTCCCATATCTGAAGGCTATGAGAAGACGAAGAAGTCCTGATTAGTAATTAATCTTCGGCCTAATAATTTAAAACCCCAATTAATATGGTGGCGAGCTAAATGGCACATTCTAAAATTCTATATAAATTAGCTCTTAGTAAACATTTCTGTAAGTCGTGCTAGCCATAGATATTATGGAACTTGCTTATAATTATTGGGGTGTTACAAATGTTTTAAATGCACAAAGAAGGAAATTTTAAGGTGGCACCCACCATTGGGTGCCATTGTCCCACGCGACGAACATAGTGGCACCCACCGGTGGGTGCCATTGTCGTCAAAGGGTTAAAGGAATCCTTTCAAAGAAAATCTTGCATTCTTTTCCAACATGAATATGTCAGTTGTGATCACTAAAGACAACACACAAAGTTTCACGCATGAAGATTCGGTTTCCGAAGAGAAACAAACTACAAAAACCACACTCTATGGACAATCGAAGGTAAGTCGGCGCGGAGCCAAAGGCGGGGCATGGAAAGAAGTCCGCCTTGGGGCGGCTACGTATCAGGCGACGCAATGAAAGAATCGGGTTAAAGCGTGCGATTTTGGAGAGTAGAGACAAATCGATCGATAGAATAGGATGCAGTAGAAGTGTGAGATGTTAATGCAATAAGTCAAAAGGCCAGAAAGAGTTTCTAGTGACGGCACTCCGAGAACCAAGTGGAAGCATTCCCGTCGCCAGCATTTGTGACAGATGTCCGGCGGTAATTTGAACGCGTAGCAGCCCTTCCGTTTTTCGAATTTTTACCAAAACAAATGCAATTTTTTGTTCTTTTCGTTCTTATCGTGACGATGGGTCGCAAGACAAGTGAATTAGAGTGAGTAGAATTACCACCTTCCCGAGAAGATTCCTTTAAATTACATATGGAATGAGGAGAAACTCGGGAGCGCTGGAGTATATCCCGTTTCCCTGGTGTCCTTGCTTCAATCGAATGACTTTCAAATTATGCTTTTTCGAAAAATGACCGAAAATTTCTTGAAAGATTTGATAAAAAAATTTCTTGAAAATTTGATAAAAATTTAGCACGTTGTTACTTTTTTCTGTGCAAATGCGACTTTTTCGACCTTCAAACGATCATAACTTCCTTCAAAGTCATTCATTTGGGAAGCTGAAACCGGTATGACAAACTACAGGATTCAAGCTTCTTTAGCGTACTGTACTTTTCTGAAAAGTTATCGATTCTGAAAGTTATCGTCCTGCCGAGACTTTTTTGGGGGAGGGGGGGGGGGAAGGTTGTAGGAGTATTTTTTTGGAACCGCGAATTTTGTCCATCAAACGATCACACTTCCTTAGAACTTTTTCGTAGGGGCAGTCACCGAGCCATTTTCGTGAAAGGGTTTTTTTAGATTTCAATCGTGACTTCCTTCTCTCCAAATTCTTGCGAAACTTTGGCTTTGTAAGAAAACTAGATACCACTATGTGCTTTCGAAAATTCAGTCAAGCGTTTGTAGAAATCCGTTCCTTCAAAAATATTTATTTTGTAAAAATTTCCTTTTTTCTTCGACAAGCGGTCCCTAATAGTACTGCAATTTCTTTCGTTTCATTCACTTTAGGAACGTCACCATCCTTCTCAAACAGCCTTTTCACTGATAACCCGAATTTAAAGCGCTTACAATTTACATGGTTTGAACTGTTCTTCCACTGTCTTTAATGTTGTAGTTGTTGTCAACTAAACACTTATCCACCATAATGGACACTGGAGTATCTGGTTAAAGTGCAGGAAGACTTCAAGTGTCCAGCTCTTTTCGCCCAATACCGCCAAGCAATGTCTGAACTCCATTGCACGTCATTCCATCTTGCCAAGTATTGTTTAGGTCACCTGATGGTGTGCATGGGTATGAGAAAAACGGCGTTTTGTCTGATGTTGGAGCTACGTTAGCTGGGGCTTCAGTTCTCGTTTCGGCTTGAATTTAGATTCACCAAGCCTCATCGCGGAAGCTTAATGGTAGTTCTTAACATTTTCATAAATTTACGTCTGAGTAATGAAAAATAAAATTGTTGCCTTGTAAAGTCCAAAAACTACAGGACATCATAGCATGTTCTGCGAAATACTAGCGCATGTGCTCTCCGTTGCTGATGCTCTGCCCATTGTTTCCGTACTGATCACCGCTGTCGATGCCCTGCGAGTACAAAAGCAGTTCGAACGTTTGTTTTATTTCCCCGACTAAAATGCCGAATTTCCAGACGCTCCAACGGCGTCGTCATATAAAAGTCGATGACTCGCCAATGTTGGCATTCGGCTTCGTGTTCGTGTCGGCACTTTCTTTTCTATGGAGTTGTTTTTAGTTTTGCTTTATGACTGTTCTTTGTTGTCCATAGACAGATCGTCATTGCAGATATGTTGATACGGCTTCTATTTGTATTTTATTACTTTCTGCGAGTGCCATTTGCAACTGGAACATTTCGTGAACAAAGTGTAGCCGTGAAAGGCATCGTTAACTGTCGTGGTGTTCGTCAGCCTGGAGCGTTTGTACAACTTTACGACGAAGATACAGGTGATTAGGTGGAAAGTAAATTTATGTAGTTCCAGTCACTGGACGCCTTTCGTCTAGTTCTATTTTCTCAAACAACTGCATAGAAGGCCTGTTACTTTGCTGTTATAATTAACTAAGTTTTCTAACACCATGTTGTGGACGCTTATCTTCAACTCTTGGAAACTGACTGCTGTTAGCCTTACTATTAATACTACTATCATCTTATCGCCCTACTACCTTAACATAATTAATCACCCAAAAATTGAATTTTTTAATTTATTAATTTATTTTTAATTTTAATTTATTGAATCTTACTATTAGTACTACTATCACCCTATCGCCCTACTAACTTAACATAAACAGTTCACTCAAAAATTGAATTTATGTGTACGCTTCATACAACCATTCCATCTACCTTGTTTTCCTATGTATTTCCTTGTGTTATCACTACACCTTTCCAAACATTTCTGCCCTGATCTTATGGTAGAACCGCTACCATACCGTTCGGAGTAGACTTGAACCAAAGTCCACCCACAGTCGTGATGTTTTCTTTTCCTCGACTTTTACTCCTATTTACCCTGCTACCATATGCCTGCCCATATGCTTTATCTACTATCTCTAACTAACAAGATATCTGCACTGTTAAAGCCATCCCCTGAAGGCGGATTCCACGATAAGAAGGAAGAAGGTCGAAGAATGGAAAACATACCTATTGGAGAAACAACCTTCTGAGCAACACGCAACTCCAAGGATATGCTCCCGGCGATCTGGCATGGCATCCCCTTTGGCGCAAACGCTCCGGTACGCCCACGGACATAGTAGCTGAGGGAGCGTTAGCGTTGAAGAGGCACGATGAGAGTCACATCAATGCGAAAATCAACGGGCAATAGGGGGTTCCATTTTTCGGGAGTCGGGCTGTTTTGAATGGTTTCTTCTTCATCCCTGCTTCACTAACCACTTCTACCCTTATCAATTAGCTACCTTTTCATCGTAAAATCCGCCTGTTAAGTTCTTCGTAATTGCAGAATCTCTGTTATCTTTTTTGTACTTTCTCGAGGAAATGGATCGCATAGCTCAACATTGCAAATGCTTGACTCACTGGCGCATGCCTTGAATTCTCTTCAAATGGTTGTTTTAAACATTGAGAAGATTTACAATTTCAATTTCACATTCATAGAGAAGAACATAGAGAATTCACTGAATATTTTGGACGGGGGTAATCATTGAGGTTGTATCTTCTTTCTCCAAGAAATGATTTTGCAACTCCCACCAATCAAATTTTCAGCCTGCTTTGCCTGCAGTGTTCTCGACGCGTAGTCAGCCGTACCTTGTGCCATTCAACGAGAGATCGTATGAGATTTTTAGGAGGGGTTTTGATGTTGAAATTGAGTTATCATGTCATTAGTGGAGGGCAAAGAAGGAGGGCGGCGTTCTTTGAGAAGGGTTACAATTTTCTCGAATAGTGATATTATGTGCGTAACAGAGCATGTTTTGTTTCTACTGTTGAGATGTCCTTAGGGAGGCTCGCATAGAGGACTCGCTAAAGGTGATGACTGGGAGAGGGGGGATCGTGTCGAGACCCTTTGGAGTGAAGGGGGTCGTGATCTAATTCCTCAATAGTTAGATTTTTGCAGTATTAACGACATCTTTATATAGATTCCTCGCTGCAGAAGTCTCCTGAAACTCTCCTTTTTTCTGAGCGTGCGTCGTGGCACCTCCTTTCGCTATTCCGGCGGCTGGCCAGCTGATCTATTCGCTGCTTATGGTACCAATAATTTGTATAAATTCCATGGAAAGCTTGTTCTTCTTCATGACTACTGCGTAAAATCATCTGAACGCTAATTCTTTGGAGGATTAGCTGAGTGTTAGATAGAACGGTAACGTTCTCTAAATCTGTAGCGCATACTGATAATTTAAGAAACCTTATGTTGCTCAAGCATGGCCTGGGCTGTTGGCCAACACCTTTCGTTGTCGCTGCTCCAAGTCATGCCGGTTTAAATATTTAGTGCAAAGTCGCCTTTTGGCCTAGCGAAAGACGACGGTAGACAGCTTATCTAATTTGTATAAGCCTGGAATAATTGAAAACATGAAGTTCGAATTATAAAAACAATTAGCCAACAACACGTCGAAACAAGTTCTTGCATCGTTATGTTCACGCTGCCTTCTTGCACCTTACAATCTTACAGGGTGGGGCATAAATATGGTGACGAGGTAATTTGGCTCAGTTAATACAAGAAAGGGCGAAACGAATACCAAGTACAGCAACGTATAACCATATCCTTTCAAACTATCTAACATGGCTTATTCAAAATGGCCGCTCACGAACTTGGCAAATTCCTTCAACCTACTCTACAGAAGATTGGCCCTTGCCCGCATGACAACCTTCAAAGCTTCTTTTAATACTTTATGAAGAGCAGCTGTTAGCGATCAAGCTTTGTTGTTTCGCGCACTTCTTATGCTCTATTACCCACCACAATGAATCATCCGCTTCACTCAAATGAAAGTTTTTGGCTGATCAATAATTGTGCAACCCAAAGTCGGACAAATGGGCTCTGTAGTAGACGTTCACAATATTTGATCCATGAGCTAGTGGACCGCTATGAGTATTAAATACGACGGAGACTTCCTTGAAAAAGTTGCTTAGCATTAGCATTTGGCTTGAGTTTTCAGTCCCACGCAGGCAAAAACCAACTGAAATGAAGAAATCGCCTTTACTCATGTTTAGTTCATCGCTGGCTATTCTAGAAGGTTCTATTTGATATGCGTTGTTCCAACTCTGCTAATTTCTTCATAAATCCAGACAGAGTCAACCCTGCGTTGCGCAGTTCTCAACGGCCACGTTGCGCAGTTTCGCCCGATTAGACACGTTCTCTCGCGCGAACATTCACACTCGCATGCTCGAGCCGTCTGTGTCTCCGCCCATACAGCGTGCGTTGAGGATCTCTCAACGTGCCGTTGCGAACTGCGCAACGCAGGGTTGACTCTGAATCCATAGTTATTTCCGAGTTTTCTCGATTGAAGGCATGATCGTCCACGAAAAAATATCAAAGGTTTCCACGTCGGTTTACACACGAACTCCCTTCGCGGCCCGCGCCCCAAGCACGGCCAACCCTACGTGCTGGCCGTACCTGGTTGTGTTTGTAGGAGGGGGGTCGTACCGTGGTTGAGTTTGTAGGAGGGGGGGTCGTACCCGTTCAGTCACATGTGAGTTTGAGGTGAAACTGAAGTTTTCATGGGTAGTAGGCTGGGTGAGTTGAGGGCGCAGGAAAAAATTTGCCGTTTCAGCGCGCGTATATACCCCCCTAGAAAATGAAGTAGTGGGAATATAGGTAAATATAGGTAAAAGCCGGTAAAAGTAGGAGTAAAATGGCGGAGATATAGGGAATTTTTACTGTTTCAGAGTAGCTATATACCCCCCCGCTCGACGGCATTTTTGGAGGAAAAAGTGGGCGGAGTTTGGTGGGTTGAGTGGTATCAGAATTAAATACTATAGAGACGATGATGGTGGTCGAGGTGTCGAAAAGGGGGTCGTATCAAATCCACCTTGGGGGAGGGGGTCGTAAAAATTTTCAAAAAGTAACAACGATAGGAGTTGACCCTGGCCCCAAGTCGTCGATAGTTTTACCTCTGTCTTGAGCTTGTATTACATGCTTCCTTTGAAGAGTCCTTTGCACCGTTTATTCTGATGTCGTATGTATTGCCAATTTAACATGGTCCACCATAGCGTTGTGGATACGCTGTCTGACAATATACTAGTTGTAGTCCCTTTTTGGTTTCCACAAAAGATCGACTTCTATGAGAAATACCAATTCGGGTACTGCAGTAGGGAGTCGTATGACGTTTTGGCGATGCATCCTTCTAATTACGACAAATTTCGGAGAGAATCCACCCGGCGCCGCGTGAGACTAGAAATCCCACTAGTTTCATGTTAACTGGGCCTATCCACCAAATAAGATCATGAAATCATCGAACCATGGAGTTATATACAAAATACAATGGGGAATCTGAAGCTATAGTCTGAACCTGCTCATCGTTCAGTAAACGCCTTTGCTGTCATTCAATCTTGTCACCATATCTTATGCCCCCTGTAAATGAGCTATCCAGCTGCCGGGGGAAAAGCTAGAACATTCTTACGAGCCACACTGCCTTAAAGGACAGCGATTACGATAAAGAGGAGCGCATCGGGAAGCATATGCACCACACGAATCAGTTACTTGGCTGCCAAGGAAGCGAGGTGTGGCGCTTTCACGACGAAAGGTGCGCTGGTTGCTGAGCAGGACTTCGAAAGCACTCCGCCCCAAAAGCGATCCGCCCACTAGTTTAGTTGGTGATTTGGACGAGCTGCGTTGCCAGCAGCGGCACAACTGGAGCAACTCGATTGGAGCGTGGTTTGGCATGGTGCCACCAAACGCGTTGCGTGAACTCGTTCATACGTCCGCTTTCTGAGCTGTTACCTGTTCATGAGTGAAAACCAACGGCCAAAAAAGGGGTCCCGTTTTGCGTTTTCTTGACGGATTTCTCCGCTTTTTTCGCCACTGGCGTACCATTGAGCACCACCACGTCTCCTCTAAACCTTCTTGAACCTATCGTAATCGCTGCCTTTAACTTTAATTACCGTTTTACTTTCAACTGCTAGTTCGGAATCTCATTAAGGAAGGATGTTATGAATTGTTGCTGAATAAGGTATCTTGGATCGGGTACTGGAAAATCCTAACAAGTAAAGTTACAGTAAATACGAAAGCTCTGAACACCACGCTCGCATCAGCACCTAAGTGAAGCGACAGCAGAGTGCTTATTCCCCGTCTTCATATTGTGATGAAGACTCTTGGATGGACAACTTTTCCTCATTCTCCTCATAGCGCTCACCTTACGCCACCTACTTCGTTCCCTAGTCCATCTTTTGAAACGTTAAGCTGGACACCATCTGAATAGAAGCTCAAGACTGGAAAGGGTACTACGTGGTTCTAACAAGGAAGGTCTTTCAGGGCGTGCCAAGCTTTTTCAAAACGGTCTTTTGCATGATATAGGGGCACATGCGGGAACCACAGAACCATGGTTAATTTTTCCTGAACGGCCCTCTGAATACCAGAAAAGGGGGTCCCTAGTCACACCTTTTTCACCAGTTTTTCAATCAAAGTCTATTTGTAAGGGTTACTGACGGTCCTAATCATGAATATGGTACTAATTATTCATGCTAACTCCATTTTGCGCGAATTTTGAAACGTCAACTCGAAATGCAAAAATTTGTCACCACGAGGAATCGAACTAGGGACCCCTTTTCTGGTATTCAGAGGGCCGTTCAGGAAAAATGAACCATGGTTCTGTGGTCCCCATATGTGCCCCAATGTCATGCAAGAAACCATTTTGAAAAAGCTTGGCACACCCTGAACGACATCCCCTGTAAGAGCAATTTGGCTGGGGCCAAGGGTGCCCTTTGTGAGAACGAAAGCATCGTGAACTGCAGTGAAAAGCAACAGGTATCAAAAACAAAAAAAAAACAAAGACAAATAAGCAACTTCTGAATATGAGGTGTAATAAAATATAAGTTTGTTTGTCTTGCCCCTGAAACCATGAAGATTGTCTGGAACTTGATAATTCCAGTGCCTCTATTCGATGATGACGATCTACTCGGCTCAGTAACGGCTGATGAACGCGGTGTGTTTTGCGTTCGAGGTTACACTACAGAGGTTTGTGCATTTAAACAGTTTATTCAGTATGGTAACAGTTCGCCTGCAAAATACTTTTCATTCATTCATTTATTTGCTACTATATTTTTTATGAGCATTATTCCATTATTTTTCTCAAAAGAGCATTTTGTGAAGGAACTCTAGGAAGGAGTCACATAGTCACGCCTTCCATTCGTTTTCACCATCCCGAGAGTGGTATGAGCCGTTCTATTCGGTGAGACGACCTAGCAATTAGAATAGAAATGCAATATTTAGAAAGGGGGAGGGGAGATGATACAAAGGGATAGAGCGGATTGAATACGAAATAGAAAAACATGCAGAAAAAAAATTCCAGTGAAATTCCAAAAATGAGCCCGTCTCTCTATTTGACTGTAAGTATCGTATAAGCTCACCATGAAGAAACGATGGGAACATTCGAAGCCGTGAGACCTGGGGATTGAGGTTAAAGAACAGAGTGACGAGCGAGACTCGGACCCATACACACTGGTGAACACTCGCATGGGGATGGATTTCCACTGGAGGAGCTCCCCGCATCTTACCTCTCATAACGTCGCTCCTATATTAACTACTGCTGCAGTAATCATACAGATCGCCTACTTTAGCACCATGTAACAGGTCAGGCGCACATCAAGAAGTCAACGTGGAATGTGATTTGCAATAGGCACGAAATATCTCGCACCCAAAAAATGCGCGCACGAGTTGAAGGTAGGTCGGGTGCGTGGCCCATTCCGCAGCAGTTCATCTATGCTGACCCATCATCGCCCATTGATCTTTGTTTTGCTCTGGACAACCCAATCACCCTGTCTTCTCAATGAGTAACCGACGCTGTTATTTACTAGTGTAATAGTCTCCATACATCAACTCATTGTCAGGACGAGTAGATTTGCAAAGACGTTGATGACATCTGTTGAGGTAACCGACATTGAACCATACATATACATCGAACACAATTGTGGATATGAAGGGCTAGATCAAAAGGTGAGCGTTCGTCACTTCCGTAATGTTTCCTACTTCTACTGGTTCTCATTTACAGCACTTTTACACTCAAGAGGTTCCTACCGAATTTGTAACAGAAGGCAACTACTCGAAGAAGATCTATCATGTGGGTGATATTGAGCTGCTCACAAGAGGTCCGTTTCCTCACGTTTACGTATGCTCTCACACTTGTCCCACTTATTATTATGTTACCACTCACGCTCACTACACAAAGTGCGCGATGACACCAAACTACGGCACAAAAACAGCAATTAGGAGTGAGATGCGATTAACCCTTTCGGCCTGGCGGTGGCAATTGCCACCATCAAATTCAAATGCTTGCATTGCCGCTGAAACAGCATGGTTTTTCTAATCCTGCTAGAGGTTGCTTCAGTCAACCTTCCCCTTCCTAATTATGAGCTAAACCTGCCATTTCATTGTGTGTTGCTGTTAGTATTACAAGTATTTGTGTACAAGTGCAACAATGAATCGACGCTGGTCCCCGCAACCTGCCAAGTAAGTGTCACTTTTTCCTAAAATACTTGAAGTAGATCCATTCTTTATCAAAATTATGGGTTATAATGTTGTGCAAGATTATAAACTTTTTCGGCATAACTATGAAATTTGGAACTGTTTCGACATAAGCTCAAAACTAAGTAGGTGGGAGAAATAGAAGAAAAATTTCTCTACGGAAAAAAATTCAGGTCCGGAAGGGTTAATCTTCACAACGGCTTTGTACCGTAACCAAGGAGGAGATGCAAGACCGCTATTTTGGTCGCCCACGCCACTATTTGTATGATACCTTTGGAAACGGTACGCATCGACTACATCCCACACCTATCACCGTCGGTGACTGTTCAAAATAAAAAAGAGTTAAAACGATCAGGAAACTCATATGCTTGTATACACTAGTGAGAGGAGCGGATTGCCTCACGTAACAGTTTCTTTTTTTTTGCTTTTTATTTGAGCTGAAGCTTTGGTGCCTGGCAAACAACGCTCATTTTGGTGGAGAAAAAGATGTCAAGTTCAGGTGAGGCTCATTTCAGAGGTATTTTAGAAAAGATGAATACTCTGTAGAGAAAAAAATCGTCCTAAGAACTAGGTTGGGACAATTCAAGCTGACTGAACTACAACTCGCAAATACGAGAGGGCTTAGAACCAGGGTCAACCGTCCGTTCGCACTATTCGAACGAAGGGGTCGCATTTTGGTCATGGGCCGAGGGAGGGGTCGCAATTTCAAGGACCCGCAAGCGAAATCGCGACGGTAGTTGATCGGCGGATGAAGGACTGGGGAGGAACGCTCATAAAGAACATGAAGTTGTCATAAACTCAAAATAATTATTCTTTCCAGGCTCGCCGTTTCGTCCTGAAGTGTTTCTCCGCGTGAATTACTATACATCGTAAAAAATCTTTCTGTCTTCAGCAAAGCTTTTAGGGAGAGCTCGCTTCGTCGCATCAGAGCGTAGCAGTGCCAAAAACTGAGCAAGTCCGGGTCATAGCAAGATGAAATAGACTTCCAAATGCCAGCCACAGGCGCGTGCGTGGCGTATCCGAGGGCAAGACTTGCTTGTGCAGACCGCATTAGATTCGATTTATTATGCACAGAGAGACAGTTTTAGGCAAATTACGGTGTTTTCCTTGAGGAATAAAGAACAGTTGAATGCATCCCTATGAAAGGTTTGACTTCTCGGGGCTGAAATTAAAGTTCTTCGGGACCTGATTTTCTGAGGACGATTCTTCCAGACAACGGTAAAACACATAAGAAAGCAGAAATCTCGTAGTCTTCAGAAGGGTGTTTAGAGGTGTTTTCTTACGGAATAAAGAACAGTTGAATGCATCCCTATGAAAGGTTTGACTTCTCGGGGCTGAAATTAAAGTTCTTCGGGACCTAATTTTCTGAGGACGATTCTTCCAGACAACGGTAAAACACATAAGAAAGCAGAAATCTCGTAGTCTTCAAAAATGTCTTCGCCCCTCCCAACAAGTTCTTTGAAGGAAGTTATTATTGCTGAAAGCTCAAAAACTCGCATGTGCTGCTCAAAAACCTATGGGAAAAAAATGTTCGAACGTGTGATTTTCTCGAAAAATGAACTTTGAAAAACGGTTTGGTGCTTGTTAGAAAGAGCAAATCCTGTACTTTCACCCCATGAAAAAAGTGCATCACAGAAATGAAAATGAAGTGAGTTATGGCCGCTGAAAGCCCAAAAACTCGCTTTTGCACGGAAAATGTTCGAACGGGACAATTTTTTGAAAAAGGGGTCAATCACTAAACTTTTATACTGTTTTGTTAGAGAAATATTTGAAGTTTCTGAAACTTTTTACAGCTTTCCAAAATGTCGCATACGAAAGATATTATGGGCCTTCAAAGTTGAAGGTGCGCCTTCTTAGAATTTTGGGTTTTCCACTTCTAACAGAAGTACTTTAGAGTTAGGCAATCCTTGTAGTTTTCTGAAAGCGCACCTCAGGCACATCAAAATCTACCTCAACAAGTCAAAAAAAGTACGTCCCAAGAAAGTTATTCCCCTCTAAAATTTTTTCTTCGCCGCGTCCCGTTCTTCTCAGCGTCCGGGTGATACCTGCCGCGCTCCAAGGCTGACGCCGCTACGCAGACGCGCCCCAAATCTTCAGTTATCGTGAGTCTTCCGCCGCTACTACTTGATGTTTTGTTTCAATTTCTTCCTTTCCATTTTTTTTTCGTGCGGCTCCAGCTTGAGGATGGAGAATATAAGGATTCCTTTGGCTAGTCTATCTGGACTGTAAATCAAAGTCGAGTGGGTCAGGTACGTGTGTCTATCCCTGCAAAAAATGACTGTTTAACGTGACTGTAGTCTTGTTCAATTTGAATGATTACGATTTCGTTAGATTAATTGATTGGAAGTTCATTTTTCCACGAGTCGCACGTATTGTGTGATGGGAAAGTATTACTAGTGGGCTGAAAGTGGGAGAACAGCTCGAGCTTACTTATAAATGAAATAAAACTAAAAGGGAAATGTTACGTTCGATTGTGGCAGCAGTAAGGGAAGAACTCGCTGATCCACGTCGTCGACGATTCTTAGATATAAATAAAGTTATTCTGCAGGTGTTGCCTGGGTTTCTAATAGTTTATCAGTTTCGCCGAGAGGATCATTGCGGAGCATCTGCCGATTAGCCAGCCGAACATTCGAGTAACGAAAAGCAAATTGTTAACCCAAACGACAAAGCCAATCTATCTGACCCGTGCAGGGGCCGCACTTCCTTGTATCTGCTTTCCACTGCCTTTACGTGGACAGCTGCTCATTTCGTGAGTTGCTGTCCACGCAAAGGCAGTGGCAATGTAATAGATAAATATGAAGGGAAATAAAACATTTACAGCACTTTCACGCTGGGGAGCTTTATTAACAGCAACAGGAGTGCCGCAAGTGTATCCTCTCGAGAGGGGGGGGGGGGTCGCAAAAATCCCAAAGCTGTGCGAACGTGACCGTTGACCCTGCTCAGAACTGGTGTGTAACGCCACTGTTCCCGAAATTTTTCCTTTAAAATTTTTTTTCCTAATTGGAAAGCAAATTCGATAGCTTATCTTCGTTGAGTTGAGCTTGCTTATAAAAATGCAATATAATAGAAAACCGATAAACTATAAAAAAATCCTGAGCTGAAATTTTCTAAGAAACTTTACGTGCCGGGACGTCGAAGCAGAAGGCTTAGAAGTTGCGATTTATGGTGGAGGTAACCTCGCATGACGA
>MU868334.1:491325-515808 GCA_036418205.1 Ostertagia ostertagi | reverse complement strand
GCTCAAGGGAGAGGTCAGATGTCCTTGCAAGGCTCTATGCTAATCTTTGGAGTCCATTATGCAGTTTCATGGAAGCGAAATTTTGACACAACATCATTACAAAAAGCACCCACACCTTTCACATTTCCTTAACTAAAATTGCAAGCGCTGAAGTGAATCGGCCACCTTCGCAAGTCACTTCAAAAGTGTTTATATCCGCAGGATCTGTTTGTATAAACCAGTTTTGTCCGAAAAATACCAACTTTACTGGAAATTATCTTGCTGTATGGTGCGATTGTGGCGCAGGCTCAACTTTGTTCAATCTCTCTCTAAGTTCAACTTTACGGGTTGAAGTTGTGCCTTCCTCGTAATGGCCAGTGAGCCTTCGGACCATCTTTGTGCTTTCCTGGTAATGCTGCATCTTTTCACCGCTCTCCAGTTCATATTTTTAAGATAGAAACATTAAATTACGCGCGACGCTGATTTCAAGAGGAAATACTGTTTGGGACAGCCCTCATAACTCTTCTCTAATCATTGATAGAAACCTTTTTGTGGATGTTCGAAACTTGTAGAATATCTGGAGACGTAGGAGCTTTTCAATTATCCATGAGCAGAGCTAAGGACTGTCCGAAGTGCTTTGGAAAGACTCGCGAACCGTGCCAAGCACCATGAAATGCATAAACTTTACCTTTTCTTCAAAAGGACGAGTACGAAACATTCCATAAATTTAGCTAATGGTGTGTTTGTAACAAACATTCAATTTCACAGGCAGGTTGGTTGTTTCTGATAATGTAGTATTCATTTTCACAGGGTGACCTTATATTATGAAACGGTGCAAAAAACGAAAAATAATTATAAAAAAGTTAAAAGAAAAGCTGCTCCCGCCAAAATTTCGCTCCAGGGGTTTTTCATAGTGAGGAATAAGCTGGTAATACTAGAAAAATTCCAGTCTGCTGCTTGTCCCGGAAATGCAAAATTTTAGGGTTTTAATAATAATTATATTTATGTTTTATATTTATGAAACTCACTGTGGTTCCGCGAACCCACCTAAAAAGTCGCAACGGGACTAATTTTTGAACTGCTGATTTTTCAGGAACGTTGGGTACTTTTTAGAAAGCTTGAATCCTGTAGTTTGTCATACCGTGTTCAGCTTCCCAAATGAATGACTTTGAAGGAAGTTATGATCGTTTAAAGGTTGAAAAGTCGCATTTGCACAGAAAAAAGTTCCAACGTGCTAAATTTTTATTAAATTAGCTTTCGAAGAATTTTCAGCCATGATTGGAGAGAGAATAATTTGAATTTTTCAAATCAAATAACTCCGGCGCAAAAGCTCGAATATGAAGGAAGTTAAAAATTGTAGTGCAATTGTCATTTCTTGCTTAATAACTTATTCATTTCAAATTGTTTGAGAACAAATGAGCTTTAGAAAGGCTGAGCCTCGGTGATCCAAAATCCACCTCCATCTTCCGAAGTACCTGAAATTTAACGAAGAAAAATTCGTCTACATTTCAATATCCCCGTTCGTCACCTGTTCCCGATCAGCAAACGCGCTCCATCGTCAGGGCGCGATTCAGCACATTCAAAACGCGATCAATACGCGTTTCCATTCCTTTGCTACCTCTACTTTTTATATTATTGCACCTATTGCACCTATCGGTTTTTTGGGTCTCATCCGGTAAGGGGGCATGTGGTGCGACAGTTCATATCGCGTGAAGTTATCCACTTTTTTTGCAGGGGAGGGAAGCTCCGGGGTGGGTGTAAAAGTTTGAGCGAAATGGTCCATGCACCGAGGGATTCCCTCCCTTGCACACAAGTATTTCATACAAGAGGGTCGTAAAAAATTCCAAAAGGTACCAACTATAGGGTTGACCCTGCTCGGAAGTAAGTATCCGTGGTGCAACGGGTCAAATATGAGAACTTACGCCGCTGAAACCCATATCGCCGCAGAACTGTGTTCCGCAACGCGTGCGGCGCCAACTGGTAGTTAGTACAATTACGTTAATTACATCTGCTCAATTGGTTGGCAATTCAATCCTCCGCGTAGGGAACTCACATCTTAGGAGGTACTTGAACTAGGTAATTCCGTGATTTCATGTTGGTAAATGGAACACCAACTCTTAAAGACTGGGTACAATGAGAAGAAAGAAATAATACTTTAGTTCCGGAGCGGTTCTCGTGGGAGTAAGGTGGATGAAGAAAATCCTCTTCACTCAGTCCCGGATGACCATCATGATAAGCTTTATGGCAAGTAGTTGTGCTGCTGACGACGTGCTTTTGGACACTCTTGTGATTTCAAGTCTGGAGCGAGTGTATAGTGACCACAGTTGTCCTTCTGAGGCCATCCCGTGCTGCAAAGCGATTATCAGAAAGGCAAAGGTTAGTCAAGGTCTCTTCATCAGATTCAACTGATCGGCTGAAACCATAGCAATACTAGTTCCTGGATCGAAAGAAACCTTTTTGAGATGTCTTTCGTGCAGCAACGTCTCTTCCCTATGCGGCTTTGATACTTATCCGCTTGGGCTGCAACTTGTGCCTCGATTCGAAAAGCTAGACGGGTCGGTGATGTTGGTTTTTGTCGACTTGAAACGCTATCTTTGACACTATGAGACGAAGTAATCAAATTATGTCGAGATATAATCATAATTCTATACAGCGAGGGCAGGGCTGCGCAAGGATATAAAGGGCAGTCGCACCTTCATTCATTTTGTGGTTGCAAAGAGGGAGTAGAAGCATGAACTTCTCTGACAACCAGATAAAAGCGAAGCGGCGCCTTTTGCCTCTGAATCACTTACTTTTTCTATGTTTTCGCACGGTATAGGAATCAGAGCAGCCCTTCCTCTAAGTTTCAAGGAACACTACTCACCTGAAGGTAACACACACGAAACTTGCTGACGAAAAAGAATGGCTCTTTCTCGAGCTAAGGGGCGCTTGTGGCGACCTGGCTAGGTCTTATCCTTTCCTTCAGATGCCTATTCCCGCCATCCAAATGTAACCGTTCCGGCTAGATTTGGGATGGCGAAAGATTAGTAGCTGTGGTCACCACGTCAATAGAACGCCCATATCTGGTGAATAGCGTTATTAATTTTGCTAATTTTTACGACTAAGTTATTAACTTTGCTAATTTTTACGATTAATTTTCATGAACAATTATGAGCCTCATATTAAGCTTCGCTCTAATTCAGGTGGTCGTCGTTGGAGGAGGGCCAAACAAAACGATCTTGGAACAGCAAGCTTGGGATGAGCATGTGAAAACAGTTCCTCCAGTATTTGGTCCACCAGGAAGTCTTACAGTCCCTCCAGCTCCAGGTCCACCAGGAATTCCTCCAGTTCCACTTCCACCAGAAGGTTCTACAATTCCACCGGCTCCAGGTCCTCCAGGAATTCTCACCACGGAATCGAGCACTGTCTATCCTCCCAGTCTTACTGACTCATTGCCTCATTACACCGACGCTCGAGGATATGTTACTCCACGCTATGAAGACATAAGGAGCGTGGACGAACACGTACATAGAGAAGAAGAACAGCGACGTAGACAACAGGAACGGTTAGGGGAGGAGGAATCACGACGAAGGGAGCAGGAGGAAGCGCAGAGAAGGGCACATGAAGAACAAAGGCGATTAGAAGAGGAGAGGAGACTAGAGGAAGCAAGGCGAAAAGAGCTTGAGGAACAGAGGCGATTAGAGGATGAGCTAAGAAGAGAAGAAGCTCGTATGAGGGAGGAGCGGTTACGATTAGAAGAGCAAGAAAGAAGAGAGCATGAAAATCGTATTAGAGAGCAGCGTCTAAGGGAGGAAGAGGAAAGAAGACGGTTAGAAGACGAGAGACGACGGCTAGAGGAGGAACGAAGAATCGCCGAAGAAGAGCGCCGGATCGCAGAGGAAAAGAGGCTTCAGGAAGAGGAAGAATTACGGAGGGAAAAGGACAGAGAATATGAGGAACAACATAGAAGAGAGGAAGAGCTCAGGCGAGAGGAACAAAGATTGAGAGAAGAAGAAAGGCGAAAGGAGGACGAGCTACGCAGGGAAGAAGAACGAAAACATAATGAGGAGCTCAGAAAGGAATTGGAATTGCGACGAGAAGAGCACAAACGTCGACTTGAAGAGTTTCAGAAGTTGGAGGACCAGAGAAGGCAGGAGTTAGCGAGATTCGAAGAAGAACGCCGATTATGGAAGGAAAAATTGAAGGCAGCCGAAGAGGGTGGAAAGAAAACGCAGCTTCTCCATATAATTTGCCATGACGGAGAGGTGATACGAACCCCAGAAGCTCGAATGGAGCTTTACAGCGAGGGCGAAGACCCTTGTGAAGAATACAAGAAGGTATAGCATCGATTGAACGAGATCTTATAGTTATTCTAGAAATCTCTGTGATTACGTTGTGCTTTCTGATTTCGGTTATGCTGCCAAAATATTGAATTCGATTGTTTCACTGTTACCATTGTTTGCTTTGTATGCGAGCTAAAGAAGATTTTTTACAAACAAAGATAAAATATTTAACTCAGTTCTCTAGATCATGTGCTGCATATTATAAAAGACCCAGTTCTAGTTCAGGAGCAGTGGAATAAGTATTTATAAATATGCAAGTTGTGGAATATCCTGAGATCCTAGAATACGGATAATTGAGAGTATATCAGTTTTTCCAAACAAAAGGTCATTAGGTCAATATGGCTAGATGAAATGAGCTATATATTTCCGTATGCATCTTGAGACTTTGAGCTTAAATTTGCTTACTCTATCTGCTAAACTCTGAGAATAGCAGGGGTGGTGATGGGGGGGGGGGACGGGTGGTGGTGAGAGAAAGAATTTCTCGTCGTTCTTTCCTTTTACGTTTCAGTGATTGCTTGCAATCACATGTACGCCCCATTATAAATGTCACGAAGAACCGTTCTGAGTTTCAGTGGCGCAGCCGGTAGTGCACTTGCTTCTCAACCGGCGGGTTGCGGGATGAGTTCTTTCTAGTGTTTGGTGTTTTGATTTCTCTAACATGGAAAGCGTCAAGGAAATCGGCAGCTACACTATATTATATGCTTCGACACTAGATGACGCTGTTGTACTTGGTGCACGCTATTGCTTCGTTTTTCCCCTTCACTTTGACACTCATGGTGCTGACGTAGCTTACGCGACGATGTGGTGGTTGGGACTTCAAGAACTAGCCTGGGAAGCAGACGAGCTCCAGAAAAGGTGAGAATTCACGCGCTCCGAAGTCGTCTCATGCTGTCTCGGCTCTGAACTGAGTATACGCTAATCTTGAATCGCACACCTCTCAGTAAATAACGACAAAGTAAGAAGATATCGAAGGAATTGTGCAAAAGCGAATCTCGTAACATAGAACTCGAAAAAGGATAGAAATGGATGTTATAGCAGACTTCGAGAAATGGTGTAGAAACGAATATGAAAGCGTGTTCTAGCGCTTGGGTTGAAGTTGCCCGCATGGCTACCGTGAGACGTCAAATAAAGGCTCACCCCATATTAGGATTGCACCACGAAAATGTAGAGAAGCTTGTCGTACAATTCGAAACGTTGTTCGGGACACGCAAGGACCGCTACCACACTTCATAACGGAAGAATGAGCGCCTTATGGATATATTGGTTTCAAGAGGGCTTCGAAACTCATCATGAAAACGACGCTATCATCAACAAGCGAGCTCCATGCACCTCATAGGACTTTAAGATTCGATAACAGTCTCACTTTCCAACACTTCACAATTTACTATTATCACAAGGTTGTAGGTTGTTATTATCACAAGGTATCACAAGGGTGGGTTATGAGCAAAATAATATTTACTTGGCCCTAGACGGGAAGGAAACTTGCACTCCCGCTATTCGGGCAGTTTTGCCTCCATTACACTAGCAGGGTATCATTTTACCATACTGAGACTTCATTGGTACATTTACCCTCCCTTTCAAAAAAAGAGAACAGCGTCAGGTGCAGACCATACACCACAAGTGACGACGGCCTCCAAGTAAATCTGGTTAGTAGTGGCTGATTTTTGGTAAATGATAGTTGTAATTAGTGACAACTGATAGAATACAACTGCAACAGGCTAATCATTTCATTGGCAGAAAACATTTACATTTTGTGGAGGCCGTCGTCACTTGTGGTGTATGGTCTGCACCCGACGCTTTCTCGTTTTTTGAAAGAGAGTATGCCAAGCCTTGTCAGCACTCACATGTATATTGTGATGAGCCACCTAGTCGACATCGGTGGAGAACCACGAAGCTTAAAGCCTCACCAGATGCTACAGTTTTTTTTTGTTGAGACCGCAAAACAAAGACAAGGCACGCCAAAAGCTGCTGTCCTATTTACCTAATCCTCCCGTTTTCGTTCAATACCCCTCAGTCCAACAATTGGCATTCCTATCCCTGGCACCGTATTGATTAACAAACACCTGATCCATTTACGATTTACTCAGCTTTCACCGTTTAGCAGCGACCAGGTGAATTGGTCATCTACTGTTCCCTATTACAATCAAATGTCAGGACGGCAACTGGCTTTGCTGGGACTGTTCGGTGCTCTTCTCGGGGTAGGTATTGTTTAAGATCGAACCACTTACAGATCAGAGTTAATAGCTTCCTATAATACTGAGTTGGAGCATAATATCGTGGCATCTTTTTTTGGAGAGTGTAAGTCCAATCAGTGCAAGTATCACCTGGAGAAGCTACAATACAATTTGAAAGTACTTTTCCCGCTCTACAAAACCATAGTTGTCATTTTCTTCAAAATTGTAGCTGTACTCAGGTATAGAGCTTAGAAGTTGGAAAATCCAGACGGCGAAAATCGGCGTTCTGACAGTTTCTTTTCCTCGGTTCGAGTAAAGAATAAAAGCCCACTTGGAAGCACTTCTGCACCATTGTTCTTTACGAACCTTGTAAAGAACCTTGTTCTAGCCGACCCTGTGTACCTTTTCTGCTTATGTTAAAGCCATATTCATTTCGTACAAATTGAGAATAATAAGGACTCCAAAAACAAGCTCAATATTTTTTAAATTCTATATCCGGTGATCTCCTGCGAAATGCAATCAAAGTTGTAAATAATGACGAAGTGATCACTGATTAGTTTTATGTTTTTATTTTTTGCTTCAAATGTTTGTGTGAAGAAATGAAAAATGCAAGCGCTACGATATTATGCTCCAAATCAATACAATTCTAAGAGTTTCAAAGAATCAATTCTTTTTTAGGGAATATTGTACCGTATCCTGACAAAGAACAATCCTCGTTCATCAGAAGTTATTCCTCATGCTCCTTTTATGAATGAAACCAAAACCGAAAAAGCAATCTTGAAGAAACTGTTGTCAACACCGCAGCGAATCGTGGGTTCATTGCCTTGCTCATGTAAAATCATCCTCTCACAAGGGAGGTCGTTCAGGGTGTGCCAAGCTTTTTCAAAACGGTCTTTTGCATGATATAGGGGCACATGCGGGAACCACAGAACCATGGTTAATTTTTCCTGAACGGCCCTCTGAATACCAGAAAAGGGGGTCCCTAGTCACACCTTTTTCACCAGTTTTTCAATCAAAGTCTATTTGTAAGGGTTACTGACGGTCCTAATCATGAATATGGTACTAATTATTCATGCTAACTCCATTTTGCGCGAATTTTGAAACGTCAACTCGAAATGCAAAAATTTGTCACCACGAGGAATCGAACTAGGGACCCCTTTCTGGTATTCAGAGGGCCGTTCAGGAAAAATGAACCATGCTTCTGTGGTCCCCATATGTGCCCCAATGTCATGCAAGAAACCATTTTGAAAAAGCTTGGCACACCCTGAACGACCTCCCTTGTAAGATGGCTCGTGCGCCATGAAATCTTTGGTTTCCTGTAGCCACAGTAAGTACGATGAGGTATCACTGTGCATTGAATAATTTGTTGAAGTTGACGCTACGAGTGCTTGGTATTTTGGAATTACTTTTCATTTTCTTATGGTACATTTCATATTGACAAACTGTGTAGCGAAGCGAATGGTCAATGCTTCAACGTCATCGATCGCTATGAGCTGGCTTCGGGAAGGTGAGCAATTTCACAGCTGTGAGTTTTCCGAGGAAAATTCGAGTCGTACATGAAGTGTGGGAGCGTAAAACGAGAGAGATGGTAAGAGGTGCAGCCTTCAAAACGTGGGATCGCGGAGTCAGGATAACCCTATGCTGGGATTTATCTTCCCCATTGAACTCTGACTCAAATATTCGTAAGAAGAGGGGCTTTCCAAATGCCTAATCATGCTGAACTGGATTATATGTAGTGGTTTTGCGACTATTTTAGAACTTTCAGCATGAGGATATTCTCTGGTGCTCTCACAGTTTGCTTACTACAGTAAGCAGAGCACTCTCAATCGTTCCACCATGGAAAAAGATCGATTTTCAAGATCTTTAATCTATTGTTATTATTACTATTTAATCTGTTATTGAAGATCTTTAGCACCAAAAAAAGCCAAAAAAATCCATACGTATCTCTGATATTAATGCTAGGTTCCTCTACCAAGGTCAAGCGAATGTTGTGAAATCGCGACGACAGGTGTCGTGTCTACGCTGGACCAAAAGGGTTCTTCAACATGGCATTTTTTGTGTGAGTAGTACTTGGAATTTTGAAAGGGTGGGACTTGTGGGGGCTGGCCGATGTACAAGTCAGTGTTTTTATCCTCCCAGACAAGTCTGGTACCAACCGACCCCGGAGGGATGGAAGGCTTGGTTGGCCCGGGCGACTCACGACCCAGGATTTGATCCCCGGACCGCTCGCGTGGTAAGCGTGCCACTTGCCACTACACCACTTCCGCCTAACCAGCTGTATGGTGTCATGTGCTACTAAGATGAACTACGCTGTTGACATCATCGATGGTGATTTGGCGGGAATAGGATTTCATTTTTATGCTCGTTCTTTCGTAGAGCTGACACAGGTTGACCGTACATGGTGTAATATTCGGGGTTATATAATAATTATCCTTTTAGAGAACTTCTGCTATTTATCCTGGTGCACTCTTATTTCTATTCGTAGTGAGAATTTGGAGCACCAAGCTATGGTTTTCTTTGAGCTCCTAAAAATGGCTTCGATGCTCATGGTAGAGCCATCAGGCGCGTATAAAAAGAAAGTCTGGCTTTCACTCGCGGAGGGAAAGGGAGCAACTCAAACCGTAACTCTAATAGAATTACCATACACCGGACAAGTGCTACCATCGTTGCTGGATGGATAAAAAAATTCAACTGTAAGGAGACTTCCGAGGGGTGTCCTATGATTTTGCAACGACTACAAAACTAAAAAAATTGTCTAAAAATACGGAAAACTATTCGGATGATCTGGCTACTTGTTTGTATAGGTTTTTATAGAGGCGGTTCTGATTCTACCAGTTGCGATAGACGGCTTTTTCTAGAAGCCGAGATATTCATATTTTTGGGGGTGTCCTATGATTTTGCAACACTGTATTTGTTCCGCGCCGAGGTTCATATTAGCTAAAAGGGGGAACTAATACTTGGGCAAGCTTAGTTTATTGCGTTGCCCGTTGATTTTCTCCTTGGTAGTATTGCCTTCATGTTCCCCACTCTCTACGCCAGTGGTCATCGCTAAGTTTTAACCATGAGGGTTATATGTCTTCTTCATAGATGGTGCAACATGGTTATTGCTCGACTTCCATTTGTGTAATATATTCGTTTGTGTATTTTCTCTTGTTCTGAGATGCATCCATGTCGCTGGTGCATGTAAGATCAATAGAATAAATAAATAGTGAATAAATAAGTAGACAAGTGAGTAAATAAATAATTTACCAAATATCTATATATGAACAAATAAATGAACTCAGCCCCGCTTCTGTCCAGACGCATACGACTGCTGTCAAAGAATCTTGGACGGTGTCTTACCCTATTCTTCATTAGAGAGGTTGTTCAGCTTGCAGAAGCCTTCTTCAAACGCAAACTGTAAAACTGTCCAAAATTTTATGGTCTCCAAACATTCATTCGAAATATACCTATTTCAAATGAATGTTTGGGGAGCATCAAGTTGTGAACCCTACCAATGAGCTGTTTCAGCTGCACCTCCTGCACTCATCTGGTTTGACATCTACACAATTCTTTATTCTTTGTGATTTATCTGTGAATCACAGGATTGTTTTCTAACAGGTTGATGGCATATCGTGGATTACGCAGTATTGGTGCAGGAGAAGTACTTTTACTATCCGAGGCTCGAATCATTCCTCCTTATCGTGAGTTCGTTTGATTGCTCCGCTTTTGATCTTTGACAGAGCTAAGAGTGTTACATGTAGCTGTTCATACATCAACCATGGGAGAAGAGGGACAGTTAGGAGAATGACGCGTGACTGACTGACCCTAACTACCGATATTATGGGTTTTATCAGATCCAAGTTTGCTTATGATGGCGCTGGAGGATATGCCTGTTGTTCAACTTTTGTAGACGTCCTTCCTTCTTTGGCAGCACATATCCAAGAAACCTAAAGGAACGAAACCTCAGCGACAATTACCCGATAGTTTTATTTGGTCTGGTGTATTCACCCAAAAGAGAATTTCTGGAGAAATAGTAAACGAAGAAAGGGAGGAACCGGGGAGTACGAGCCGACTTGAAGAATGACAGGGGCTACATATTTAGAATTCTATTCAGCGGAGTGCCACGTTAAGGGCATTCATAAATTTGAATATTTCAGTTTTTCCAGAGCTCCCTCTATCGTTACCTACGCCGTCAGTAGCGTACTCATTAAAATCAAACAACACAACATCAACAACAAGTTTCCAGCTTATTCGAGCCATTTTCAACTTTTTCACACGGAAGTTTAAGTGTGCAAAACGATAGGAAAATCTTCTTTAAGAACCTGAAGAATGCACGAGCTTGCTAGATATGGTTATTTTAGCGAAAAACTCCTATACTGAATGGCAACATCCAAATACTGGAAAACGCTGCCATGATTTCCTATATATTTGATGCAGACTGTTCTCGGTGAAGAGAGAATTCGTTGTTCCAATTCTGAAATATGGAGGCACATTCGAATATTTGCGCAGACACGGCTAAGAAAGGATTTTCAAGTAAATTACGATAAAAATTTAGGCACTAAATGAATAAATTGAGCGGACAATACTGAGTTTCTGCTCTGCTATGCTTTACTCACTCTAGCAAAAACATTATTCATGCTTTAAACTCCGGAAAAGATTCTGGAGCTATAAACCTTTAGCGAATCCCAATGGAATTTTAAAGTGATCTTTCAATTTTTTTTTCACGAACCGCACTGGATCTTTTCCCTTTGTTCCTCCGTTTGACAACAGCACCATCTGAACCATCAAGGTTGCGCTTGTTGTAAAAAAACATATTTGAAGGGAAGAGGAATAGACCGCTCACTTTCCACAAAGAATACCCAATGACACACAGCCTCTGCTCAAACTATCGTTGAGCCCAGGGTCAACCGTTACGTTGGACCGACATTGGACCGACGTTGGACCGATGTTGACCGCTCTCCGCGCCGGCATTCACTCTCGCCACCCGCGAGCCGTCTGTGTCTCCGTGCGTACGTTCACTCTCGGCATTACTCTCACACGCTAGAGAGTCATGCGTTGGACTTTGTCCAACGGACGGTTGACCCTGGTTGAGCCTCTCTTCTCAGCTGCCGATCAGGACGCCTGACGGGTATTGCACTACGTTTTGCCTTTGTGCGCTAGATGACCAGGTCAGTGTCCTTTCGTAGTGATTGTCTTTACCCTCCAGGCGGCTTCTCGGCTTTATTGGTACTAAGAATTTCGCAGTTCCTAGCTACGGTTTAAATTGAGCACTCAAGAATGCAACAATCCGTGTGAGAGTGCAATCAGTCCCGAGCACGGTTTCCACCTGTAGAGGAACGGTTGAATTGTAGTGGAGTTACCAAAAGCCTGGCAAGCGCTGTTATCGCTGCTAGTTGGATCAAAAACTTGACAGCAAAGGAGATTCACACGGGTGTACCTTCTTTGCGGCGGCATTAAAGCTCTGAAAGTGGAAAACCACTGTAGTGCGCTGGAAATCAGAGTGTACGTTTTTTATTGATGTGCTTTGAATGGTAGAATTCGCGATGAAGACGCTTATGAAAGGTAATTGTTCGCAATTTGAGGGGTGTCCTATCCTTTTGCACCGCGATGGATTGGGTGTTATGTCATCTAGAGTCATCCTTCTAACGAACTGTTCTTCTAGCGATGACATGGAGCAACTTCAACAGCAAGACATGGAGATTGCACAAACAGACTGTTCGCCTCTCGTATGCCCGAATGATGATTGCCGGCTCATTCTTTAGTGGGGCGCTCGATTATGGCTCAAAAGATGTTCAAAATATTCTCATCATTGGCTTAGGTGGAGGCATCATCAGTAATTTCTACAGTACAATTCAGCATTTAAAGGTGAGCATATCTTTTGATTTTCGACCATTTCTTTGAGTAGATTTGCAGCAATATGTGCTTAAAGGCAAACCCCGGGATTGGCCCGACTAGTAGGAGGGATACCACTAGGGAAATTGTAAGGTCCGTAACTACCTAGATCACTCCAGCTTCGTCGCAAAAATTGCGCGGTTAGGGCGCTAATCCTTACGGGCCTGCAACCATCGACCCTTCCAACGCTTCCCACCCACCGCGAGAGGTGGTGAGATCAGCGTGCATTGATGTAGAGATCAGCGTGCTCTCTCAAACGACGTGCTCTCTCGTATTTTGTCTTCTTTGACCGCCCTTTCTCGCCATCGTACCACATCCGACCCTATTGAAGGTTAAGGCCTTAATTTCAGCGTTCCAAAGATTTCTCTTGCTTTCCTTCCACTTTCAGGTCGTTCCGCAGCTAAGCTATCACTACAGAGCGCTGATAGCACTAGTTCAATCCCGGAGTTTGCCTCTAAAATGGACGGGGTCTATGAGTACTCCACAGGTCGTTTCCTTAAAGTGTCATATGTGATTACCTTTTGGCATCCTCATAGAAGACAATCGTATTCCCCTAGTGTAACACAACTGTAATTCTTGCTATAGAAACATTGAAGTTCAGAGGCAATGCCTGCCCGCCTAAAAGCGGATTCTACGATGAAAAGCAGCCCATTACAAACTAAGGAAGGTCTTTCAGGACATGGAGCGTTTTCAAAATGGTTTTCTGAATGTTGTAGAGGCTCATGTGAGGAACACAGAACCATGGTCCATTTTTCCTGAACGCCTCCAGGAATGTCAAAACAGCGGGGAAGAAATGGTCCAAAGTTCGATCCTCCGTGATGAAAAATTTTTGCAATATGTTGGCGCCTCCAAATTGCCGCAAAACACCATGCCGCACTGCAACAATATAATTTGCAAAAGTTTATCATCACGGAGGATGGGACATTGGACCATTTTTCCCATTTTTTTGTTTTGACATTCCTGGAGGCGTTCAGGAAAAATGACCATGGTTCTGTGTTCCTCACATGAGCC
Source organism: Ostertagia ostertagi (assembly GCA_036418205.1). Lineage (NCBI taxonomy): Eukaryota > Metazoa > Nematoda > Chromadorea > Rhabditida > Trichostrongylidae > Ostertagia > Ostertagia ostertagi. The sequence goes on along the minus strand of MU868334.1, from coordinate 502,448 downwards.
CCTACAACATTCAGAAAACTATGAAATCTCTCCATGTCGTAAAAGACAACCTCGTAAGTTAGATGGTCAGTGATGCACGAAAGAAAATAAAGAAGAAAAAACAAAAAAATGGCTCAAAACCCGAGAAACGGAACCCTTTCCTTGCCCGTTGATTTGCGCATTGATGCGACTCTCATCGGTGCTGCCCTCTTCAACGCTAACGCTCTCTCTGAGAAACGGCTAGAGGCTCAGACGAGATGGGGCGTTCTACGTCGATAGCGTTCCAAGTAGCGCCACGGGGAAGGCCATGCTAGATCGCCGGGGACATATCCCCCGATGCGAATTGCGTGTCGGTCCGCACCCTAGGAGGTCCGCCACCTCCCCACTAGGTAAGTTTCCCCTTCTTCGACTTTCGTCCTTATCGTGTGATCCTCTTTTAAAGTTTGAAACTATCTGGTTGAGCTGAATGTGACAACCATCGACATCGACCCCGTTATGAAAGTGATCGCCGAGAAGTGGTACGAATTCGAAGAAACTCAATTGCAACGAATAATTGTTGACGATGGGCTTCGCTATATTCGTCAGGCAGTAAGCAGAGGTACATACGGCACTTAAAAGTACACAGTAAGCTCTCCAAAGCTGTTCAACGCTTCTGAATGAGAATGCGCTTTCAGGGGAATTGTACGATGTCCTTCTGATTGACGTCTCCTACAACGACAATCGACCACTGATGGCACCAGTAGAAGAATTTCTTGCTTCGGATGAAATCGAGAAAATGAACGAAGTGATCAAGAAAGATGGTAGGAGCTCCTCCTCCATGTAGTGACTTGACGGCGATAATTCTGCATCCCGTGTATAAGAAAAATTGAAAAAATGAAAAAAAACACTGGGAAAACTCATCTCTGGTCATTATGTTCAATTTAATGTTTGAGAGTTTATGAGTTTCTTTTCTTTGGTGTGCTCTCAATGAAATTGAAAACTCAACTTTAGCTTTGTTATGTACATCGATCTTTATCGTATCACTTTCAGAACCTTCATTTTCCTCCTATTTTTCCCATCTCAACTATGACACAGTTCTCTATGCTGGCTATTAACTGTTTGGCAGTCATCATGAACCAATTAACTACCCGTCAACTTGCAGGAGCCGTGATCGTGAATATCGTCACCCGTCATGAGAACATTGACGAAGCAGACCGGGTACGCTTGTTTGTTGTTTCAGCGATCCGCTCCTCCCACTAAAATAGCAGCACTGTGCTGTTAGCTTCGAAATGGTGGGGGACTTTGCACCGTTTTGGCGGAAAAGTAATATCACATATAAATCAGGGCAGTAAAAACCAAAATTTCATTTCGCACAATTTGACGATTTTGATTGTAAAATTGTTGCGTTAAAAAGTTGTTCTAGACCCATTGGGACGTCATTAAAAGTTACCGGTGGACAAATTTTTAGGTACATTTCGCCTTTTCGCGCCATTTCCCGTCATGCTACTTCATGCAGTTTGCTAAATTCGACAAGGTTGGTTCTGTGCTCAAAATATACAACTAGCTCTCCGTGGCTGCTCCCTCAAGTTCATTATGTTCATTTAGTTTTTTTATTGCAAAGGGCGGAAGTGGTGTAGTGGCAAGTGGCACGCTTACCACGCGAGCGGTCCGGGGATCAAATCCTGGGTCGTGAGTCGCCCGGGCCAACCAAGCCTTCCATCCCTCCGGGGTCGGTTAATTGGTACCAGACAAAAATTTCCTGTAGGCCCAATCGAAGTTGCACTCGAACAGAAATGTGTTCAGTATTCGTCAGTCAGTATTTAGAAGTGGGCGGATAGCGCTAGGGATAACGCCACTCCTAGACGGGCACGAAGCATACGCATGGAATCAGAAACTGAATTTTCGGATGTTAGGTATTCCCTACCCCTAACAATTCATTTTCTGACCTGCCACAGATCATACCTTTTCAATCATGTCGATGTATTTGCGTTTGTATGGATTGAATACCACTGTTCCATATTCAAGCAAGGGGCCTGACATAGGTTTTGAAGGCATGAAGAAGAACAGAAATGTTCGTAGTAGACAGGGCTTTGAACAGCCTGTAAGTTGCATTGTAACCCCGGTTAGCCACAAATTCGCAATGCTGGTCGAAGCAGAGGTCACTAGTAACCAAGAAGCCGAGATCCTTGACCTTGGCAACAGGTGTGATTTGAGACCCACCAATACTGTAGGAGTATGCGGGATTATGAGAACCAATGTGCAACAGTTAGTTAGGTGCAATAGTTTAATTCTTCGTAGTTATGCTCATTTCATGGCTGCCTGTCCTTCGCGACCGATGAAGGTGTCTCTTGAAAGCGATAAAATTACGACTTACGAAGAAAGTTAACACACTACAATTCAGGGAAGAGGTAGTCAGTGGTGCAGGGATAAAAAAGAGTGTGGTCATCGATGTTGAACCCTTCAAATTAGCAATCACTCTGCTTGATGCCTAGTGTCAGACGGCAAACGGGTACGCGGCGCGAGCGGAGCTGGAGCAGCCCTGGTGGACCGCCACTTTTAACTGTGGAACACGCATCACTCAGCACCCGCCTGCATTTCGGACTTGGTAGATTCTTCTACCTCCAACCTTACCGTGGAATCCTCTTTTAGAGGCGATTGAAAATAGGGAGAAGCACTTGATTGATGTCATAGAGCAATGAGATTTCGCAGAGTATTCTTGTGTTATTTTGATTGCGTATTTCGCCATGCGAACGATTCACCACGACTTGTATACAACACTGGCCTTTTTGATTCCTGTGCAGGGTTTTCTGTTGCGTGAGTCAAATTTGCACAAATTCCTGTATGGGGATCCAACACTACGCTATAAAGGATCGCTCTTTCCTACATCCTGTTTGGTTATATATTTCATACACCGCCTACGCATATCGAAGCTCGTCAATCGAGGGTGAGGTACCATTGAAGAAACAGCACAGTTGAGAGTTTTTTTTTTCAAAATTCCTCACATGTCGAATAAATTAAATCTTATTCAAATTCAACAAGCACAACCCTTAATTGAATTTATCTTAACGGACCGTTCATCATGCCGCGGTGGTCTCTCTTTGAGAAATTCAAAGGCTCAGGATGTGTTTGGTTCAAATTGCATAATATTTGCTTATCCACAGATGCTGTTCTGTTCAAAAAAAGAGAAGAATTCATGGCTAGACAACAGGGACGAGCTGCACGACCGGTTCAGAAGGGTCGATGAACAACTCCAGCTTGGATTGGTTGATGAATTGCAGATAAGAGCATCGGTACAAAATTGATCGCCTCGTAATTAAGTTACTGTAATTCAAAGATGCCTCAGTGGTGATAAATTATGATGTAGTCCAGTAAATCTTATGTGTGTTGTGGCTCCCATATTAAGCTCATGGTTCCGATAATTAGTGGATTCTTGCCACATATTCCACTTCGTCAGTTCTGAAAACCCACGCACAACTTGGTCTTACAGTGCGGTCTCAAAAAGCGACCAGAACCTGAACATTCAAACCTTCTTGTTTTATTTTGGAGTTTTATTTTGCTAAACGGTCAGTGATGTAGACACAAGACGACGCGAGAGTGGGGGTGGACCAATAGCGCGCCAATTGGACCGTAGGGAATGCCATGCTAGATCGCCAGGGCCTCTTTCGATGGAATTGCGTGTCGGTCCGCACCCTCAGGAGGTCCGCCTGTCCTTCCACTAGACAATTTTCCCCTCAACACATTCACGCCGATGGCCGCCCATATGGGCTGACAAGAAGGAACGATGGCAGCGCATATGGGCTGCCAACTTATAATCACACGCCAGGCGCTAGAGGAAAGAGTTTGATCTTGACGGGCCGGGTGGATTTTGCTACTACTGGAGAGGCTTGGCCGTGAGTCGCTCGTGCTCTCGAGAAGGAATTTCGGAAGAGGCCCGTTGATGGGTCTGCGGCGGTTTCGCAATCAGCGGAAATTCAGAAGTTGCCGTTCCATTATTGCGTATGAACTGTAAAGAATACCAAGCAGTGCTCCAATGTCACCTGTTGCCCTTCCTTAGCGAAGCGGAGCGAAAATTGCATTTTTAGCAACAGGACCACGTGTCTTTCGATGCTTCGCAATCTACCAAAGAATGGCCTTAACCAAATGGTGCTGAAGCGATAGATTGGCTTGTGTGTCCTCCTTACTGCAACCCTATAGGGAGCCCTTGATCAAGGCGTTAACTTTAGCAACCGGCAGTATAATACCGCGGATGAACTGAAGGCGGCGGTAGAGGCTATTTGGGCCGACAGCGACGAAACAGCTATGCCAAACGTGGTTCAGATTATGCCGGACAGGATGTTTGAGCTAATTAGAAACTCTGGAGGCCCCACTGATTTCTAATCTCAGCTATGTTTTTGTCTTTTGTTAAGTGTGCACATACTTTTGAAACAAAGAAAAAAATTTCATCCAAAATTTTTTTTCGAAAGTGAAGCGATATTATCTGCTTTGCTTCCATTGATAGGTTATCGACTACGAGAATCGATTGAGAAGGATTTCATAGCACGAAACCTCATGGTTCCCTTTCAAACGTGAATTTTGAGGGTGTGCACATACTTTTGAAACGCACTGTGTTAGTGTTTCGGCGTTGTTTCCGCATAGGGACAAGCACGCCGAACGGTTGTGTCTTCGTTGACTTTTCGAGAAATTAAGTCCAACATATTTCTAACATCATCTTTGATTTTTTTTTTTTTTTTCTGGGGAAGGGGGCTGGAGGGTTTTGGACAAAATTCATAAAAGCACTGATAAAGAAGTGGCTCAGTCAATAAAGATAATCATCAAAATGCCGCTTATCAGCTTTTCAAAATTGTCACTGGAACACACCTGTTAATTTTGAGCCAGAGAATTATCGACCGTGTAGCCCCTGGCTGTACCATGCAACACGAATCGTTAGTTTAGTGAGCGGCTTGCGCCCTACAGACAGCAGGTACAAAAGAGAAAGTCACAATTTCAAGTGGGTTTTAACATAAACGGACGGCGTGCGCAACAAGGTGGCGCAACGGACTATTCTTATGTCTTTTGGTAACTGTGATATATAGGCAATGAGATACCCCATATACTGCTCAGCAATGTGGATAATCATCTTCCATGGACATCTTCGGACAGCCGGCAACGCGCTGGATTATTAGTACCACAAAACCTGACAATAAATTTTACATACATTTTGTCTTAATTTACATAAGTTTACTATTTGATGGGTGGCTTACCCATGGTTCGCACGTCCCGAGACCCCTTCCCCTAAATATAGCCACATCCTTGCTCGGGGTTGTTGTTTCGCATTTTTCGATAATGTCACCTACAGCTTCCATTCATTCTTTGCACCCTAGTTTTAGAGCGGAAAGGCGGGCTACGAACTTGTCGTCAACGGAAATCTCTTTTTTTCGGATGATGAGACTCCGACACCTACTTTAGCCCCGTCTTACCCCTGCTGTTCACATAAGCCTACATAAACCCTACCCTGGGTGGCGGCGTGCGCCACATGGTGGCGCACGCATCAAACCACTGGCCGTCCGTTATGGGTTTAAAGATGACCTTGAGAATTGTTTGAGTTGCACTGGAGTACTGGGGACTATATTTCCTAATTCGATGGAAAATTTCGTGCTCAACAGTGGCTAGCCCTTCCCACCCATTCAGAGTTGATACTTCTTTCAGACTATGCGATAGAGAAGTCTTCATTCAAAATACTACATATTGAGCACAACAAATATTTTACGTGGAGTGAAGCACAATTGTTGAGGCACATATACGTCACAAATTGTACCAGTATTCTACTAGCACTCTTTGGACATAGCTTATTAATCCACATGAAGTACAGGCGAGTGAAGTTTTCTCTTACTGTAAGCCAGCAGTGAGTCCAGTTCATCGAATTGAAATTATCGTGAATACTATTCATTCAAGTTGAGATAGTAAGACCAGTAGATAATGTTAAATATTGTGAATAGTCCTGGAAACGCCACCATACTCATGCGATCTATACGATCCGTCGACCAGCCTTTTCTCAATGTCGGCACGAATGATTTGTCCTCGCAGCCGTCCAACAGAAGCATTTTCTCTGGTGTCCTTCAAAAATAACATATTTGAGATACCGGAGCGCGATGCTGCCATTGGAAGTGAGCGCCAAGGTGAGCCACGTATAGAAGAATTCCTGATTAAAGGTTCTCAGACCCACCTTCTAACCCAACCAATTGTGATCCCACTCTCACCTCAGTCTTCAAGACCTACTGCCATTTTCTTCCCGCCCACGTGAAGCTTTACCTCCTGATTTCTCCCAAAAAATATATTGTACGTTAAGTGACAGAATAAGGCACATATTAGACTGGCAATAAAGAGCTCACAAAGTCAAAGCTCACAAAGTACCACTCCCAAAGATCGTGAAAATTTCGCGAAATCTCGAAGAACTTTTCAAAACCAAAGCCAATAACTGCTCCAATTTGGGTACCGAAAGTGCAGTTCTAATACAATCCAATTCGATCTCCTTTTCCTGAAAGCCAAATACTACCTAAAAACCTATCGGTAGAGGTCAGTGGTGCGGTGATGAAGAAAAAACCATGAGAAACGGCCCAGAGCGAAATGGGATCTCCACTTCCGGTTATTTCCACACTGATGCTCCTCTCAACGGTCCTGCCCTCTTCATCGCTAACGCTCTCTCTTTCCGCTAAGCGCTAGAGGATCAGACAGGGATAGGAAGGCGCACCCCACTCATGTCGCGCCGATACGCCGAAGGCAGGGCCATGCTGGCATGCCTTTCACTGCGAACTGCGTGACAGGCTGCACCCTAAGGAGGTCCGCCGCTCTCTCCCTTAGGTAAATTTCCACTTGACCTTCGACCTTATCGTGAAATCATCTTTTAACGAGAAATCTCCAGTGTTGGCAGACCATGGTAGGAGCATCAGAATATGTCTTACAACTTACTGTGCAATGTCTGCAGATGTCCTTGAAATGGTCCCAGGTGTTGCCAGCAGCATTTTCTTCCGCATACGTGGATCTTAAATTTTATGGTGGTACGTCTCCATAATGGTTAGTTGAATTGATAGCTGTCATTCTAGTAGCTATCCTTACCAGTGGTTCCGTAACTCCGGAATCCATGTGGAGAATCTGACTGTACATGATTACGGCAGATACGTGGAGATGTACAGGAAGAGGATCGCGATCGCTGAGGTGGTCCTGTCCCTTTCGCCTGAATCAGAAAATTTGAATTCTATAGAACAAGACAATGATAACGAGTAAAAACGCTTCGGACTGCTCATGTTGAAATACGAATTTTCCTCTGAAGTGAGGTTTTTGAACGGCGCAAGCAAATTTTCGTAAACGTCTATGGACTAAAGCGGGAATTACGATGAGATTGGTTGAATTTACAGCTGAAGCTGATCTGCCTAATAATGCACCAGTGACGTCAAAAAGAACAGAAAAGGCGGAGCACCAAATTTTGTAACGCACTGCGCTGCAACCAGTACACCACTGACAACGGAAAGACAACATATGGTATCATGATGATGATGTAGGTCTGTGTTGATGTCCAGGCTTGAGTATGGCGTGGCCAGTGTCTACATAATCCTCATCTCGTGCGGTGGGAAGGTTTGATCGTCCTACCTCGAAATTTGCCCTTGTTAAAGCCTAGACCGTTTTCAAACTCAAGTGCCTATGTCCCCTTTACGCTCCTCCTTTACACTAAAACACTGCGAACCGCTTGGCTGACAAGCTCATGCGTCTCTTCTTGTGGCTCGCAGATAGGCTAGTGGACTCAACTCAGGTTGTTGGCTTACTTACTGGTTTTGTTACTGACATTTTTATAGCATCGTTGAAATTTTAACTTAACATACTTTACTTTAATTTCACATACTTTGATTTCATGGCGTGTTCAAGCACAAATAAATAAATAAATAAATCATTTCAGCCCTGGCTACCGCTTGTGTACTTCCATGCTGTAATATCTCGCTTCAAGGGTGGATAATACGAGTGTTGCAAATTGCAACAAGAGATTGATTAAACTTTGTATATGGTTAGAAGTTTTTCCTTCAGTTTTTCTTATCTTCTAGCTGATCAGTTTCTTATGTTTACATTTTTCTGCGTTCAAACGTCTTATCATATTCATCTTTAGGCTATGCTTACATACTATCCGCTTGCCGACGTCTCCGCCTGCATAAAAGCCCCCGACCAGAACACGGCAGTTCAGTCTCCTGCGGTCCCGAGCAAGACATAAGACCGGATTACGCCCTGTCGCTACTTTCCTCAAGATCGGACCTTGCAAGACAGGAATCCTCGGACCCTAAGATTGGATCAATACCCGAGGGGTAAGCAAGAGCGGAACGCCTCTTAGTTAACCGTGCAATAACTATATTGTATTATATTTATTGGTTCAGCACACGCAAGAAAACCGCGTGGACCAGCTTAAGGCTGTTGAAGGCGAGCTTGAAGGAAATTCCTATAATTGGTGCATCAGCCCAAGATAGGATTCAGGTCAGTTTTCACTTTTCATCAAGACCGATCTTCATCACTTGCAACGAGATCGTGGCTTTTTTGGAGGTGAACATAGAGGTGGTAGGGGATGCACTGATCAGGAGAAATTCGAGAGAAAACGGCTCAAAGTCCCCCATGTGTTCCCAGTTGATTTCCATTACCGGCGAATCCGAAGGTAGGTCATGTCAGTGACGTGAGTGCCTGCTCTGGCCTCTCACACTCTCACCTTCGCAGCCGGTGTCTCTCACCATCACCACTCGCAGCTCGAGTGCACCAGTAGGAGGCGGGCCGCACGATGGCACAAGGCGCTTCTCACCTACGTGAGATGAGTGAGGCTTCCGGAGCGGGAATTTCTCTACTTGCTTCCTTCAGCGCCCACCACCGTTTTGTGGAGGGCATGTGCCCCTCCTTCTTCTCCGATTTGCCGTATCATTCTCATTAGGCGTAGCGTAAGGAACGGTGTTTCGAAAAGGCGCTATCCGTATAACTGCTGGGTTTCTAGAGATCCCTTACAATTAGATGTACATCAACTCTTCTGAGAAGAGGGTCTCCACGTTCTCCGATATACATGAAATTCTGAACATGGCGCACACGTTATTCGTAAATGGCACATTAAAAGGCATATTTTCCGCCGTTCCTGAAATTATTGGCAGTTTGAGCGGCCACACATATCTTCATAGGATCGAGATGATCTGACAAGGGAAGGATACCAGGTCGAAGTGGCCATTTGTAACGAGACATACACCACTAGATGTGTTTTTGGACGCTGATCTCGAATCTGCTCTCCAAATCTGCGAAACGATTTTCTGAACGTAGTTATGAAGCGAGATAGTGCACAGTGCCAGCGGCTTCGAGCAAGAGGCCGCAAGATCGAATTTTTGGCAAGTACGCACTTTCGCTTTTCTTGAAAACATTGTTTAAGGAACTTTCATCCATGCTAAGTCATCAGGGATTGCCTATCAGGGGGAAGAGCTCGCGAAGTGCTTCAAACCAGCCTCGGGGCATCATTTGCAATGCCCCGTTCCTCTGGAGCTCGGTAAGCGCATCCGTACGCTAACTTTCTTGCCAAGTAAGTGTGACTTTCGTGTTCAGCGCACCAAACTACCCCTTCCGACAACTTTTGGTCCAAATCCAAAAATTTGACCTCAAGTCGAAGATGTGGGCACAAACGATCGACAGGGCACGGCAATAACGCGCACAGGTTGTTCAACCAGCTCTTGCCAGCTCTTCCTACTTATATACATAGGCATGTCTGATTATTTTAGCATGCATAGAACTTATTTTGCATATGCAATATTTTCACAAATCAGCTGAGAACCTCACCGCAAGAAGTTGATCTTTACGACCCTTTCGCTCGTTCGGCTCGGCCCGCTGCCACTGCACTATCTCGCTCATAACTACGTTCGAAAATCGCTTCGCAGATTTGGAGAACAGATCCGAGATCAGCGTCCGAAAACACATCTAGTGGCTGTATAACTCGTTACAAATGGCCACTTCGACATGGTATCCTTCCCTTGTGAGCAGACGGCGTAACGTAGGTGGGGGTGAATATCAGGCGGATCTACATTCCAGACCTATACATGGATCCCACGCAAAGAATTCTGAGAGGTAAGGCATTACATGTAGACCTGGAGGAGGGAAATATGGGGAGGCATTGGAAACGCGAAGAAGGAACCTGCAAATTAACAACGGGGAAGGGCTGCGAACAGCCGTGGAACTGTTTTGCATAGCAAGATGAGAAAATGAGAACCACGCGACAGAAGCAAAATCGCAGAGTATCCAGCAACCCTCACCCTTGCCATTCATGAGCTGGCTGTCCCATTTCTTTTCAAGGGAGCAGCTAGAGAGGTGAGTCCCTCTAACGTAGTCCCTCCTACCCTCATCTCACCACATTTACAGCGTTACGTGAGGCTCCCGGCATCAAATGGGAGCGTTCTTGTTTTCCAGTGCAATATAATTGTTTTATCTAGATCGATTGTTGATGATAGCATGTTTGTCATTGTAGACTTGTGGAAGGGCTAACGGCAGACCCCGGGATAAACTGGTGTGTAGGGGCGCACTGTAGTGAATGAAGTAAAAGTGGAACCGAAAACAAGAAAAGTCATCGGAGAGCTAAAATCAGGGTCTTGACCTCCAGTATGATCGGATGTAGTGCGGCGGCGAGTCAAGAAGAGAGAGAAGACAGAACACGCAAGGGCGCGCCATTTGAGAGATCGCTCTGATCTCCATATCGATGTGGTGGGGGGGGGAGCGTTGCAAAAGGGGCCGATGGTTGCAGTCCCTCGACGATTAGCGCCCTACCGCGCATTTTGTGCCACGGGCATGGCACGCTCTCTGTAGGGAAGGACACTACAAGCTCCCTCACAGATCTTTCCTGCTGGCTAATCCCGGGGCTTGCCTTCAGGGCCAGAAACGTCATCGCATGAAAGATTCTAACACATTCACGACGACGCCCCTTTTCCACTTTTCGGTCGCGTGGGACGGACGCGATTTTGTGGGCGCCGCCGCCTCACCACATAACCGCAGATTTTGTTTTGTAAATGAACAAAAACATGAATGTCACAAAATAATTTCTGCAATGTCCAATGCGTAAAGATTATCTAAACATATAACAGTAGGATTTCGATCAAACGACGATAGTGGTAACGAAAAGAGAGCATCTCTCTTCGTGAAAG
>MU868334.1:452059-489766 GCA_036418205.1 Ostertagia ostertagi | reverse complement strand
CTGAGCCGTGTACACAACTCCCAAAAAGGTAATTTTTAAAAATCACACACTCCTAATAATTATGTTAGAGATTCTGGCTTCCATACAATTGTATAAGCCGTAGCAATGCAAGATGGGGTAATTCATCAACCAAACCAGTCAGAGGACAACGCAGCGTTCCACGACAGTGTTGGAGATGCCAACCTCCAAGATTCTGAGAGAAATGCGAAAGTGAAATCAGAAGACTACTATGACGACACAGATTTTGAAACAGTAGAAGCCGATGAAACTCGATAGAGCAGAAGCACCCCGTCAGACTCACAGCGCATCTACAGGGGACGGCTCGCTGCGAATTGCGAATATGCTTTTAATTTTGTACAGAATTATCCATGAAAGTAGCGAAAGTCGTTGAAAAGTGTCAATACGGCGAAGTAGAACGTCTTGGCCGTACTCGGGCAAAAATCCTGTCATTTTTGACATGTCGAACGGTTCCTTCAAATCTAACAATATTACCTTTTTAGGTATGTTGGATTTGGAGAAGTTATGATTGTGGAAAGTGTAGAAACTCTAGCATTCACCAAGAATGTTCTGTGTTAATCGAGCTGAATTGGTATTTTGCATTAGCTTCCACACGTTCAAAACCTCTTTTCAAGAACCCACACTCGTTTTCAGTCTATTTTTAAGAAAGCTATAGCCATCTGGATGAATGTTCAAATTTCAACCGCATTCCTCCATGCAGTAGATGAGCTGCGCCAAGGTCAACCCACAAGATCAGTAGAATCACAGCTGGCTAATATTTTCATGGTTAGATCATCGTATTCATCTCAATCTCTTTGCAGTATTCATTGCTGACGGTCTTTCTCTGACGTGGTGCTTGTTGAATGACTTTTATGGTTGAGCGCGGGATTTTTATTCACGGTTGGTCTTCGGGTAGGGTTAGGCAACTTTTGCCTACTTCTGCTTGTGAAGAAAGTCGTTCAATGGACTTTGCCACTGGAAGAGGGGAGGGGCGTTTCAAAATCCTCCTTGACACTGCGCACGTGTCTACCATAGCGTTAGCAAAAGGGCGTCTTTGCATACATTCGAAAAAGGCTGAATGAAGATCCTGGCATTCAGCGCTTCAAGACGGTTTTTCACAATCAGAAGGCCACCTATTAGAACTAATGCAGAGGTGGTCAGCGGTGTCAGAATGGAGAAAAAATATGAGAAACTTCCCAGGGATCTTTCCTTCCCCATTGATTCCCGCATTAGTGCGACTCGTCTCATCGGTGTTGCCCTCTTCAACGCTAACGCTTTCTATGTGCTAAACGGCTAGAGACCTGCGGCGAGTGGCTAGCCAGTTAGTGGGCGTGCGATCGATAGCGGCGCGGGTTGGACATGTAGGATTGCTGGAGGCATACCTACGCTGCGAATTGCATAATCGGCCCGCACCCTCGAGGGGTCCACCTTTCATTTCATCAGGTACGTTTCCACCTCATCGACCTATCGCGGAATCCTCCTTCAATACATCACTCGCACTTGGACGTTTCGTCTTACCTCCGTTTTAGCTCCGATGGCTCCTATTACCGCCAATTCCAACAATGACGAGAACACGAACGTAAGGCAAACCAACATCCAAACATCTAGAAAAGCGTCATTCCAGGAGCATGTGGGGAATTTCATGGACAGTACTCACCAAGTGCTTTGACATAGCTAACTCGAGGAAGATTCCGCATAATGTTCCCGAATTGAAAGGTCAAGGCAAGGAGAGAGTTCACTCCAAGCATTGTTCGAGCAGGTATCATCTTCGGACCAAGGCAAAAGCTTATCCAACTTAACGGAAGCGTTTGATTGTATCATGTATAGGTGCAATAGCTAAATATCTTATGAAAGTAAAGCTTACCTTATAAAAATAGTGAGGTATGTAGGAATATAGGCTTGAAATATATACCACCCGTATCGACGGCTGAACACAAAAGTCATCGTCAGCTCATTCCAGATTCCTGCCGGATATATCTGCAAGACAAAATCTAGCAGTACTCGAAAACACCAACACTCCCTTTCCTTTGAACATTCGAAAATGTGTTTTTAATTTTTTTTTGTAATTGGCGACTTCAATTTCAAGGCAACGATCAGGTCAATTGATGTGGCAATTTCACTCGAATATGAGAGTAGTGATTCGAAGTAGACGGCAAAAATCGTCAAAGTAACAAGAAATGGGGGCTTTTTGCTTTACGCCACCGAGAGCTCTAAGAGGCAGGGAGGGATATGAGATGAGAGATAATTTGGGTCAGTGAGGGTAAAGAAATCCGAGAGGGAGTAAAAAAAAGGTGGGAACGCGAGAAGTGCAGAAATTCCTTCGGTGGAGACCGAACCACAAGCCACTGTTTCCACATGATTTTTTTGGCGTTCCCAGAGCCGCTCAGGAAAAATAATCTTCAGTTTTGTGCTCCGTGTCTACACTATAACATGCAGAACACCGTTTTGAAAAAAAAACGCCCCATGTCCTACAAGAATCCTGGTTAGTGACCGCTTCGATGAGGATGCACGACCTGAGCAGTGGCGGGCCACACCCCTAACCACAGGCGCATACTTCAGTGAGCCTGATCTCGGACCTTGCCTTCTGAAGCAAGCGATCACATTGATATCGTGATGGAGCTGCTCATTATGCGTCGTCAACCGATAAGCTCTGATAGGTGATGGTTGGACCTGTGTAACTCCATGAAGATGCGATGTTTCAAATGAAGTGCACTCCAGAATGGAAAGGAAGATAACGATAAAGGCGGCATATCTAGCACGCCACCATTGCACCCCTTTCCACGTCGATAACTAGGTGCTGAACCGGAAGTGGGTTTCGGCGCCTTATCACGCCGTTGATAAGGCGCCACTGCCCCTGAAGCGTCACCTGTCGTCTCATTGGGTAGGACCCCTACCCAATCCACTATGTAACTTTCCTTATCGTTCCCATAGGTTTTATCGTGACCACTTCCTTTGACTGTTTATTGCTATCTGATGGAAACTACAAGTATGACAAAAAGAAGAAAAAAGCGGTGACTTTCGTGTTTTTTTCAACAAATAGGACAAGTGGAGCTCCCAGTAATGTGTCGTGCTAAAGTACCAGGCTAATATTAAATCTGCAAACCTGACGTTCAATTGAGGTTGAGTAATTGCTGAGCACAAAATCCGGCAGCACAATCTCCTTTTTGAGAAGCGAAAGGCCTTCGGTCCAGTTAGTCCATTGCATATCAACCTAAGCGTGAACGATTGAATAAACAGGACAGAAATAAGTAACCCTCCAAAACCAAAGAAAATAAAAAAAGCACCCGATCCACACTAAAAGTACTGATTCCTAAATTGCTTTCTGCCCTACATACATAGTTCTTACATACATATACTTTTGATGATTTTTCTGGATTCAGCAAGACCTTTGCTGAAGTATCAAAAATTTAATATTTAGTGTATTCCTATTGCTTTCAGTAAATCTGGAGCCTGTCAGAGCATACTTTGAATAACATTAATTAGTTGTCGGCCAGTTTCAATTTTTGTTGGATTGTCACCACTTTTTTCTGAACTGTGTTTCTGTTTTGCGAGCCTTATATTAGAGCAGCATGTTTGGATAGAACGATATAAATAAATTATGTATAAATAACTGAAATTGGTGGGGCTTGAGGAGTAATATTCTGAAAATCATTATTAATGAGCGGCATTTCAGAAAGCTCTAGATGATATTATTATAACTATTATGCCCAATCAAGCCCTCCTTTCTAGAGAGCTAGTTGCTATCGAACTAATGAGAGCATAGAAGTACTGATCTCCGTTTGGGCAGAATTCGTTAGGGCGAATGCATGACACATCTCAAGAAGTGAAAAACCCCCAACTTTCCAGTTAAAAGAGTGTGTAGCACTGGAGGTCATGGTTTGCTGAAGTTCGTTTAATTTGTGATTTTTTTTAGTAAAGGTTGCAACTGCCAAATTTCGATATGGTGTTTGGACGTACCTCTTGGTTGTTATAACTGAACGATTCCAGTGTAAGATGACAGGATTGACGATCCATCGGAAATGCGCTGGAAATAAAGTTTTAACGGCATTGAAAAAGGATAGTTAACCTTATCCCTACCTGAAGTCCATCGAACAAGGACCTTTCACCTGAACTCTGTAATTAACCCATACGGTTCCATTCGGATAGATCATGAGAAAAACGTTTTTGAAAGGCGATTTGTGGATATGCGCCGCCTTACTGTTAATGAAAACGGTATTCGGTTTCCAAATTTGATCCAGAATCTGAAAAAGGGTAATCATTGGAATTTTCAACCGCGCGGCTCAGCCAAGCTCATCGAATAATGTGCAAATAAAGCAGTGCGTGAAATGTGGGGGAAGGGGCAAAGGAGGAGAAGTTACGTGATTTTAGTACGAAGTTGAGCGAATCTGAAAATAGGATAAGAATGCACACAAGTGCTGACAGAGCACTCGAAGGTCGAACTACCTCGATTTTTACAGAATTTGCAACGGGCGTTCTAAGGTGAGCGTAAGGTAAAACAACTAAATAAAACGTGGAGTTGGAAATCAGCTACGAGACCGGGGTAACCAAGAAGCAGGAAAATTTTCCCACCGGCCGGCTGAAGCCCAGCATCGTGCAGTGCTGCACATCAGTGAAGAGTATGAGGAGCAGAGGTGAGTCATTTTGAAGAAGCATGCCATTTGAAGATGAGATGGCAATTCTACAGGTTCCCCGACAAGCTCGCTCAAAAATGCGGCCCACAACTAAAGCCGATGATTGATCTTATTGCAGTCTTATAGAAGACATCAAGAAATGGAGAGGATCGAAATTAGGAAGGCTATGATTCAAATGTGTAGCAATTAAGGCGAAGGGTCCTGGAGAACACGACCTGTTGCAGCCTTACAGTTTTTGAACGCGCTACTGCGGAAGGAAAAATCTTTAAAGGATAAGTATAAATCATTCGGCGTTGATCAATACCGCTTGAGGTGCGCCACGCATACTGCTTCCATTCAGGATCGTAGAGGCAATCGCGTGGTAAGCAGCGCCGCTTGCATTAGACCACTTCCGCAATACAACATCTCCGAAAAGGAGGCGTGGCGAGTTTTGAGCTCAACCTACTCAAAGCTAAGGAATGCTGTACATATCAAATTATCAGATTATCACAGATCCAATTCGGTTTCATTGTGAGGAGGTCTTAAACCAATTTCCAAGTTCTCGTTAAATAGGTGGTTGAGAACTGTTGATAAGCGCAGATTTATTACCTCCACAACCATCTTCGATTTGCATGTTAATCGACAGCATGTCTACACAGTGTTTTGAAGCTGTTCAAAAAATATTGCCCGAATTATTTGAAAAGCGCTAAGAAACGTTTAACGCAGTGTCCAAAAGTTGGACTTTATTCAGCATACTCCCTCCGAGGGGTTCTTTAGTCCACTTTCAATTGCTTCTTTTCTCAATAAAGGCCATTTCTGTCTGGTAGCGCAAGCGTGCGTAGGTAGTATCAAAATGGCATGTCTTACAAGCCGCGAGATAGGCGTAGACGACCCTTATCTCGCAGCTTTTCAGAGCAACAAGTCGCGGCTCAAAGAAAAATCCTATGTGATAGTTTTCAGCAAATGTATAATGTAAAAAGACCGACCTCCGAATTAAGTGACAGGTTGTATTTACAAGGGCTCATATGGTCATATCGTAAAGCATAATCCATCCAAAGTTCCGTCACATAGATGTCCATATCAAAGTCGCTAGTGATCTCATTCACCGAGTTGACTTCTTGAACCCACACCTCAAGAGAAGATCATGTTTGAGAAAATATTCATTTGCCTTCTTCATAACATCCAACAGACCTCAATCCACACTATCACTCCGGTTTCTGACGGCGTCTTGAACGACTTATAGTTATCAAGAAGCCGCTCTATGATAGTCTTGTCACTAGTGCAAACACCAACTTCCTCGTGATCTTCTGTGCCAGCCTAAATTAAAATTATGAAGGTAAACTAGTCTATTTCCCGCTTCACACATGTTTCACCGGAAGACCTTTGTGGAAGTCCGCCTCATTCATTAAATTTGCGGGTCCCTTTCGTACGTGCCCCATGTTTTTTTTTCCCGCAAGAAGGAAAAACGATTGACAAAGGTTCAATAAGGGCAAGCTTCCGTAGATGAATAGTATGAAAAGAAATGAAAACCCTATTAAAGTTCCTGCTGTGTATACGAAAGGCTGCACGAACAACAAGTAAGCAGCAATACTCAAGCATTTTTGGTAATGAGGTTTTTCCTTGTAATGCGTTATACTCCCGCTCTCTTGCTCTTTGCTCTCCTAAGGCAAAGGTAGGAAAGGTATGGTGATCATATATCATGTTGGGGTGAGAGGGTAGTGGTGGGAGGTTTTGACGGCTTTCATAGGGGCAGCCTGACTGCTGGCCTAACTATTCGAAATCAGATGGAACTGTTGCGACGGGACAGCGCTCTCACGAGAGCCAACCCACACCAAAAGCTCCATGAGCCGAGTGTACCACATCATAAAGGGACTGACACTTTCCCGACAGGTGTCTTGGGCGCCATCGTACAACAACCCTGCACGAGTTGAACCAGATGTGCTATGGAACGATGCTGCGAAAATCTACCCATTATAAGATTTCACTTTTTCGTGGATCTCTTGCAGAAAAATACTTGAAGAGCCAACATGGTGCTAAAACGACAGAGTTCGTCGCCCTCAGTACTCCAACACGACAACTAGACTGGGTAAACCCGTTTCTTAATGGCAAGGGTTGTAGATTGTGATGATTGTATTTCAATAGTATATGGAAGAAACGTTTTTCAATGCATTCACTTGCGTTGCCGTTCAGACAGGACAAAATACAACAATCTGCAGTCTCCAGCTTCTCTCTTCTTCTTGTAACCTCGGCATCCTTGTTCTTATTTGTGTTAGTTTCTTGTGCCGTACGAGGTTTATAGGTGGAACATTTATTAGTTCGGCCTAACGTTTCGACAAAATCGTCGTCTTCTGAGGCCTAAATGCGGTTCAAGGTTAAGACTTACGTTCTAATCCACCAAGCGCCTTATCTTCTCTAGCGGTTCCGACATTCCGTCAGGACTCCCACCGAGAAATATAAGAAAGACAAGCAAAAAATTCACCCAGGGTTCCACCATTCGCGCACAGACGTTACCCAGTAAGAAATAATGCACACAGCATTGTCTGAGACAATACGGCGTGCATTATTTCTTACTGGGTAAAATCTCTGTGTGGTAGCGGGATTTCCGCGCAAACGGTGGAACCCTGGGTGATTTTCAAAATTTATTTTTCTTATGTTTCTCGGTGGGACTCCTGACGGAATGTCGGAACCGCTAGAGAGATAAGGCGCTTGGTGGATTAGAACGTAAGTCTCAACCTTGAACCGCATTTAGGCCTCAGAAGACGACGATTTTGTCGAAACGTTAGGCCGAACTAAAATGTTCCACCTTACAAACTTCGAACGGCACGAACAACTAACACAAACAAGAACAACAATCTGTCTTCTCTTCTCAGTCAGACTAGTACGGCTTCTCTGAAATATAAGTTTGGCCACCAAGAAATGCCTTCACTTTTGTGACGTTGATTCCATGCTATAGCCAATTTTCGCGATCTGTAAGTACTCATTGGCAACAGTTGGATCGAGCCCTCGCCAAACCATGCAAAAACCTGCATGAAGATTTGTTTGCAACAGCAGATAAATCTGAGAGCTTCTATGTTCTACAAGTAAGGACACTTGCTGCTAAGATACTATGGCATCTCCTGAACGAAGCGAACAGACAGTGCACGCTGCCAATGGCGAACTCTGTCCCACGGCTCCATGGCGAACGGAGTTTTTGTCTTTGCTGTTGGGTCACTTGAGAAGGGGGTGCTCCTCGATAACACAATGAGAATCTCCGTCGTTGGAAGCCAATGAGCAGCAGAGGCCGACTCCACAATCCAACACAGAACAGAAAGTCCTGCTTTGTGGTAGAACCGTACAAGATTGCTGTTGCTTGAAGTCTTAGTCGTGGTTTAGGCAGTCACTGTTAGACTCTAGTTCAGCAGGTCGTAGGCCAGGCGATGCGTCATCAAGGGGTTATTCTGGCTGATACGATATCATTGCACTAAAGTGCAAAATCTCCATTTTGCGAAAATCTGTCAAAAAGAAATGGAAGAATAGGACATGTAGGTTTTGCTTTGCATGCCGATTAGAGCAACTCATTGCCTTCTGATGAACATTCATTTCGGTTAGCACAGCACACCTTAGCCGAAAATAAGTTCAACAATGTCGACGACGCTAACACTTCGGGTTCTTCGAGTCGCACCCGAGAGTGCCGTTCAAACAGGCCATCCATTCCATGCACAGAAAACGGAGAGAATCAAACGCTTAGACTGTAAAACAAATTTGGGTTCATGTGCTTTGTATTTGTACTTATAGTAAAATTTATGGGTGACCTAAACGACATTTTTCCCGTTCAGCATGGTAAGATTGGCCTCCTAAGTTGGATGGGGTTCTATTAGGTTGTCTCATAAGTAGTGTCGCTTTTTTTCAACCAAAAATTTTCATCTAAATCCCATGCTTTTACATCAGTCATATACCATTCGAAAGAGAATTGTCTGCTCTACAAGATGCTATGTTCTCTTCCACCTATGTTCCAGGGTTTTCAAATTTTAGGCCTGCGAAATGGGAGGTCCAGCCGACAAAAATTGACCAAACCGACAACTAGCTCTAACTTTATTTTCCCTGGGGAGAAATCAATCAATGATGTACCCTCTACTTACTCATGACCTCTTCTAAACATTCCACCCTTAGGTTGCCGAAAAAGCTTTGCCGTGTTTCTTTTCGAATTGGCTGACCGATAAGCCATAGCAATTTTCAAATTAAAATTGTTCCTCGTAAACGCATTGTTTCATATCGAGTGGTGTTCCTTTTGTGAGCACTTCTTCTGCTCTATTCGCTCATTTGTTTTGTTTTTATGTTTGTTGGGAATTAGTTCGAATTTTAGGTGTTTAGGAATAAGGTGTTTTATCCACGAAAGTGACCGCATTTCTTTGAAAAAAATTATCCCTGAGAAGATGAGAAAATCAACCAGGCGTACATTCCTAACTTAGTCATGACTTGTTCTTTAAATTCTACTAGTTTTTCAATGTCTCGGCTGTAAAAAAATTTCGACCTAGATCTCAGGTAATGGTGCTCGACCGTCGAGTTCTGGTTGAAAAACCAGGTCTGGAAATGGAACGACGCGACTTGTTGGGAAACCTAATAGTGTAATGTTTAGAAGAGGTCATGTATAAGTAGAGGGTACATCATTGATTGATTTCTCCAAGGGAAAATAAAGTTAGAGATAGTTGTCGGTTTGGTCAATTTTTGTCGGCTGGACCTCCCATTTCGCAGGCCTAAAATTTGAAAACCCTGGAACAGAGGTGGAAGAAGAACATAGCATCTTGTAGAGCAGACAATTCTCTTTCGAATGGTATATGACTCGATGTAAAAGCATGGGATTTAGATGAAAATTTTTTGGTTGAAAAAAAGCGACACTACTTATGAGACAACCTAATAAATCGAAGTGATTCTGCATCCGCTTCTGGAGAGTTCTAACGCAAAAACTATACGGCTCTCCTCATCTACTATACGCTGGCAAACTTGAGCTCTGTTCAAGAATGCTCGGGAAAGTTCGGGCTCAGACCCACCTAAGAAGCCCTTACCATGGCTAGAAGTGCTGGGTACGCAAGTGCAAAGGTAGCGCCACCTTTCTACATCGAAACGCGTCACTAGGACCCTAGGCGCCATGGACTTCTAACAGACTCCACCAAACTTAACATGGTCCGCCCACCGTTCGATATCTTGTCTGCGTCGCTGCGTTGATCTGCTATGCTCTCTCTTCTCGGACTTCTCTACCGCTCTCCGCGCTCACATTCTCTCATCTCCCTCTTTTGAACTTCTCCACAGCATAGAGCAAAATGCTCGTATTTCCTGTGTATTTCAGGATTTTCTTTCCTTTTTTCTCCACTGGCGGTCCACCTCCCATCCCTACTTTCACATTTGAGTGGAATCAACCCATCAACGTAATCCTGATTCTTGCCTTCAAGGATAGCCTCGAGAAAATAGGTGTGGACGAGCGTTCACCAATGAAGCTAGAGGTGGAGGAGTGGTCTTTAAAAGAAAAGAAAGCAAGAGAAACCACCGATTACGCCCCGAACAAGACCCCTCTATTTCAGCCGCATTCCACCTTGGGATAGAGAAGGGGCGTGTTGGACGAGTTTCACGAATTTAGCTCCAGTTCCATTGCCAATGACATTGAACGCAATTCAACCGCTGCCACAACCTCGCCCGCACTTTGTAAGCCCTCAAATGTGTTGTTAACATAATTATGATGAAAAAGTCAATCCTACACCTCACCACTTGAGTTTCCGATTTTGCTTTCGTCAATGATTGGACAACTCCTCTCTTCGGAAATAGCGTGTTCTCCTAAAAAAAATGCTTGCAATGCAGTCACCATTGAGCATCTTCGGTTTCCACACTGTTAATGCACCACTTCTATGGTTTTGGAGCTTGCATGTGATGGAGGATTTCAAACCTTTCAAATATTCTTAGTTGCTAACTTTATAAACTGAATCTAGCAGCAGTTGGGGGACACGTATTGTGATAATACACTGCTCCGCATTATTATAATACCGACAAGAAATTTTTCAGATGTATTGCAAAATGCTTCCAAAGACGCCTTCGAAGAGAAAAT
The DNA here is from genome assembly GCA_036418205.1 of Ostertagia ostertagi. Lineage (NCBI taxonomy): Eukaryota > Metazoa > Nematoda > Chromadorea > Rhabditida > Trichostrongylidae > Ostertagia > Ostertagia ostertagi. Next base: position 479,086 of record MU868334.1, on the reverse strand, counting down.
GTAAAAACTTCTGAATGCGAGTTTGCACATAAACGCAAGCTTTTGGCTCGAGAACGCGAAATATTTTTCTCAAAAGCAGCAACCCTATATCAAATTGGTGAGGTAACATTTGCGTGTCTTGTGGTGGTACCATGCCCACTTGCACACATGCCGCCATTGGCTGACTTTGTCTCATTTCGTAAAGCCCTAGTGCAATCGCCGCGCCCTTTCCAGGTACGACAATTGAACAGGTATGATGCTCGTTATCTACTCTATCCTATACGCAGCATATATCGTTCGACAGAGCCGGTCCGGAATCGCGGCTTTGGATTCTAGAGAAAAATATCACTATCACGCATTCAGCAGAATCAGAACTCCATCCCCTTGTTGTCCTATGCCATTCCACTTATACTTCATGGTATTATTTTGTTCAGATCATCTATATTCAGATCATGCCAGCTTCGTTGCACTGCACGACTCCCGTTGCAATCTGCCCACTCAGCGCGATTAATGTAGACATCAGCGTGTTTTCTCGCGTGATTGTCTTCTTTGATCGCCCTGTCTCGCCATCGTACCACATCCGACCTTACTGAAGGTTAAGGCCTTAATTTCAGCGTTTCCAAAGATTTCTCTTGCTTTCCTTTCCACTTTCAGTTCATTCCGCAGCTCAGTCATCACTACGAAGCGCTCTTATACACCAGTTTCTATACTGAGGCTTGCCCTTAAGGCGATAGTACAAAAAAGAGCTGTCGAACTTTGGAAAAGTTTTTGTTCCCGCAAAAAAGACCAGTTTCACGTTTTGGCGGTGGTGTCCGTTTCCCCAAGGGGTGCCACTAGTAACTGCTCACTTTTGTGGGCAGAGTTGATCGCGGACATCCAAATGGGGCGACATACTCCTTGAAAAAGATGAAGTCAGGCGAAGCAACCGGTCCTGAAGACATAGCGGCCGACTTGTGGAAAGTCAAAGTGCTGGAATCCTGCAGAATGGTTGACGGAGTTCTTCAACCAGATCGTTGCAGAGAAGAAGGTGCCTGAGAGCTGGCAACAAAGCACGACGATTCCCATCTGGAAGAAGAAAGGGCAGTCCTGGAGACTGCACTAGCTACCGTCCAATTCGCCTGCTCTCGCACAGCATGAAAATCTTTGAGCGAATTGTAGACAGTCGTATCCGTGACAGCTGACCACCAACCAGTGTGGTTTTCGTGGCTGGCTGCAGCACTATTGATGATATACAATCGCTTACCTTCTGCTGCTAACCGCGAACTACACATTGAGTTGATGGAATCGCTCATTCTTGGTTACGGAAACCTTAATGCAGAGTTCACAATCAGATGACCTTTAATATCGAAGCCGTACGCAGGGCCAACCGTTACGTTGGACCGATATTGGAGCGACGTTGGACCGATTGACCGCTCTCCGCGCCGGCATTCACTCTCGCCACCCGCGAGCCGTCTGTGTCTCCGTGCGTACGTTCACTCTCGGCATTACTCTCGTCGTCGCGTTGGACTTTGTTCAAGAGGTTACCTGCCGTACGTTGGAGCTGTGCTTTATGCGACAGGGCGATAGACGGCAGGGCGGCAGTCGGAACAGGCTCAAGGTTTTGAATCCCTCCCCATAATGCACCTGTTATGCTGGTGGGCATGGTTAGAGGCCTGTGCTGCCTCGTTTGATGTGAGTTATCTGATAAAAACGCGACTAGTCTAAATGAAGCTGCATTCGCGGACGGTCACAAATTGAAACCTCTCTGTATCGCTCCCGTAATTCCTCAAGAATTTGACTGTTCTGCAAGTTTAGTTTCCAAGAATAATTCTGTAACTGGATCCTCTTAAATTTAAAGATTTACGATCACAAACCCGATAAATCATGTGAGGTCTCATTTCGGTGAGTTCAGCCGCAAACACGAGAATTGTATCGGCGACCACATTACACCAGAAGAACACCCCGCATCTTAAATTGAAGATGAAACGATACCATACCTGTAAGGGGCTTTTCGTTGACAGTGACGATGACAGGCTACTTAATGTGTAGCACAAGAACAATAGCCGAAAGCCACATTGGCTTAATATAAAATAGAAGATTCTACTAGTTATTTCTCTTGAATTTTGATAAGGATATTCGAGTATTCAGGACAGATGAAGGTAATGAAACATGGACGATACCGAGGATTCATATTAGCATGTATATTAACTGCCTGAAGTGAGACGGAGCGGAACTTGATAAGAGAGTAACAAGTAGGACTCCACTGAGGGAACTGAGGATACCGCGGTTTGGAGGAAGTAAACAAGAACCTCAAGAATTGCACTGTTATGTAAAGTCAATAGAAGAAGTATTGTATTACAATGTATAAATTGCTAGAAGTGCTGTACACTTCGAACGCAGAAAATGAAGAAACGTTAGAGCTTAGCAGAGCGTCAGAAAGGGAATCTTTTGGTATAGAACATGGGCTATAAGTCTCAGTTTCCTCTCAACACGTTGACGGCAGCACGCAGCGCATGGTTGCCACATAGGTTTTTCGTTCCCCGCGTTTCCTATTTTTTTGCATTTTTCTTAGATCCTGCTGGGCATAAACGGTTGTGTCCGAATGGATCGATATTTTTTCCTTTATGAAGAATTTCCAACCTAAAGCTCCTAGTTCTGGTTATCTTTCTTTTTTTTTATAATTCTGATTGAAATGAAATTCAGTAAAGGTAGTAGGATGGTAAGTACAGATTATAATATAACATAAAGAATACATGATTGTTAGAAAAGTAACGCGTTTCAAAATTAATTTTTGAGCTGACCCACAGCGAAAAGGATTGAAAGTCTCATTTCCATGGTTATACGAGGCTTTCAATAAGTTTAGCGCGTGGATTATCGTTGAGAGAATTTTGTCGCATTCAAGTTTAGGATAAAGCTCAGATTCCACGGACTTGATGTGAGGTGGTGACGTCTGCAGAATCGGACACAGTCAAACGTCAAACTATTTTAAACTCGGCTCTCTCAACGGTCACGGTGCGATCCAGAAATTGGTGTGTTATCTATATGGACCGAAGTTCAGACAAGAAGATGATAAAGAGGGGTAAGGAAGCAGAAAACAGGCGCAGACACACAGTGAAATTTATCCTTGTGAGCGAGATGGACGAACCGGAGGACACAACGTGAAAAGAGGGAAAGCAGGCGAGAATGTCAAGCTACCAAGACGCGCCACGTAAGCAGCGATCTATTAGGTTGCTAACTTTGAAATGTCGCTTCCTTTAGTGGCTTTGTTTCTCAGCTGAAACTCAACCTGGTAATATGGGATACCATCCATTCGTGAGATTGCGAAACCTTGGCCGCCAGTGAGCGGATGTCCTTTGAGCCAGAATTTATGCTCGAATATGATTGATCAGAAAACATCGCCGGGGGACATACTAGCAGACCACGCTTACGAGGGAGTCATTTAGGGCGTGGAGCGCTTTTCAGAAAACGAGTTTTGCATGGTATAGGGGCGTATGCATTAAACCAGAATTATGGTCCATTTTCGCTGAATGGATCTCTGAATGCTAAAAAACGAGTGGAAATAATTTCGTCAAAAACTGCGGTTTTTACACATTCAACGTGGTGTGTTTCAATCATGGCGTGGACTACTTGCGGTAGACGGTCTTCGTAAGTTGCGTATCGAAAACAACGTGAAGTTCTCAAGACCAGAACCATAACAACCCAGATTAGGTAAGTTTTCACCGAAAGCAGGCAAAAAAGTTGTACCGTCGATATGGCGCCTGATAGCGGCGACTCAAAAATCAATGCCACATTCGTGACTAGAGCACTGGTTTACCTGTGTAGCCAACATTTCGAAGAAAATCGCATCTTTGACCTAACTTTGAATTGCCTAGACATACAAATTCGTTATTCCTATCGTTCGGGGCGAGTCGCGCGGAAAAACTGAAGTGCACTGTGGTGCCCTACGACTGCATCATCAGATGTTCTGCTATAGTCGTAATTCGTAAAGAATATTTCTCATTTTTCAGGACGATTGGAGGATTATTTCTCAGAGAAGCGTTTACCGTCCGAGCTTCACGGCACTACTGATTGTCACCAGATTTTTCGAAGTCGGGCCAAAATCTTGATTTTCTTAGAAACATCGACTAGAAGGGTTATCAGGTGCCCTGATTATGAATACAACATTCGTTTGTAGCTCCGACATCATTTCGGGACCCCTATGACGTTCTTCGACGGCACCTTGGTGAAGTTTTTGCGTCACAACTTTCTCTCACCAGTTTTTGGTAAAAGCCCACTTGTAAGGGTTTTTGTAAGCCTAATTGTAATTATGACATCAATTGCTGGTGTTGGCGTTCTTCGGTGCCAATTTTGTGGCGTCAAATCACTAAAAAACTTTGACAAAGGGATCGAACCAAGGAAGGCCCACATTCCCACTTTTTGAATCCAAGGCCATTAGCAGAAAATAGACCCGATCATGTACTCAAGACATACTCCATATCATAGAAAAGCTTTTTTGAAAAGTCAGTGACGGTCCCTTGTTTAGAGGTTTAAAAATTTTTCCATTTCTTGTGAGGCTGTTTTGTGAGAGATTTTTCTTTTTGTGCTATTTTGGTTGGATAAGATTAATTACTAATTCATAACTCCTTCTACACCATTGGCTGGAGGGGGGGGGGGAAAGCAAAAACCAGTGTTATAGACAAATAATGCTCGTTTAAGGAGAAAGAGAAGATATGATAGGTAATAATTCATTTAAATAACTACTCGACAGTAAAGGTGTATGCGGATACTTTGAGTTCTTAACACGTGACGACATCGCGGTTTTGGGTTTTTGCACAGCGGTAGGACAAGAGCGATATTTTGGCGACGCGCGCCGCGTGCAGCACAACGATTTATTGAGCTGTAAATACGCAATACTCAGATGTGATTGAGTGCTCTCGATAATGCTCGATCTGTCTAACTTAGAGTTACAGGGATGGAAGTTCGTCCGAAGTGACGTGCTAAGGTCAAGAAAAAACAAATTTTACTTACTTTCCTCATAATGGTTCCAAAATTAATTTGGACGTGGTTGTTTCAGTAAAAACACATATCTTCCCATACGAATAGGTTTGTATTCGCTTCTATTATTCCTTTTTATCAACATGTTACGTTATTGAAAAGAAAACGAGGAATGAATTGAACAGACATATCCGTAAGGTTTGGAAAACTATTGCTAAACTTAAAGAAGTAATTAGGTCTTTCTGTGCGTGGTGTGGTTTTTAAGTATGCTAATGCATGGCCTACAGAATGAGTACAAATACCATAGGAATAAGTTTCGCAAGCGTAAGAAAAAAGGATTTCTTGGGTGGGACACGTTATCGCGTCCCAATGTCCCACGAGATGTGCGGAGTGACGCAGCTACGCGTCACCTTGATCGTCAACGTGTTAACATTTCGATCTGCTGTGGTCCAAGGATTTGTCCTGAACCAGAATAATGAACATAATTATCTAAGAGTTAAGTTGGAGGAAGTCTGTGTAGAGTGACCAGATGCGAAAAATCGTCTCATGTGCGCAGAACGTGTGAGATGTAAGTGACATACATCGGTCCTGACCTAATGCTCACCTTTCTCTAATTCTTGTTTTGTACCGCCCACCCATTTCGTGTGCGTGGGCAGGACTCTGCTCAGATGCGGACATGTGGTACCACTAACCAACCCTCCCCCCCCCCCATTACAAGGGCAAACTGTCCTTTACAGGTGGTTCTCCATCTAAAATAGATTTCATGACAGCACACAGGCACAGGTAAATAATACATAGGTGATACTATACGTATATGTTTCGTCGTTGACAACTCATCATCGCTTACGAGCATAGCGATAAAAAAGCTTCGAAGACAAGGCCATGATTGAAAGCAATGGCTCGAGCTAGGACATATGTAAAAGTCGGACACATTGATGTGGGGCTTTTAAAACTGTTATTCAGGCAGTTGTATTAGAACATCTATGTCTGAGCAATACGAACCTTAAGTAAATTGACCTTTATTAGTAAGGAGAAGAGTTCAAAATTTACACGGCAATCGATAAAGGCTCACGACAATGTAACAGTAGCAACAGTTTTTGCAGCTACCATCTTGAGACTCATATAACTATGGCTATTGATCGCATTCGCACGGTAAGCTTAAGAATATGACGGCATTAGCACACCCGCAGCAATCATTAAGTTAATAGGAAAGCTCTCAATATTCTTGAGTCATGCATATTTCTCATGATTATCACGGAACGGATTAGTTGTAAGAGGCACCGCTGTTATGCACACGGTCGGAAGATCGAGTTCTAGTTTCGTCTACCATTGAATACCCCTGCGATTTCTATAATGGCGAGAAGTTCTTCACCTCACCTGCTCAATTTATCGACACCATAGTTCTACAGCAAAATCAAAACACTAACGCGAGCACAGGCTGATCCTGTGGTTGTACCGGGTTAAATAAGATGAACCAAGTGCGCCAGACAAGAGTTGCTAGTCGATCAGTAATAGTTGCTGTGATGCATTTATATAAGGTTTGCTGAGCTGGGAAGGACTTAAGTCAGGTGCTGCACAACACATGGCAGAGCGCGGGCTTGGCTGAAACCGCTTCTTAATTCACTATCCATCGCTGGTATATTCCAAGCTACTAGGAACATGTTTTTCTAACCACAAGTATTCCACACCATCGAGAACGAGTGGCTTGGAATGGTTACGATAGTGGAATTAAATCGAAACGAGGAGAAACCGTAATCTTTCTTTTCTATTTCCGGAACTACGTGAAGCTTTTACAAAAAAGCCTGATGTCCCGAAAATTTCTCACCTGGTGGAGGCTCACTCATTTCGCCTCCCTATGAATCATTGCCATTCATTAGTTCGAAAAAAAAAGCAAAGTAAGCAAGCATGAGAAAATTGCTATGTATACTTGTTTCATGAGAATTCTTGCTGTATCGTGAATCTTCCCTTGAACGACAAGGCCTTCTGTGCCGCAAGTATGTATGTACCATGCGTAACTCCAGTTTGGAAGGCTTCTTATAAATTAATCTTATACTATTTGTGCAATGGGCAGAGGTAATGTAACATGTTATTGGGTGCCGTATAAAAGTCAGATGCCACCGCGATTATGAATCAAGATTAAAATACATGGGGATTATAAAGAGATCATTAAGCAGAGTCTGAGTCCACTGACCAACCCTGAATGTTTTGCCTTCTCATTTTCGATTTATGCAAGATCTAAACTTTAAAAAATCTTCACTAAGATGGATGTGTCAGTTGTGATCGCTAAAGACCGCTTTTCGCGTAGGAAAATTCGATTTCCGAAAGACGATGGACGAGGAACGATGCTTTTCAAGGAGATCCAACTTTTGCATAAGAAGCAGAAATAGTTTAGGAGCGCTTTATGCCCATCTTCCCGATTTCAATCCCTTCAGCGCTCCTGATCAATTTCTGCTCCAAACGATGGCTATCCCTTTAAGGAATCCTTCCCAGAATCTCCTTGCATTCTTTCTAAACATGAATACGTCAGCTGCGATCACTAGAATCACTAGAAGCAAGATACAAAGTTTCATCCACAAAGATTCAGTTCCTGAGAAGAACAAATTCACGAAACTACGCTTCATGGACAATGGAAGGTAGGTGCGCGGGGTATGGAAAGAAGTGCACCTTGAGACGGCTACGCATCGGACGGCGCAATCAAAGAATCCAGTTAAAGCGATCGATTATGGGAGAATACAGATAAAGCAGTCGATATAATATAATACAGTAGTAAGTGTTGTAATGTTAGTGGAATAAGGCAGAGGGCCAAAATGGGCTTCTAAAGACAGCACTCCGCGGACTCAGTGAAAGCTTCCCACCGCCAGCATTTGTGACAGATGTCCAGCGGAGATTTGAACGCGTAATAGTCCTTCTGGTTCTTCAAATTAATCATTGAAACGAATGCAATTTCTTTGTTCTTTTCAATCTTATCGTTCTCAAGCCAGCGATTTAAGGCTTAGATAGGGATGCGAGACAAGAGTCCCCCTGAGGTCGCCGCGCAAGCGAAAGTAGGTCACCGCACGCGGCGGCTACCGGTCCTTACAAGTTGGAACGTGGCAATTTGCTAGGACTAAGCAAAAACAAATGCAGAAATGGGGACTACACAGACGGAACAAAAAAGTGTTGTATCGATCGTTAGAGAGGCGGGTCCTAAACTTGGCCAATTGCCATGTTTCAACTGCAAGAAACGCCGGCGACGTCGCGCGCGGTGACCTAGTTTTGGCGCGGCGGTCGAGGGGGACTCTTCACCGCTTGTCCGCACTTCATAGTAGCGGGCATAAGGATAGAGCCAATCTTTGAGCCAATTCCTGACATCCAAAGCTCCTGATCCAAGTCCTCCATGCGTACCCTAATGTTTTGTGGGGTGTTATGATTTTTAACATTTGGCATCGTTTGAACTTCTAGTATAACATCCTTTGCATCCCTTGCCAGGTGCATCTGCTATGCAGACCGTACAACACAACTGACGACGCCCTCTACAAAATGGGATAATGCTCCGCCAAAATGATCAGCTAATTGCACTAGAATTCTCTCAGTTTAGCTCTGCCGGTTACTACAACTACCCAACATGTATCGGCTCTCATTACTTATTACCATTTCTGCTTTTTTTTCCAGAGGCCTTCGTCATTTGTGTTGCTTGGTCTGCTGTACAGACGCACCCGACAGCCGGGAATGAGGAGTCGTTCCACTCCAAAAGTCTTCAACGGTCAAAACACTGCTTTATGCTACTTTTCCTTCAACCTGTTAGGCAAAGGGTATCAGTTTCGAACATGGGTTTCATGATGGTTGATATCATGATGGTTTTGAATATAAATTTTTTGATGGCTGACCCGTTTTCAGCCATTACGTGACAGACGTATTATTTTCTATTTATGGACCACTGCCTCATGCATAAATAAGTGGAGATAAGGGTATTGCATGGTCCTTATCGAAAGGGCAATAGCTGAGGTCAAGAAGGGCTGAAATATGTCTATTACCTTTTCCACCTCCACTCGTGAGAAGATATTTGTAAAACACTGGCGTACGACGTGAACAAAAGATTTGCACCTCGATTCTTAGCTCGGTATGAAGTTCTTTATTTCATTCGCTCTATATCCCCACGTGAAGCTTTGTACGAAACAACGTTCCTACTGCACTTTATTTGGCCTAACACTGGTACGTTACTAAGCTGTTTTAAGGCTATTTTGGCGGCGAATTCCACTTAGCTCACTCCAGCAGAACAAGACCTCTTACAATCTTCATGGGTTTCCCTATGGCAATTCATGTTGAAGCAGAAAAATCCCAAATGACTTTAATGAATATAATTCAGTTTCTTGTCTAGCCCAAAGGAGTACATATAATACATACTCGTTTTTTCTGGAAGAGAAAAGTTATCCAAGAATTGCATTCGGAACGCTTCGGAATAGATTTTGCTATTCGAACAGGTTAGGTTGGTAAATTTTTTCTTGAGCCGTTTCTCATGTAAATTTTCACGACTGGCCGCACATGCGTCGTACCATTTCGAAAGCTAAATAACCATTATTTGTGTCTGATTCGTTTACACCATTAGCACTGAAAGGACCCATTGGTAAAGGCGTTTTGAGAAATGGGACGAGTATTGGGTTCTTGAAAAAATTCACGTAAACATTAATGGATTCTACAAAGAAAGAAGAGAGGTATTAGAGCCATATTCTATGAAAGCATCACAAAAGACTGTTCTCATAATAGCACTGGTGATACTGCAGATACTTGAATCGACGCTGTTTTATTAACTGCCGTACAGCAATGCTGGTGCGAATGAAGCAGTCAAGTGTAATCAGTCTTGGGAGTTATACAACGGAGTTATGAAGCAAAACAGGGCAGGAGTAGTGGTCGGGGCCAGAATCAACCGTGCGTTCGCGCTATTCGAACGAGGGGGGTCGCATTTTTTGGTTTCGGGAGGAAGGGTCGCATTCAAGGGTTGAGTGAGATCAGTAATTTGTTAAGAACGGCAATTTAGATGGGCGTTTTGAGGGGTTTATCGCGCAGTGTGAGGAATAAGGATAGGTAAAAAAAGAGAAAAATCGTCGTTTCATTGTACCAATATATCCAGCTTCCCTGCGTGCCGAGTGTTTTGGAGGGAAAAGTGGGACGGAGTTGGACTTTGTCGACTGGTCCTGGAATTACGTACTATAGAAACAGCCGTGATCGTGGTTGGGGTAAGGAGAAGGGTGGTCATATTGAGGGAGTCCCCTGAGAATCATGGTGTGGATGGGGGTCGCATCGAGATCCCCTAAAAAAGGGGATCACGAAATTTTGGAAAAGTGCGAACGTCACGGTTGCCCCTGGTCGGGACTCATAGTTAAGATGTAGTAGGATCGACACCGTGTCATGTTTTCTGTCTTGCTTTTCTGATTGAAATGGGTGAAACAGTTTTTAACAGCCAACTTATCGACAGTATTCCTAAGGAAGGCAAACCTTCCTACGTCGTTTTGATTGTGCGACCACTAGTGTAGCGCTGTCTCCGTTCAAGGAATAGTTTAGCAAATTTAGAAGGTAGCTCTGAGATTAGCATTAGAAGGCACATCGAGGCCTAAACATCGCTTCATGAGTGGCCATGGCAATCTAGGATCCTTTCCTTGTAAGTTGTTCCAAGAAGGTTCGATGTTTCATAAACATGGACGCAATCTTGGTGAAAATTGTCAGAGATATCTGACTCTTGCCTGGACAATTGCCTATCTGTTGACATGAGCTTATTAGCACAAAAGCCATAGGAAAACATGAATTTTACTGAATGAGGCCACCTCACATTTAAAGGAGGAATTCACGATTAGAATGAAGGTCGAAGAAAGGGAAACTGACCTAGTTGAGGGACCCACGGACCTCCTGAGGGTGCGAACTGACGCGCAATTCGCATGGAAAAATTTGACCTCGGCGACCTATCATGCCTCAAAGCTGGCGGGTCCGGCGATCTCCGCCCACCGATCATCTGATCACTCGCCGTAGTTCTATACGTGGCGAGTGATTAGATAGCTGAGAGAGCGTAGTGTTGAAGAGGGCACAGCGATGAGAGTCGCATCAATGCTCAAATCAACGGGCAAGGAAGGGGTCCCATTTCTCGGGTTCTGGGCCGTTTCTCATGGTTCTTCCTTCTTTCGTGTACCACTCACCATCCCTAGGTTAATTTGAAATGGGTTGCTTTTTCATCGTGAATTCGTCCTTTAAGCAAACATCCTCATGCCAAAATAGCGCTGATTTACGAAGGAAAATCGGAGAAGTAGAGACCTGGTCTGATCTTGATCTTCGAATAGTGACCTTTATGGTTACTTTGTAAACGAAGGCCTTGTTTAAGAGAAGAAAACGCAGAATTAAAGCTGGAAACTTGATCAAAGTGTTGTAATAGTTTCTTACCAACTCCGCTCTGCGCGGGTGATATCTATGTAATTGCCGGAAGTCGATGGCATACGGAACCACCAGGCCAAGTACACAGGTACTGAGCGTATGATTGGTTCACAATTTTTCCTAGCTCTTTTCTTCGTTTCGGCGACTACATCAAATGATAATACAAATACGCCCAGGTGTTCAGAGAAGGACCTGTGCTATCAAGTTGGGACTAAGCGGTGTTGCAACACCAACACTCAAATGTCCAGGTGTCAGAACTCTAATCATTCACGCAAGACGTAAAATGAGACACAAACCTGCTTTGGGTACAGGTTAGTCCCATTTTGGCCTCGCCTTGATTACATGTTCATTTCAATGACCCGACTACTTCAACATTATTCGGATGCGGGGCTCATTCCGAAGGTTTAGTGAACATCAGCTGTTCTATCACTTTCCCCAGCAAACTACACTAACACGGTTATTCTAGTTTTTCAAACTTTCTAAAAGTCAGATCACCGTGAAGCCTGAAATAACATGAAAGGGTGCCCTAGTGATGTAACAGGTAGCGCAACTATGATCATGATTATGATTATGATTCATTATCTGTGATTAATATTAACAATAAAACAGAACACAGTTATGTAACAGGTAGCCGATATAATGAACGAGATAAATAAATAAATCATAAAAAATCGTAAAATAGCAACGAGATGGGAAGGCTAGGGAGAGAGGGGAAGGGGTGGGCTTCGAAGAGCAGTGGCCCGCCAACACTGCAAGTCGCGAGAGTAGAGTGAAATGCGGCTCCGGATACCAGCTTAGTAGGTCCGTCAACTCAGCCGAGGTCCACCTAGTCGACACGGGCTAAGGCCGTATAACTGACAAAAACTCAGAAATTAGAGACTATTGTAAGGCCCCTTGCAAATTTCTTTCAACAAACTCAAGTGAATAGTATAGCTACTTTCCTAATGGTTACGAAAGTGCCAGAAGTACTTACAGTACGGGCCGATCAAAGCTCACCTCGCTCGTTAGCAAGCTTCGTATAGCGAACTGCCGAACAAAACAGCAGTCAATAAGGCAAAACCTATAAAAGCTATTATATGAAGATTCCCATCTTCACTGCTCACTGCTGCTGTCTGTGAACCGGGTCGTTATGATACGTTTCACATGCCGACAAGCTCAGGTGAAATCCTATAAGTCGTTCTTAGAAGGAAGCAGAAGGGAAGTCCATATTCTGCGGAGATTCGTGTTAACACACTGTACTCCTCAGTTTTTTGGAAAACACTGAAGTGTCGTGGTTTTTTATGCCTTAGGCGATGACATTCATTGAAAATACCATCTGGGAGTAAGTAAATGTTCTTGCATTGTGATGCACTCGTATCAAAGAAAACTGTAGACAAAAAAAACATAGATTCCCTTTAGTGTGAAAAATTAGTTTTTCCTTGCGAACGAATCATTTCAACCAGAGCATCCTTTCGATGTAATCTAGAAATGCGGTTTGGTCATCCGTCAAGCTAAGTGGCTACGCTAATTGGTGGATATTAGAAGAACGAGTGTAATACTTCAGAGATTCTAGGGGTTCTAATGAGAAAAGATTCAAGATGTGATAATGGAGCCCACCTTGGCTGTGTTACATGCAAAAAATTGACCAACCCAGAGCTTACTGATTTGATCGCCGAAAAAAGGTGGCAAATACGGATGCGATCAGTATTCAAATAGCGAAAGAGCACTACACGGGCAGTAGGATAATGAAGAGGTGATCGACAAAGGCTAGAGCTCTCCCATAAACCCTATACGTGGCCTCAATGTGGCGTGGGAGTGGCAACAGCCCTTAACTGGCTAACGCAGAAGGTGCGTGCAGAGGAAGAAAAGAAGCAGAATTCTACTAGGAAGGACACACTTTCCAATTCTGCACAGTTCTGATCAATGGATTTTTTGAATATCCCGATCAAGTGCTAGGTCACCCACCGTAATGGGTCAAGCTAGGACGTCCACCGTAATGGACAAACAAGCTAGGAAGTCCTCCGTAAAGGACAAACGTAAGACCATCAGGATTGCCACCTCAACGTTGGTACTCTGACTGGCCGAGCTGCCGAAGTGGCAGAAATGCTCAGAGAAAGAAACATCGACATCTGCGCATTACAGGAAACAAAATGGACCGGCGCCAAGACGAAAAGGATTGGTGGATACAGTTTGTATTATAGGGAAGAGTCGAAAGTCAAGTGGTGTCGCCATCGCCGTGTCACAGAATTCAGAATACACCGTCAATGATAAACAAAGGATTTCTGACCGCTTCATACAGTGGCTATGAACCGAGACAGCTGGAAAACATTGGTGGGAAAGCGTACCCAACAAGAGTTGGACAACAACGCTAGGAACAAGATGAAGAAAAGACAAAGGCTAGAGCTGCTTATGACCAAGAGGCACGAACTGTTTTTGATCAGCATATGCAAAGTATGGGTCTGTTACTACATGATATAAGCAAAAAACTTTGTTCTTACAAGAACAGCTAATTTGTACAAGCGTCGAAACAGCTCTTCCAAACAAATGCAGTCAAGGCGAAGGCTGAGCGGTGAGAAATGCAGTCCACAATACTCTTATTGTTAGTCCGCAAATTGGATCCCACATGGAGTTGCGCAGGTTCATCTTCACAGGTCCTTCAGAGTTGAAATTACCAAGGTTGTGTATCGACTGGTCCTTGTCACACAAATGAGCGATGTAGTTCTTGAGGGTGAACAGATCAATAAAATTTCGAATAATATCCTCATTGAGTGTGAGGAATGGATTTATGCAGCGGGTATATGGTCAAGGACGGGAGGAAGTAATTGTGTTGATATTGCGAATGAAAGAAGCGGATGCGAAAATGAGAAAATGAGAAAAAAAGAAATGTCAGCTAAAAAAATTTCTAAAGCCGGGTAGATTAATTTCAAATGAATGTAGAAATGCGGAAACCCGCCTCTCCCTGCTCATAATCCTCAGGGTATGTGAAAAGCAGCAATGCTATCAAATTAGTCGAGTTGTCATGGTCCATTGCTTAATAACCCATCAGACAACTGGTTCATGTTAGTGGGTACCGAATCTCAAGCCATAAATTATCAATCCATTCGTCCGTATAAAAGAAAATCTAGAGCGAGCTAGAGTAAGGGCTATTCTCTACGATTACGGAAACCCAAAAATGCCATGGCCCGTGGCAGTTACATCGTGTTTAAGCTGTGTTTGTAATTGTAAGAACAAGGTCAGAAGTAAGAATGGCATGTTTTGCCACTAATGCGCATTAGGCGAGTACAAATTCGAACTCAAACCCCGCTCACGCCAATCAGCCTTAGAGCGATCTCTGTGGAGGTTAGTTGCTGCCGGCCTAGAGGAGGATAGAATCACGTAGGCATTAATTAGCGGTCAAAAGTTTTCTATGTGTCCCTAAGCGCAGCCAATAAACAAGAGAATTGCTTCAAATTCGCATATTGTTTATAGAAGTGTAGAACACGATGGGCAGCACATATTGTCAAGATCGGAAATCATAACTGGAATGCAAGACTGGCGAGCCAAAATTTGGAAAAATCACAGTTCTAACGTGGATTCGACACAAAAGCTCGCGAATTACTATGAGAAATGAGCAATTTGTTGAGAGCATTCATTTATAATAATATTTATTATAATTTATTATAATTCTGAGAGCACTGTTTTTTACTTGACATTGAATTAGAAATCATTTTTGGACTCCTAATTCGAACCTGCGCCTTCTGAACTAAATCAAAATGTTTTTGGGTATCATTCACTGTATGAATGTGGGTTTGACGACATGCGATCTACTCCTCGAGGTGACTGTTCAGTTAGAATTCAGACCTTGACTCGATTGCTTCATAGCAGCATTCTTTATGACCTTAGGAATGCATTAAGGAGGTAGGCTTGCATCGGATCATTTGTCGTAATAGAGGCCATCTTTTCCGGCTAGTTCTGACTATCGAAGGAAAGCATTGTATTCTACAGACTATCCTTGTATTTAGCCCAACCCACATTTCGCTGGATACCTAGAACTGTGGAATCGCCGAATGGTCGGACACATCTTCATCCATGACAGTACTTCCACTCTTCCTTGGTGTTGAATTCTGACACCTAAAATGTTTCCTATTGACAGATCACTTCGCAAAAATCCCGACATCATTTCCAAGGAGGCATTAATTGGCCTGGTCGACAAGCGCAATTTTTTACCTCTTGTCCTCACCCAGGTTAGCCACTAGGCAACTGGGTTTCACTGCTCTTGAAGTCCAATAACGGCATCTTATTGAAACGTCATTTATAATATTGGCCAGATGCTAGCTAATGTTGAGCAGCACTTTGGTTTGCAATCGACTGAGTTGGAAACCCCAAATTTTTTCTTAGTTGAGGATATTCGGGGACGGGACAAATCGACTACTCTTCGAAAATTTGGGCGATGCTATTTGGCCTCCTCATCAGGCTGTCCTTCGTTTAAGGGTGTTTTCTATATGCTTGCACGACTCCGAATCGAAATCTTGATAAGAGCTTTCGTAGAAATCGAACTACTGGGAAACAACTCTTCCAGTATTCAGGCTATGGGGCTTAGACAACCCCTCCTGCAGAGATGTTACTGACTCAAGGACCAATTAAAGGAATCTCCACGGAAAAAGCTCCGCCCTCATTACCACAGAAAACGATACCTTAAAGGAATCTTCCACGGAAAGAGTGATCATTTTGTCTTGTGGATTAGTATTATCGAAACTAACGCTTATGTTCCGTTCTTTGCTATGCTACATGACAGGGTCAACCGTCCGTTGGACAAAGTCCAACGCGACGACGAGAGTAATGCCGAGAGTGAACGTACGCACGGAGACACAGACGGCTCGCGGGTGGCGAGAGTGAATGCCGGCGCGGAGAGCGGTGAACATCGGTCCAACGTCGCTCCAATATCGGTCCAACGTAACGGTTGACCCTGCTCATGAGCTAGTGGCCTATAACGGCAAAAGAAATACTCCTAGGGTAATGAGGCGGAGCTCTCCGGCTAATATTATTCCAAGAATATTATGATTTGGGGTATTTACGTGTCGTCTCTCAGTACTTTCACTTATTTGTATATAACATAGGATTGCTACAACTTCGTGTTTATTGCTAACTTTGAAAAATAGGAAAAGCTTCACTTTGATTGCTAGCTGTTGTATGTCATTCCTTTACTTTTAAACCATTGTTGTTCGAATTTGTTGAAAGTTTATCATATCCGGTAGGTGAAAAGAAAACGTTGTGCACCCCAGAAAAAGAATTAGCTAGTCTACATTTCGTTACGTTTTATGTGATAAAACGACCGAGCTTCCCGATCTAGCCCCTTGCTTGCTTAAATCTACGAAATTCGATAACGACGGCAGATTTTGAACATTTTTAACCCGTACAAAACAGGGACGGCAGTCGATCAAGGATATTTACGCGCAAAGTTTTCTTTCTGGCAGGATTGATTTGTTTTTTTGGCTTGGTTTTGCGGTGTGCGTTGTTTTCGTTTTTTTTGGTCGTCTTTGGTTTCTTCTGTTTGGTTGTTCTCGTGATTAATGTGCGATATTCCATTCTCAAATGCTCGTATAGTCTCAGAATGATGCTTGTATGCTTAGCCAGGATCATATAGGTCCCCACAGCCGCCTTCTGGGAGCAAAGGGGGTCCAAAGGAGCCGCACGTTGCGGCTCAAAATGGCGGGCAACGGCGCTACTGCCTTACAAGCGTGCGTTTTGGGCTTGTCCCCACAGTTATCAGTACGGCTAGGTGGTCGTCTGTGCCTCTCTGCTACGAGTCACTATCTTCGCGTTTCCCTCTCGTCGGTACTGTTTCTCTACGTACCAGTTCGTCCCGTAATAAAATCATGTTCTATCAGTGCTTTTACTTTTTCCGCAGCTAACTTTACTACTACAAAGCAATGAAGATAATAATATTACTCAGTGATTCCTTGACTAATTACAACAAAATAGCGAAAGTTAGTTCCTTGATCGGCTTTAAGTGAACTAGAAATAAGAGAAGCGCGTCAAGGTGTCTCAGCAGCATAAAACATCAAGGAAGCAGCCATGAGTACGATTTTCACAGGTTCTGAAATCCTTCAACAACGCTACTTATCACGTCTATCATGTCAGGAACTCTGTTTGCAATGTTTTGAGAAGGGGAAGTTTCTTCATGAATTTTCACTTCATCTGAGCGAGATATACGAACCAAACCCGAGAGCTGACCCTCGCCATCACGGTTTGACATTTTGCGGCTGAATTCAATATTAACAAACGATGATACCAATTTTATAGACAGACTATGGCTGACGGATGAAAATGCCTGGGAACTAGGAACCGTCCAACAGGAGTCGTCAATATTGTCAAAAAGGGTAAGTTTAATGTAGTTTGCAAGCCGTCAGCGTCAATGGACGTTACAGAGTTAGTATCTTTTAAAGAAGTGCAAGTTCAATTTGTGGGAAGGATGTGGCTTACGTAGACGCAATACTGGAAATCAATCAGAGCGTGACCTATGCCCACCAAGCACGCATGGCGGGGGAGTCCCATGGCGTACGGCGCCCTCATATTGAATGAAATGGGCCCAGTTTTGAAAATTGGGGGCATCATGACAGGGCAGTGCTACAGAAACATGATGCTCGGATCGTGGTGCTATGAGCCCATCAGCATATGCCCTTGCAGGATGGATCCTTCAACAGGATAACGATCCGAAACACACTTCAGCATTTGTGAAGGCAGCTTTCCGCGAGCAGCAAGGTCAGACTTCCTGAATGGCCAAGCCAATCCCCCGATCTAAATCCCATAGAGCACATGTGGGAAGAGCTCAAAAGACGTTGTTCCGGCAAATATAGCAAAAACAAAGAAGAAAAGTTCGCTGAACTAGTGAAAGAGTGGTACGCCATGCCAATGTCTACCATCCAAAAAATTATCGGTTCGATGCCTTCGCGCTGCGCCGCTGTCATCAGTAGTCGAGGTTTTCCTACAAAATATTGATGCTTGTAGTATATTGCATTTTGTTATCTCGAATAAAATGGTTTTTCCTAAGCCTATGCTATCCGTGTTCCGCACTGATCTTGAGTTTGATCTCACTAATGTACCGTGAACTGTACATCGAGCTGATAAGTATGAAGCGCACTGCGGCCAAATAGCCTGAATTATTCACAATATGTCATTGATCAACATACTGCAATTTTGGGTGGATTTCATGCACTAGGAAAAAGCTACGTTCGAAAAGCTTCCCACCGAAGACTTTTGAGCGATACTGCATCCTACTTACTATAAAGCGCTTCGTCTGTCGTCTGTCGTCTGTCGTCTGTTGTCTGTCTGTCTGTCACGAAATTCCCTAGCTCCTCGGGATCCGCCTGGAGGGACCGGGTCAAGTGTGGGATGGGTGGGCAAGGTCTCACGAAGTACAAAACACACAGCGGAGCCCCGCCCACAGTGGGCGTGGCGTGCATCGAAATGAACTGTACTGAGACCAAGATTTCAATTTCAGTGACAAAACAACCTCGAAACTGGGCCAAAAAGTGGGTAAAGGTGTGCATTGGTAAGTCACATCGAATTAGGGAGACCCACCCCGGTGGGCGGGGCGTTCTCCAAAAAAGCAGTGCTTTATGAAAAATTTCATAACTCGGTTGGGAGAAAGCCTACAGAGCAGAAAACAAATTGGTGTAGGGGAGCAATGTCTAAGGTGTTCCCAGCATACATGACGTGGGCGGAGGCCGCCCACAATGGGCGGAGCGCGCTCTGAAGTGTACAGCGTTTTCTACAAGTCCTCATAATTCGGGCCGGGGAAGTCTTAGTGAGCCGGAAAAAGGTGGATAGAGGTGGGTGGAGGAGTGGAGGCCAGCTGTCATCGGTGGGCGGGGCTTGACCAAAGTGGGCGGAGTTTGCGACGAAAATTCATAACTCGGCTCCAAGAAGTCCCGGAGGCCGGGAAAAAGGTGGATGGAGGTGGGTGGAGGAGTGGAGGCCAGCTGTCATCGGTGGGCGGGGCTTGACCAAAGTGGGCGGAGTTTGCGACGAAAATTCATAACTCGGCTCCAAGAAGTCCCGGAGGCCGGGAAAAAGGTGGATGGAGGTGGGTGGAAGGAGTGGAGCCAACTGCTATTGGTGGGCGGGCATGACCAAAGTGGGCGGAGTTGCACGAAATTTGTAACTCGGCTCCAAGAAGTCCTGGAGACCGGGAGAGAAGTGGGCGAAGGAAAGGAAGTGAATTTCTAATGGTGTGCGGAGGATACACCAAAAAAGCAGGTTTCGCCGCCAAAATTATAAATCGGCTCAGAGACAGTTCAGAGATCGGGTAAAAAGTGGGAAGAGGTTGGCGAGGAAGAAAAAGATAGGTGGGACATGCAAAGAAATAGGCGGAGTTTACCACGAGATTATAAATCGGTCCAAAGGCAGTCCGAGACCAGGAAAAGCAGACAATTCCAAGAAAGTTATTCCCCTCTAAAATTTTTTCTTCGCCGCGTCCCGTTCTTCCAGCGCCCGGGTGATACCTGCCGCGCTCCAAGGCCGACGCGACGACGCGCAGACGCTTTCTGGCGCAACGGATTCATGTCTAGCACTCTTATTAACAAAAACAGGGGGTCGCAACTGGACCCCCTCGAGAGCTAGGGGGTCGCAAAAATCCCGAAAATGTTCGAACGTGACGGTTGACCCTGACGCAGACCCCTTGGGATTACGAAAAGTTTACGTGGGTTGAACGCAGGCTTGACCCTGGTCTGTTTCTCGCTACAGTTTCCAAAAAGAAGCTTCATTTCTCAATGTTTTCTGAGTTCGAATGACACGTCACGCTCAGCGAAATGCCAAAGGAATCAACGCTCTCACAACAGGCTTTATTGGATATTTTAGCGATTTACGTTACGACCCAGAACGTGGCACGTATGCCAGGTTCGATTCACCGTGACAAAAACAAAGGAATAGAAAATGTCATCACGTTGTGTTTTGCACCATTATGAGGGCCGAATTAATTAAATGCAGAATTTCGTGGAACTGAAGAGATTCAAGTGGAAATCCAAGACCAAGCAATTTACTACATCGTTTTCAAGATGCTTTTCAAAGCACACCCACCAAATATCCTCAAAATGAAAGCGTACAACAACATTCGCATCCTATCGTCTGCTGAAATAGTCTTTTTGAAGGGTCCTTCTAATCTGCCCACTGAAAAAGCAGAAACTAATTTCGGAGAAGCCTCATGAAATATCATAGCCTCAGAAGAGAACGTGGAACACGTCTTCATGGTGATGGCCTAGCAATGAAAAACTATAACACATTCAAGTACAATTCGTTTACAATTGTACAATTTTTTTAAGAATTGTAGGTGCTTTGAGCAGTCGACGAATGGCAGTTTTATAATATATAAGAATCGGAGCTTAAACTGAAGAAAACAAGTCTGAAGCGATGCAAGTCAAATTAGAGCCGAGAACAGAAGCCCAACCTAACCATTAAAGGTGATGAAGTCGTGAGAACGAGGGCTGCCCATGTAGAAAAAAAGTGGGTAAAAGCTGAGCACGCTCTTCGTTTCTGAATGAGGACTTGGAAGTTGGAGAAATATGCCGTAATGATAGAGACTGCTCAAAGATAACTGTTCACTGGCTATCTAAGATGATAAGTAGAATCGTGTCGCGTGTGCGAAGCATGAGGATCACCTCTGATCGACAAAGGCTCGTTCCTGCATCACGGATGTGCCCCATGCCCGCGTGCCTTGCAACTATATTTGATTAGGTTCTTCAAAACTAATCGCCCTGAAACTCGAAATTAACATCACTCCTCGTGCCCAATAAGTTCATGCAAGAACAAGATGCTCTAGGTTCTTTCATCTAATACCTTTTCCTTCAACAGTTAGGCTATTATAATGCTAACGACTCGATTGCAAGATGTTCGTTAACAACTCCAAGAATGGTAGGCATGTCACGGTGTCACCCTTCCAAGAAAATGGGTCTAGATCTTTTTCAGTATGCACAAGGTGCGTTATAAAGATGCTAATAATGTAAGCATGCATCAGAAACAGCGTAACCCTACGTTGTTACTAGTAACAACGGGGGGTCGTACTTGGTTGAGTTTGTAGGAGGGGGGGGGTCGTACCCGTTTCAGTCGTTTGAAACCACATGTGAGTTTGAGGTGAAACTGTTGAGGGGCGTAGGAAAAAAGTTGCCGTTTCAGCGCGCGTATATACCCCCCCCCCCGCTCGACGGCATTTTTGGAGGAAAAAGTGGGCGGAGTTTGGTGGGTTGAGTGGTATCAGAATTAAATACTATAGAGACGATGATGGTGGTCGAGGTGTGGAAAAGGGGGTCGTATCAAATCCACCTTGGGGGAGGGGGGTCGTAAAAATTTTTCAAAAAGTAACAACGATAGGGTTGACCCTGTCAGAAGTCCTGGATCAGTGTGTGATCCGAAACATTAAAGGAATCCTTCACGGAAAAATCATGATTCTATTTCAGCCATAAATCACTGGCTTGAGACTCATCATCCACGATAAGAATGAAAAGAACAGAAAAATTGCATTTGTTTTGGTAAAAAATTCGAAAAACCGAAAGGGCTGCTACGCGTTCAAAGTACCGCCGGACATCTGTCACAAATGCTGGCGACGGGAATGCTTCCACTTGGTTCTTGGAGTGCCTTCACTAGAAACTCTTTCTGGCCTTTTGACTTATTGCATTCACATCACACTTCTACTGCATCCTATTCTATCGATCGATTTGTCTCTACTCTCCAAAATCGCGCGCTTTAACCCGATTCTTTCATTGCGTCGCCTGATACGTAGCCGGCCAAGGCGGACTTCTTTCCATGCCTCGCCTTTGGCTCCGCCGCCTTACCTTCGATTGTCCATAGAGTGTAGTTTTTGTACGTTTGTTTCTCTTCGGAAACCGAATCTTCATGCGTGAAACTTTGTGTGCTGTGATCACAACTGACACATTCATGTTTAGAAAGAATGCAAGAATTTCTCCGCTAAGGATTCCTTCAAGTACTCCACGAAAATTCTTGTTGTATCAAAATCACGGAGTCACAAGACCGTTAGGTCCAAGCTTATGCATAATCGGTCACAATGCACACGTTCTTAAGATGATCTTGGTACGATCCCAGATAAGCTGCCTCGGAATGTTCGGCTCCCCCTCCCTCCCTCCACCCTCATCACCATGCCTGTTTCTAAGGTATGATTTTGAGGCCGGTCGACTGACCCCAATACAAAATCGCTACCGAGCTGAGAGAGGGGAGTAAAGGAAGGAAGGGATCAGAATAAGTTGTGAGAATGTACATAAATGACTCCCAACAGAATTAATGAGGCATTCAGGACAAGTTACAGGAACAATATAAAACCCCATACCATCGACAAAGCAGTAGTCCCCACATTAGGCTCTTATGCAACCCGTATTTTTGACTTCAGCGTAGTCATCTTATAACGTATTTTATTTTTGATCCCTATACTGTTTCAAAACGGTATTACAGCTGCAGAATGCTACGGCAGCTATTATTGTTCAGATAGAACAATGGCTGTCGTTGTTAACGATGGGTATCAATGGCAGTGAATAACGTATAAACTCGTCCTCTACCGATGAAATTATTATATTTCCACGGAATTTCGGTAATGAATACAGTTGCGCACTAAACTTACCTATTCTCGAAAGTTCACTGTAGAAAAATTTTTTGGCATAAAGTCTATCGTGATAACTGCCTTTGAAGTGCCGACGACTATCTTCATTGATTCAATGTTAAGAGAAGTCAATAAGGAATCTATCATGGCCACGATTCATAGAGCGTATGAGCTAGGCTTTTGATTGTTTATGGGCCAATGAGGCCGTGATGACATATAAATGACAAGTAATATGATTTTGTGTGAATTCATTAGTAGGCGAAAAAGGCAGATATGAATGAGCTGTACGAGATCTCAAGGAAGTATCGACTTTTGCGAACTTCGTGTATTACAAGTACAAAGCGAAATCGACCATGTACAAAGGGATTTCGTTGTCTCGAAAATAGTGCAAGTGAAAAAAGCTATGGAATCAATTAGCAGTAACAGCCTGTTTGGCGCTTGTCGCCACATTTCATCTGAGTTCTCGGTAAGCAATGAAAAAGGTTTGAGACGTTATACTGCACCTGGACCCATCTACTACAGTCCTTGTAACAAATGAGCGCCTAGGATTTTATCAGAACATGCCTGGCAAATGAACAATTTAAAGATGGGCTTGTGTGCTAAGAAAAATTCATCTGTCGACATTGCAGAAGCTGGCCCACCTCCCCACCGTAAAGCAGTGATTGTTTGAATGCAGAAAGCGTGTGTGGAGCCGTTGGTCCGATGCCGTCGACACTGCCTGGGACCAGCCTTCAATGGCTGGGCGCATTTTAATAGAGGAGTAATTGATGAGAATTGCTCGCACCTGACGTAGTCGAGATATGTGCTTGATTTCGCGGTCGACATATAACTGGATGCCTCATAGACTTCAAGGATTACACCTTGAGTGAATAAGGTGATGACGTACTTGGGCGACTGGCCTAGTCCTCCAGGATCTCGACACGGATGGAGAGAAGGGGATCAGAGACGGTGAGCAAGGGGGAGGGCAGCCGAGGCGGAAGGTGGACGTAAAGTTAAGCTAAGATGATAATAGAGGCGGACAATGAGAAGCGAACGAATCTCATTAATGTAATAAATGGCCACTTGAACCTGACAACACTATCGATCTTGTCTTGTTCATAACTGCAAGCAAACTATTGTAGGAGAAGCAGCTTCACTTGGTCGGCTCATCGTTTTTGTAGAAGCTTTTCGAGTGGAGTGAAGAGGATGGAAATAATTCTCGTCTGGCATTATACAATAATTATAAAGAACAGAAGAAAAGGCCTGGACCGAATTACTTACCCGGAGATGCGCCACACACTCAGTTTTAAGATAGGGGCGAGTTTAATCATCCCAATCACCTGCAAATTCCAGCCGATGTACAAGTAATTATTTCGGTGTTTACCTCTTAGATGAGTATGATCTCGATATCATAGAAGGCCCACTAACCCTCAAAAATTTGGTCCCTGCGCCATATGTCTCTTGCGGCGTTAACCGGTTTTGCGCCATTTTAACTGGTTGGTCTTTTGCTGCAGTCAATCATAAGTAGCGATTGCTGAAAAATGCTTGGAGTTGCGCGATCGCAAAACACGTTTGAAGGAATATAATAGAATGAATACGATGTCATCTCCATGAATGCAATCAGAGTGAACCAGAGTGTGGAATTCCTCGACAGGGATCATTACCTGAGAAGGGGCAGGGGGTTGGTCGAAGATGGTGATAGCGCAGCGTGGTAGAAAGAGGTGAAAAAATGAAAATGTGGCGCAAAGCGTAAAACTCGCTGTTTTGGCAGTCACACATAACCTCTCTGCCGTTTCTTCTCAGCCCCATTCAGCGGTGGTTTTGTAAGAATTTTGCGTGTGGTTGGAGGCGGAGTTGGGGATTTGAGGTTGTCTGGTTGAACGAGGTTTAACGACATCGACCATTGAGCATGAAGGAGAGGTAATGAGTTTTACAGGGACTTTTCACAAGAGAGGGATGCATTGTCGCGGCCCAAGAGGTAGTACGCTGGCATCAGAACGGACGTGATGTCCATTCTGGTGCCCATACATTACCTTTCAGGTGTTGTACCTGCCAACCTATGTGAAATCTTATAGATGAAAGTGGCTAATTTTTTTGCCAGGCGACGAAAAACACGCACATTTTTTCAGTAATGAATTACTTTCAAGTTTTAATTTCCCCTTAGAACATTTCTGCGAGCACTTATCCTACTCTTATTCACACCGAATATGTAAGTAGCGCACTAGCACACGCAGCTCTCTTTACTGAGCGTTCTTATTTGCAAAATTTCAGAACTACAGAGACCTCAAATCCTTACTGAATCCATAAGCGTTCCGTAGTATTCATGCTCGACTGTAGGTAAATCCTGGCATTGCGAGAATCACTATCAGTTGGCATATGTGATGCCTTTCTAGAGATATTGGTCTATAGGACTTTTATGAAGTTTGAAATGGGGCTTGGGGGTGAACCGCATCTATCTTTGACCTTCTAGGCTCCAAAGAAGGCGATAAGGCCGAAAAGATAGCAGAATAAAAGGCTGCTAAAATCAACAGATTCATCTGAAAGTAATTCGCTATGTGGGTTCCATCGACTTGTCGTTCCAATATCTGAGAAGAAAGGTAGATTCACACAGCAAAAATGCTCATCAGACGTATTTGTAGACGCAAAACAAGAAAAGTAGAGTAGAAACTCTCAAATTACGAAACGGCCCGGTGACTTGAGGAGAGGAGTGACAAAACAACCACACGCTGAGTACGGCCTCTTATAGCGAGATTGCAAAAATTTTGTGAGACGCGGAAGTCAGGGTAACAAGGGCGCAATGGCACTCAAAGATGAGCCCAACTTATTGTTTTCTTCCCATTCGAAACGGTGTGATGAATGAGTAGACTAGTGGAATGCGCAAATGCTTCAAGTGTTTTTGCCGAAGATAAACATTTTATACAGAATTTCGCTTCCCGTCGCATGCGCTGCCAATTACTGCAGATACAGTGGCGCTCGAAATTACACGAGGGGAGAGGGGGGAGGACAAAAAAGGGGTCACTCCCCTCCACACTCAAAACGGAACCACTAAACACTTTGCCAGATTCAAACCGAATGAACCCACCTGCACATTGAAACACATTGCCGTCTATCCTGAAACTTCAGAACAGTCCTCGACTTCAGAAAATTTTCCACGGAAACTTGATTACGGTTCATACTCACGAGGTCTTGGAAAACCATGAGCCTCTATGAACATGAACTTATCTCATACGATGGTGAAATGGATTTTGGATACTTAGGGTGTCTCTTGGAATATATTCATGAGTAGTCATCTGTAGCAGCTTTGAGCTGAAGCTTCGAATGCCTGTGAGCTAGATAGTGTGGGAAAGCAGTAAAGAAGGGCCTTGTTCTACTGAAGGGACCTCTGTGGAATAATTTGCCTGAAACTTCCATAAACAGCGCCACCCTGCACGTTGAATAATTTGGTGGTGTGCGCCAGGGAGAACCAGACATCAGTTCTGACTATCAAAGGGAAGCGCTGTATTCTACAGACTATCCTTGTACTTAGCCCAACCCACATTTCGCTGGATACATAGAACTGGGGAATCGCCGAATGGTCGGACACATCTTCATCCATGACAATACTTCCACTATTTCTGACTGTTGGAATCTATACTCAAAATGAGGTTTCCATTTGACAAAACACTTCACAGGGTCCACATCAACATCATTTTAGGAAGACAGAAATCCTCATTCGTCGCTGAGGACAAAGTTTTACCTCTCGCCTTCGGTCCATGTTAGCCGTTAGTGTGCGGAAGCCAGTTGGGCCATCCTGCTCTTGAAGCCCAACAATGGCTTCTTGTTGGGACATCATCCGTAATATTCACCAGGTCGCGGCCGATGTTGTGCTGCACTTGGACTTTCATATGATTAGGAAAAAACCAGAAAAAGTCGTCTCTTAGTTGGGAATGTCGGGGGTACGGGACGTGCCAACCACCCTTCGAAGTATTTGAGGAGGGCCAATTTTCTTGTGAGGATACTTTTGTGAATGATCATTCTTCTTATGCTTACTCGACTCCAATAACGCTAGAAACATTCGATAATATTGCTTCCGTAGAGACTGAACTACTAAGAAACATTTCAATTTCGTATTCCGGATTGTAGGGTTTAAAAAAGGACCCCAATGGAAAAACTGCATATAA